>JAWNMD010000332.1:1200000-1565641 GCA_035044365.1 Drosophila neotestacea
AATTTTTAGTTGCTCTGTTTAACTCACATTAGATCAGCTGTATTTTTTTAAATTTTGCTTATTTTTATAACTAATTTTCCCGGAGTTTGCGTTTGTTTCTATTTAAGCGGAAATAACAGAGCCTCAGGGATGCTTCTGGGTTTTAATATCGGCAATTTAAGCTTCTGAAGCTCAGATTCCCAAATGCACCCCTGACACTCTAATAAGAAAACGTTTAATTTGAAAATTTACCTGCATACGCTTACCAGCACTGATTACAAATAGGTGTAAATAAATGCAAACAATTCGTTTTCGATATGTAAAAATATATTTTGTCTTAATATATTGTTTTTGACACTATAACCACAAGTCTTAATCTAATAATGCTTACAAATTTGACGTTTAAAGTTCGCTTCCAACTTATGTGTGTCTGTTACTTGTGAGTAGTATTCTAATGTATTAAGAACCTATGGGGTTATCTAAGCACCAAATTGACAGAGTGTTTAACATGGGGCAATATCTGTGCACATAATACATATAACAAAATTAGTTAGTAGTATGTACATTGGTAAGTAACTCCTATTATTAGATTTGTGGGTGTATAAAACCATAATCACAGCATAAACTTTTGCTATAACTACATATAGTATTATCGGATCTTCTCAGGTATAACAACGCTTGCGGAGACTGATGTACATGATGACGCGAAAGAAGATCATTATCATGGCGAGCAGGCCAAACTGGTGCAGTATGGAAACCTTGTCGATATCAAGGAACTTAAGAAGCACACGAGGATCGCTAAAGTGACAGTAGATGTCATCGCAGTCCAAATCCTCTCGCTGAAAGCCAAACACGGCCAGTATCAAGGCCACAACTCCGACACGTATGTAGCTGAATTTCATCAGAAGATTCATGCTCCAAGTTATTTGTGGCGCAAAGTCGAAACCATATACAGCAAGTCCCATAAGCGGAGCTATGATCATTGGACCCACAACACTGCCATTCTGTGTACAAATAAGAGCATTACATTAGTTTTAAATAGTTTAAAGCGAGTAAAACTATACTTCTGGAAATTTATTACATACACAGTGTGATCAAAAAATTAATTATACTAGGGGAAACTTACCGTTATGCTGAAGGTAGCGCCAATAGCCAGTCCCATACCTTCGGCAACGAGGGAGATCATTAGGCCGACGGCTACGAAAATGCAGAAGCGCCACATTTGTTCCGGCAACCCGGACATCCAATATGTCATGGCCATAAACGTAAGATTGAGGAGCACCTGGAGTGGCAATCGCGATATAGTCAACGCAAGATAGTACGGCATAAGCGTGTACCAGCGATTGAAGGTCTCCTTTTTGACCACCTTGACATCTGCAGGATCTGTAAGAATTGTTTTATTAAGTTGTTGGACTAGAATAATTTCTCTTCAAGCACTTACAACTGAGTATGGGCACCATCACTTGGGTGTAGACAATCATGAGCACGGCGCCAATACAGAATTTAAGATGATCAAACATGCGAGCACCTTGATTGCCCAGCTGAAAGAAGATCATGCCAAAGAACAGTCCACAGAGTGTATGATGGAACAGCTGAATGGCCAGGGCAAGACGAGCACGAATTATCCTCAGAAGCATGACACGCATCAGTACCAAAAACTGTTGCAATCCGGATGTCTCACGACGATCCCTATGTAGGCGCTGGGTAAAGGCCTTCATCTGCTCCAACAATGCACCCCCTGCACCCATCAATGTGCCATCTGTGGAGGCAGCGCTGCCGGCAAAGAAAGTGGGCAGAAATTGACGCTTCGGCTGCTCCATAAATAGCGTCGTTATAGCCTGCTGAGGCTGCAGCTGTGCATCCACCGAGTCCGGCTGCTTTCCACGATAAGTCAGTTTGCCATTGTCCGTAAGATCGCTCAACAGTGGCACCAACTGCCCATCTTCGGCATCGATTACTTCAATAACTGCAATGAATCGAAAGTAGAAGAATTGATAAATAGCAACACAGTGAAATTCTAAAACTACTTATCGAAAAATTATCGATTATGGTAACGAATTAAAACAGTTCAGAAATTATCAAATTATCAGCAAATTTCAATGAATTTATTAATATTGAAACACTATTTAGAGAACTAAATTAAACACAAATAAAATACTAGTTGAAAGACAACACAATAATTAAGTTTTTATAAACAGTTTTAAATTTGTGCTCACTTTTAAAGTGTACAAGCGAGTGTACCCTAGAGATGCAAAGGTATAATTGGCATTTAAGAAATGTAATAAGGAAAAGGAATCATCAATTGATAGTTGACACAACATTTTGTATACTTACTGTAGTCCGAGGGGCTGTAGTGTCGAGGGCAATCAAGTTGGGCCAGTCGCAGGAAGGGTATTGTTGCTTCTGGGCTACCCTGGTAGACGCACTGTCCCTTGGCAAGCACATATATACTGTCGAAGTAGTTGTAGATTGTTGCCGAGGGTTGATGGATGGTGCAAACGATTGTGCGACCCTCGCGAGCCAGATCGTGAAGTAGACGTATACACTGTGCCGCTGTCACCTCATCCAATCCGCTTGTGGGCTCGTCGAGGAAGAAGATATTGGGATTGTCCACCAGTTCGAGGGCAATCGAGAGTCGCTTGCGTTCACCGCCGCTCAGTTTGTCGGCGGTGACGTTGCGTCGATGATTGAGATTGAGATTTTTGAGTATATCCGTGATGAGCTCTTCCTTTTTATGGCGGTGTTTCATTTTCAGATCATAGGAGAGATTCATGAGCTCCTCAACACTGAGCAGCGTCTGGTGATGATCGTCCTGCGTTATATAACAGGCATTGTCCCGTTTCATTCTAATGTTACCTTTGACGCCAGATTTTCTGCAAACAAAATATCAAAAAAAAAAAAAAATGAAAAAAAAATTTGTAAGTTTAATAACCGAAAAATTAGGAGAAAAAAACTAGTAATTCTTCTTTCCAATAACGAAATCTAACGAACACTTCTTGAAAGAAACCAAAAAGGTAGAATGGCCTTCGGAATGAGTTGATCCATACAATGATATTTGTTGAACTTTGCTTTCATGTTTAAATAAATGATGGTACAATGACTCAGCACATATTGACACATAATATATAAATACTATACACGTTTTGTAATTAATATGTCATTTTTAGCATTCATATGTATTATGAATTTCATAAGTATTTCTATTGTATTATGTGTCATTAAACGAATTTTAAAATAACATTTAAAACAAAAATAATTATTAATTATATTCTAATGATATGTAAATGCTAGTCAACATTGGTTAAGTTTATTTTAATTAAGATTTTAATATGTGTATCTGAATTATTTTTAGCATTCATATGTGCGTCATATAATGAATTTGTTTACAGAAAGGAATTGATTAACAATATCCTAAGGGTATGTCAATTTTAGATACGCTTTGATAAGATGTATCTAAATAAGAGGGTATCTTTTAGTTTTCAATAGGTTTATTGAACTCTGCAAGTAAATAGACACTTATTATTTAGGGAAAGGAAATGCCTATAAAATAGAATTTTAAATTGTTAACTTTAATGTTGATGTGTTTTAAATCTAAGGTACATAACATGTTTACTTATTATTATTTATATTGCTGAAAAAAATCAGCATATATCCAGATCAGAGATTGAAGAAATCTATTCTAAATTAACAATAACAAAAATCGTATTGCGGATCTGATTTACAGGGCATCTTATACTCGCCTATCATAGTTTTAGTCATCGTTACTAGTTACTATTCTAACATAATACAATAACATTTATTGGAAAATTTTAGTCATTGACTTTACAAAAGTCATGTTAGATTTTTTTTCATAAATTTTGCTTACCTGAAACCCGAAATCGCGTTCAATAAACTGCTTTTTCCGGCCCCCGAGGGCCCCATAATGGCCGAGAGTTGTCCATTACGGAAACTGCCGCTTACGCCTTTCAAAATTTGTCGCTGTCCGGTTACGCGAACTGTAAAATAAAAACAAAACAAAACAAAAATTAGAATTCGATTGAGAATGGAGAATTTTGAAAGGCGTCAACAACTCGAGAAAAACACGTTAATAAATGCTATTGATTTATTTTCGTTAAGAGTTTACATGGTATAAGTATGTTAGGTATTTTTCTCGACTGTCTAGAAGAGTTCAAAATACGATGACGAAGCAATTTTAATATTTTTGCAACTAACAAACAAAGGAAACTCTTTGTTATTAACTTCATTCGATTCGGAAATTTAAAAGCATGACAAAGAGAGAACACAGAGCTTCTATTACAGCTGGTTTCTTTTCTAGAAATGTTGTCTGATCTAATAATAAATTAAGTTCAATGCGTAAATTACGAGTTTACGAACAAAAGCACACTTTAAGGATGGTTTATTTCTAGAGTTATACTACATAGATTATTTACCATAGCGTTTGCCCTTTAACAACGGAAATTTGCTTCTATTGAGATAGTCTCAGTATCAAACCACACAAAACTTGTTTTTTTGGCCAAGATTTGTTTATTATGGTAATTACTACGGTTATCAAGTTTCGGACTAGAATGGGAGTGCCGTTAAAGCTTAACTGATCCATAAAAAGTGCTGACAACTATATACAAGTATATTTAAAAGCTTCAAATAATTAGCAAAGATTAGATCGGTTGTTAATTTAAACAAAGTTAAGAGTGTAGTGATGGTTACTGTTGATTGGTAACGTTTAGTGTCAATTACATTTAATTGCAGGAATGAGTATTTGCCAGTTATTTATATTGCAAATAACGTAAATTTTGTTTTGATAATATATTTAATAATTAATATTTCATAAATACATATTTCGAAATCTCAATGCACGTGTACTGACTATATGTGTCAATGTCGAATGGGTCTTATCACTAACCCTGACTGAGTCTGTGAATTTGATGCGAATAAATAGGTTGCATTTATTGATAGTCATTGTAAATATACCATCTTCCTTTCACCGTATAAAGGTCGTTATTAAAACATTGTTTGTAATCAGATTATAGGTTGTATACTGTAAATACGGAAGTTTAGCCAGCAAACCTAGAATTAAAGCTTATAATCGAGTTCCTAATCACGGGCATTCCAAAAAACAAACGGCTGGTTTAATTAGCTTCGTGCATCGGCTAATTTATGTGTTATGCAATCAAATACTAAATACTTAAATCACATTATTGTCTGTCTACAGACACTATGAGAGAAAGCGTATAACTATATGTACTTGATCTGACATTGACCTACCGCAGATTAAAAAACCGACAGCATTGGATGCACAGCTTTAACCGTCTAGAAGGATTTCATTTTTTATGATTTTTGCACTGGCGATAAGATGAGAACATGAACTTTGTTTCAATTAAATTAGTCATATATTGATTTAAAAGTGTTATAAATTTATAGGCACATTGTTAGAGGTCCGGTTGTAAGGTCCGTTTCCTTCTTAGTCCAAATAAGTTTTATCTGGTCTGTCTTTGACTTTGACATTTTGAGACCGTATAAAATATAAAGAAATTAATAAAACAGACAGACACTAGTTTTCTTTTAAACCAACACAATATTTACATAATCAATAATAAGACAACTTATTTCGCCATCTCCCTTCCAGAAGTTCTGCCAGGTTGCCTAGTTGGAAGTATAATTAATAACTGTATTACTTTAGAAAGTATAAATGGAACTTTTTTAAATATGACAGTCAATAGAATGCTAGATATCCTAGAAATTTGAAATAATATTCATGGTTTTCCAGTTTGTTTGGCTCATTAATCATCCGAGCTTGATTAATTACTTGAATTATGTTTCTAGAAACATACTATATTTAAGATTTCCGGCAGTTTATAGAACCAAGGCTCGTAGTTGATCGTTTTATAATGCAAGCAATTTGAATGGGCCTTCCATCAAATTGAAATTGGAATTCCTTGCACAATGATCGTAGATCAAAGAAGGTCAGTAACAACACCATAACTTGTCAATAAGTGCGAATACGAATACGAATAGTAGTAAATTTTAAGACCGAAGTACGACGCGAATATGTATTTCTTGCTTATAGACCAGTGGCCAAGTTTACATATCAATTAGCCCTCCCCCCATAACTCTGTCTGGCAGTTCGTCTCTCTGTCTGTCTGTTGATCAAACAGCATAAGTTTCGCCGTCAATTTTTGTTTGACTTTGCTCAAGAAAAACTAGCGAATTCTGAAATCAAGTCTTGACCAAGATTTTTTCTATAAGATTGGCGTTTTCTTATTACCATAGAGATGAGCACATCCTATGTTAAATAGTAGAAAATAATCGAAATATATTGAAACACTTATTTATTAATACTTGTTTAAAAATACGGAAAATTGTGTATTTAACCCTATTATATGTAAATCTGTCTATATTCTTTAGAAGGACTATAAAATAAAAAAAAATTTATCAAAACTACTTGTAATATAAAATACTTAGCAATTTGAGAACTAATTTGGGATTGGAATTTCTTTTTCTCTTGAAATAAAATATGCATCTAAAAATTAACTTAAATTTTAAGAATTCGTTTTATATTTTACATTTATTTTTATTCACAAATGTATTGCTATTATATGTTTACTAAAAAATACTTTTGATATACAATTGTAAATTTATGTTTCGTGTCACGAAATGAAAACACGACATGCAACCAAATTGAGATCTTTGGCTTTGGTAACGCGAAAAAGGCGCCAACGGAGTTGACCCAAAGAAAAACACACGTATGAGTGTGATAACGAGTACGAGCACAAATACGAGTACCCAAACATTAAGTGAGTCACAAAAAGACGTGATCAATTTGTGAATTCAAAACACAATTTGAGTGTCCGGGTGGGCAGAGAGCAGCTTGACGAAAACGTGCCGACACGATAACTCGGCTTAGTTTTGATCGCATTTCGAGTACTCGAATTATTCATAGAAATGAATGTGCAAGTTCATCAAATATGTCGTTATATATGGATATGTGTTACATGTACAACTATAGGTTATCTTTATTTCTAAATTAATATATTCTAAATAAACACAAGTTTGCTTCAATTTCATATTTAATTGCTCTGTATTTTAAAATTAAAATTCCAAACGCGACATTGTTATCGCAGCAGCTAAATAACTTTTAGTATGAACTAAACGATAACTTATTATATGACAACCAATTAGTTGAAGATCGAAAGAGTTATGAAGACCTATAATTGAGAGTCCCTTATCTAACCAAAGAATGTTTAATTCAGAATTGTTTGAAAATTGTATGTAAATTGAATTGATTGATCGTGTTTAATTTATGATATAGACAGTACTTAAATATCAAGTTCCAGTACTAGCTAATACTTATATTATTTTGATTGCCTAACTGGTACCGATCATTATGAAATGTTCTCATTTATTAAATTGCCGACACTGCGCGCCTCCCAAAAGTCTAGTAAATGATGTAAGATTAAATGCTATTGATTTCCAGAATATCAATTACTTAATCGCTTATCAGGGGGTTATAATAGATATTTTCGAATATGAACCACATCCCGTTGGCAACTTCAGGTATGAAAGGGTTAAAGTTTAATTAGATTCCAGCCTACACACATTAATATTATAATTTTTATTGGTTAGAACAAACTGCTTCTTTCTACTCTATATTTATTGTAATTGTATATTTACATAGATTACTTTAAATAATAATTTATGAGCCAATGACTTTAATAATGCATATTAGCTGACAGTCCATCACAAATGCAATCAATTTTCATAAAATGACTTTGTTAAATAACAAGTAAATTATGAAATCATCAATCATAAATTGTCGTAGCTTTACTAAATGGTATGTCTTTATTTCAGTTAAAGGTATTTATACATATGTATTGCATCTGCAGAATATTACAATTTCATTACTGAAATATGTTTTCTGTTGAATTGGATCTTATAGAAAGTTAGTCTGATAAAATGTAGTACACTTTAATATATGCAATATCTAATACAAATAAGTCTAAGTTTTATTCATCTTCATTTTTAACAGCACACATTTGAATACCCTAATATAACTCACCATTTTGAGGTGCCTTACTAAAAAACAATCTTAACCACACTCAATCTAAATGCTATTGTCAATTTTTGAAATTATTTACATATATGTAAACCAAATCTGCTGACTGTAATTAAGTATACATATACAGCAATCTGCTTCTTCTACTCTACATTTGCTTATATACAATTTGTACAACCTTGAGATAAGCTTTATTTTTGTTCTTTTCCTCATTTGGTTTATATTTCAATTCTCATCCATTGCATTATAAAAGTTGCCACAATTTTGTCGGCATTGCGAACTGAGTGAAATGAAAGAGTGAAAGATAGACAGGGAGAGAAAGAATGAAGAAGAAAGAGAAGGGAAAAAAGGAGAGAGAGACTTGAACGCTGATTAACAATCCACTTTGTTGCTTACATTGATTTCTATTTATAACACATGGGAGCTTTAAATTAGGAACTTCTTTTATAGTATTTATATATTAACGATTTAGATATATTTACGTAGTACTTGTTTTCCTAGAAAGACAATCAGCTAAAGCTTTCTTTAGCTTTGTCGCGCTATTTGAGGAAATGATGGAAAGTGTTTCGAGTGTTAAAACTGTGAAATTCCGCAGCGAGTTTCAATGAAAGGGGGTTGCGCAGGAGGAGGAGGAGCAGGAGAAAGGTGACGAAAGCAGTGGAAAGAGAAAAAATTATTCAATCAGAGTTAGTCAATTGTTGTTGTTGTTGTTGTTGTTGTTGTTGTTGCCTTTTGGCGCTGTAACTCGTGAGCATAATCTGGTTGTGTTGTTATTGTTGCTCATGCCCCATTTGGTGATCATTATGTTCATAATGATGTTGATGCTGTGCGCATGCTCATCATGATGCTTGACGCTACAATGTAATTTTCATTGGCTGCCTGTGTTAGTGTTTCAGGAAGTCACATTCATAAGTTGCTGTGCACAATTTGTAGATACATAGATACATACATTCATACATATATTTGTGAATCTATATATACAAACATTACACACATAAATATGTACATACTTATCGCCTATTGTGATATTCCACATGTGGCATACGACTCACAATTGGCGACATCGTGTGCCTCCCATTGCACGTTGCACATGGCGTATGAGTGACGTTGATTAACTGTGATTATTGCCCAAGCAAAAGCATTTCGAGTAGCTCGTGAACAACTCAACAACAGCAAGTCTGCTTTTGATTAATACAAGAAGTAAAACTGACCCAAGCCGAATGAAATTTTCCAGAAAGAGAACAAGCGAAACAGAGCATTCGATTAATAAATACCCTGCAATCAGCTGCGAATATAAGGCTGAGTAATAGAGCTTAAATAAATCCTTCTTCTATGTAATCAGTTTCTTTATGTTTTGGAGTTTTACTTTCTTGTATTAGCTTATTAACTAATTAATATAAAATAATATGCATAAGTGCCAAATAAATAAATTGAAACTGAATTAAATAGTAGACAGACTCTCAATATGGAAAGAGAAGTGTAAACTGTAGCACAGATTGCATGTTTTTTTCCTTAACTAATACCAAATAATTACAAGCTAATTCAAAGAGCAATTAAAATGAAGAATTCTATATCAAAAATGAATTAATTTTATTTTTGTTTTATAATATTAATAAATATTTATTTAAAAGAAAAACTAGGCTTCTATAACAATTCTAAGTACACATTTTACTTGCATATAAACCATTAAATTATTTGAACACTCGTTTTTGAGCACTTGATAAGTCTCTAATGCCCCATGTGTAATGCTTGTTCAATTGAAATTGGAATAAGCGTGAAATTGGACTTTGGATTAAATTAAATGTACAATTTCCATAATCCTATTGTCTTACGTCAACAGAGATTTATTTTTAAAACTTTAATAGGTTTTGATGCCCACTGTGTCTGCAAAATGTGAGTGACAGTTTTAAGTGGAAGAGACTGAGAGTTCAGCCTTTACTTAAATATGTATACTTTTTACTTGAATACAGTTGATACGTTTTTAATAGGATTGTGTAAATAATTGCCATTAGTTGTATTGGGTTAGCTTAAACATCGAATTTAGAGTTTAGTTTACTCTGATTGAATAAAATGATATGCTGAGGTGTTCGCATTGTTTAATGCTAATTCAAATGTCAAACGATACGTACTCTGAACTTGAGGGTCTGCCAAGTATTTTGGTTTGAAATACGTGTTGATTTCACGTTGGACTCCATTTTGTGTGTCAAGTACTACTGTGTGTGTCTGTGGCTCTATGGGGAAAACAACTTGAGACATTGGCCGACACATTGCCTATGTCTGACCGAAAACTCGTTTCATGTTACATGTGGCAAGTTGTATGGAAGAGACGAGACGAGACGAGATAGTGACGAGAATTGGGCGCAGCACCAAAACGAGGAAGATGCCAAAATACCAAAAGTGTCCACTCAGTTGACCATCAGTATCGACTGCCTGACCAAATGGCAATGCAATTCCATTTGACAAGCATTTGAAAAGCCACTAAGCAGGTTTGCCTGCATGTGGGTGGACTGCGAAATACCATATATAAAACTGCATCTTGAAATTACTTAGCATCATTCATTGAAGACACCCCTCATTGTGACTGTTACGCTTACAGGGTAAACGCCTAAAATTCTAGACTGAAATTGAAGTGGTTTCAAAGACATAACTAAAAGCCAACCATATGTTGAACTGAAGTTCTCCCTCTCTTTGTGGCAGGTCAAATGAATGAACTGACTAGAAGATACCTCGCTATCTTTCTAATCATAGAGTTCATTGAAACAGTCTATTAATAAATCAATGTCTTCACTGTTGTAGATAACTTTTCTTTTTTACAATTCCAGGTTCAACAAAGTTTTAATTATTAAAACTAACAAAGACAAAGAATCAATTACATGCAGTTCAAATAACACACTCTATCTGCAAGTTGTGTTTACAGGGTATACTTTGAAAAATTGTATGTTGCAATTGTTGTTAGCTGTAACAACAATAGAAGCGTAAATTGCTTCTTTTTTAGTTTACTTGTACAGCTCGTATAATTATGGAACACTTAGCGCTTGGCCAGACAACGAGTAATTGCCAAATAGCACAAGAAACCGCAACAAAGGCAACATTTAAATTACAAGCGGACTTTTAACTTGAAGAAAAATCAAACATTGCACTGCTTAATAAAATGGAAAATAAAATAAAAGAGCCATCAAGTCTACATATAGCTATAAACTAGTTAGAAACTAGGCTTGCAACAATGCCAATTGTCTGGTTAACATTGGAAACAGAGCCATCAAATTGGCTAATATCTACAACTCATAAGCCCCGCAAAAGTAACCTATAATAAAATATCAACTGCATATGATGTATGTATGTTAGAAGACAAAT
Source organism: Drosophila neotestacea (assembly GCA_035044365.1). NCBI lineage: Eukaryota > Metazoa > Arthropoda > Insecta > Diptera > Drosophilidae > Drosophila > Drosophila neotestacea. The sequence continues at coordinate 1,211,384 of JAWNMD010000332.1, forward strand.
CCATAAGGTAAACATATTTTGTGAAAAATTTATCAAGCAAATATTTTTTTTTAAGACAATGTCAAATTATGATCAGAAAGACGCTAAGCAAGGCAATCGGTTAAGTTTTATTCAAATTATAGCTAAGTGAAATTATTGTAGGCAAAAAACATCGGTTAAGAGCTTTTAAAGTTATAACAGTTTGCAGTTTTAAAAATTCTTTAACAAAAAACCATATAAGTTTTGCAAGCTTTAACTATAAATTCACATAAAATTCACGAAATTAATTCAAAGGTCGAAACATAAGTAAAAAGATGTTTGCCAAGATATTCTTTTCAGTTTCAACGGAATTTTGAACTTGTTTAGAATAAAATTTAAGTTAATATTGATTTAAATTAATTTATGTTTGAATGATAACTATAAATACTTACAGAAACTTGTGCGTTGATCGACTGTATAAAAAACATCCTGAAATTCCACATCCTTGGACTGTTTGGATAGAAGGCTGCGCGTTGTATCCATTTTTGGATAATTTTCAGTTATGTTTTGAGGTTATGCACAAAATAGTTTTATTGCTATTTAATGTCACTTTTTTGTTTGTACGTTAATAACGATAAATTTTGGAATAGATCGGTTTGTTGTTGTTGTTGTAGCTATGTTACGTGTCGCGTTTTCGGAATGTTTCATTAACTGCCAAAAACTGAACGTAGATTTATTAGTTAAGGCTTTTGCTATTGCTTTGATTTTGTTGTTGTTTTGCTTTTGTTATTGTTTTTGTTTTTGGCAAACGGCACGCATAGTTTGTTGTTGTTGATATTATTGTTTTTTATGTTTTGCTTTTGAAATTATCGCAATTGTACGGATCGCTTTGTTTTGGTTTGTGCGGCGTCTGCATTGCCGCGGATTACGCGCTGAAAATATTAAATTAATCATTATCAATTGTGAGAGGGGGGAAAAGGGGGAAGAGGTTGTAAAGCGTGTCAGCAACAACAACAACAACAACAGCAAAAAACAAGGGGTAACAATGTTATCTCAGCATACGTTTTGGGTTCTTTCTTTCTTTTTAATTTATTTTTGCGGTTTCGGCCTTGAAAAAACATTGATAATCTATTGTTGGCATTGCTGTTGTTGTTGTCATAGTGGGTGTTCCATTTGTAGTTATTGGTAATGTTGTTGTTGGTATCAGCTGCATAAATTCGCAGTTGACATTCCTGGTAACACACGCCTCATTAAGCCATGTGCCCACCACAGAATTTTTTGGCCCTCGCTTCGATCTGTGCATTTTTATTGTCTACTTAAGGTTCTTCCATTATTTTATAGATAATATTTATTTAATTGTTAATGTGTAGATGGTTTCAAATCAGGCAACAGGTGCTGCATGTCATTGACCCAATCTTGAAATAGTTGTTAAAATAGAAAAGTTGGCGAAATGAACTTCATTTTAATTGTTACAAGTTTGTTGGCAACGCTGAAATACTTAACAGGTAGATGAACAGTGAATTTATCAACAAGTTAAAATAGAAAACTAATAAATTATTAATTCAATTTCAATAATTAGTGTCCCATTTCAACGTTTTCTCTACATTTTGAGAGCATTGGCATTTTTCAGCAATACGCATAAACAAAACAAATAAAATGATTCAGCAAGTTGACTGTGACAAAGGTAACTGGTTAATGAATTAGCTGGTCGAAACTGCAAAACCGGAATACGATTCTATATTCTATATGTTTGCAGCCAGCTCATTAGAAGGGTTCGCAGTGAGATTATGAAGGGAACAGGTTAGAACTGGTTTCTTTAATCCTGGCCTGGGGATCAGTTGACATGGTTACCCATTGAAATTATAATCAGATGCATAATTCATGACGATGTTAACCTGACAACCGTTGTCAACTCTGATCCTTATGGCCTGTCTTTATAGCTGCTCGTTAAGCCAAGTTGAAGAAAGGTTTAAAAGCTGTCGAGTCACGCTAGCGTATGGACAACTCACGACTCTGGACTAACGAGATGAGATTAGGAGTGAGAAGCGAGATGTGAGAAGCTCAAGAGAACTGTGTCTCGTTGTCTGTCAGCTGAACCCGACAGTTTGATCACGTTTGTTCCGCTTTTAGCACCGCCGACCATATCACAGATCGCAGATCTATCAAGTCTCATCACAAACGTCGCGTCGTCGATCGAATGGGGTAATAACATATGAATATTTACTGTAGGCAAACAGAATAAAAATATTGTTGTTATGATGCATTAGTTGTATTACCATTTAACATTTAGCAAATGCTTCCTATATGCACAACAAATTCCAATACATAAGTCCAAATGCTAATACCGTAATACGAATTATGTAAATATGTCTGACTTCTTTAACCTTGGACTGGCTATTGTTATAATATTTTCGGTTCATTTAGAGTTATGTTCTTAAAGCTCTCTACTCTTTTTTATAAGAATGATAAAAACCCCAAGAAAGCACCCTGTTTAAGGTACTCACCTCATCAATACAAACACAAAACACTTTGATTCAGGTCTGATTTGCTGCCATTTGTTTACTTCTTTAATGTATTTGGCGCCGTCAGATTCTACATTGGATTAATGCAAAACCGTCTGCCAGTCGAGCTAAAACTTGTTTTTTTTTTTTTTAAATTTCAGCACCTATAAATTCTACAGCAAAGAAGGCTTTTAGAAGACTGCAAATGCAGATGGCCATAAAGAAACCAAATGAAACTCGGACTTAATCCAGTGAAATGAACAAGGAAATAAACTGCTCCATTTCGTGTCTATGGAATAATTGAAAATATTTACACATACAAATTCAAAGCATAATATGCTAATTACTAATGTTAAATATTTTTCCACATGTCAAAAAATACAAACGTTTATTTCTAGGTTGGGGATCGTTTGACACACGCTAAGCATGATGTATTTAATTTACTTGGTGTGATTACGAGTATTTCATTAATTCATTAAATTACGGAGTGATTTTCAGGTGTCTGCTAATCGAATTACAAATTACCTGTTTTATTGGCAATTCCAAATATGTACTAGAAGATTTCAGATTTTTTTTCTTATAATAACAACTAATTGAATAATTGCTTCGTTTAATGAAAAAAAAACCTTCTTTTGGAATTAATTAAGGTTTCAATAACCCGCATTCATTTAGGAAGTTATATAAACATTCTATTGTTTTGATCGTATAATAAATACAGAAGAATACTTATTGTGCGGAAAAGCAATGGGAAGTTATTTTGATAAATACTATTATATTTATTATATCTAAACCGGCTACAGGTGATCTCGTTGTCGAGCACTCTCATCTTTGCTATCTATCAATCTTTTAAAACTAATTGCTATTTGTCACGTTTTTCAGAACGAAAGTTGTTTTATACATATTTATATGCTTATTTTGTTGATATCTAATAAAGTAGTTTTAATATTAATTAGTAATTGCTATACAAATTTCATGAAATTCTTAAAACTATAAATATATATAGAACTTATATACATTTCAAATTATGGAAAACCCAAAATGAATAAGCAATTATTTAGTAAAAGATCGCTTTGATTGATAATTCTGCCCAAACGTGAATAGCTTTAATTTTAATTTGTGTTCATGGTTGAAAAAATCTCTCTAAAAGTATGAAAGTTGTAAACTCTCTGAGTAATTTAACTGAAATAATAACATATAGTATCGTTAAGGTTAAGTAGCTAAGTACACATGTGAGATTTATCACACTTTTTAAAATTTATCACAGACCTGATTGCCTTTTAATGACCTACGAACAATGAATTCAGACTCATCATTGTGCTTATCACGTTCCAATCAGTTTAATTTACATTCGTCTATACAAGTATGGGAACCGCAGACCCCACTCGATTCTAAATCACAACAAAGAACTGACACAATGAGTGAGTACAATGAAACAGCTAATTAATTAGAATATCAAAAAGTCAATGAGTCCCTTCTATGATTTGGAAGGGTCCAAAGTACAGAGTAAAGTACAATTAAACCAATGACTAAGCTCAGATTAGAAATAAATAAAATAGCATAATATAGGATGAATAGTTCCGGATACTTTACAAATTATTTGCAATGTGAGAACAATGCATTATTCACGAAGTGCATTTTAAGTAAGATTGTATTTTATTTAAATATTTGACATTTGATTTGAAATGGTCCAGAGATCACTTCAATTTTATTATGTAGTTAGCTCATTTCCTGCAAGTTATCAAATATAACTACAAAAAAAAAAAACGAATAAAATTGTATGAATAATTCTGGATACTCTAGAAATTGTAGGCAATTTTCGAGTATAATATTATTATTATGGTCTGTTAACATTTAAATTGAGAATGAGATTTTAAGTCGCGTGTCAATTATTTAATTATGTTGCCAAAAAACTTTTAACAACCACAAAGCAATTAAGATTGTTAACGTTTATGTAAGTACTGCAGTTACTCACTAATTGCATATATGGACAGTGTTATTGTATTTTATTTAACATTATACATAATAAGAACAATAAGGCAGTGGTTTTCTCAAAATGATTTGTAAAGTTCTAAGATGCATTAAATTCAAATAAGTTGAGCTCAATTCCTGCATGTTTAAGGACTATAAAAATAGTCCCTTTATAATAATTTATAATAAAAATAATTTCCCTTAATATTTTAATTTGTTTTTCAGACTATTAAAATTGAAAATAAAATAATACTTTAAGTATCGTTTCAATCAATTAATTATGCTGCCAATAAACTCTTCACGAACACAAAACATTTAAGGTTCTCAACTTGTATGTATATAAATATTTATTTCTGTTACTAAGTACTTAATCAGTGCAGTTGTAATTTATACAAATTATTTAAATATTTACGAATTTCTTAAGTGCGTTTTATCGCATTTCCCTTGTCATGGAATAATTGTATTTATTATTAACGAAATTAGCAATTCAATATTTATGGCACGTGGATTGGTTATCTTTGTAGCCTGGTCCAGATGTGCTGCCGTTTCGATCTAAATTACTCATTGTTGGCTCCCTTGTAAATATAAAGGTGAGTGGAGTGAACCCACATATCAATAGGGCGCAACAGGGCGCCACATAGGAGTGTTTTTTATACACACCCACAAAATAGTAAGTATGTGTGTAAACAGTAAAAGCAAATGCATGCAGCAAGATTGCAATAAAACTTGCAGAAACTTCTTAAGCATATATCTTTGTGTTTACATGCACACACCCACACACTCAACTACGTATACATGCGTGTATTTATGTATCTTTCTTTGCACTTTGCAGATGGCAAACACACAAATGCATTTAACACGTTACGAAGCTTCCTTTGTGACCAAAAACCAACAAGCAACAAAAATGCACAAAAGGCCCACAAATACACACACACACACACACCACAGGAAAAATGCGCAACATAAAGTGCAACAGCTAACTAACTTTCGCTTTCAAAAAGCTATTATTTTTTTTTTGGTTGTGGCTAATATTTGGTTATTTTTGTTGCCTTAATATTTGTCAGGTTTTGGGTTTGGTCAAATTGATTTCACTCACAATTGGCATTAATTTTGTTTATCCGCTGCAGTACACTCTCGTATTTACTATTATTACTGTTATCAAAAAAAGAAGCAAAGCGCGTAAATTTCAAGCCACAAGAGCGGAGCAATCGCGTCCAAACTTAGCGGCGATACGGAAACAACTGAGCGAAAAACAGCGAAGTCGTGAATGTTCACATTCGTCAGCTACATTCATAAGTGTGTGTGAGTGGTGTGTGAGTGGGAAGAGATGTGCTTGTGTGTGTGAGTATGTGAATGGGGGACACTCGCTTAACTTAACGCTATGTTTGTTTACTTTTGCTCAAAATATGCCAAATTAATTTCAATTTGCCGGCTTTGGTTGCCAAGCATCAAATCAATTCTTATCAAATATTACCTGAGTTCATGGCCAAATCCATTTCTCTTCCGCGTGTCGTCCTAATTTCATTATCAGTAGACTTAAAACAGCACATAAAACATTTGCTGGTTAGTTTTTTGCAAGAATGACAGTAACGTGTATTTCCTCATTCAAAACTGCAAGTTTGGCGCTCTTCTGTTGATAACTTAAACGATTGCTGTGGCTGAAAGTCGTGACAAGCTCGTGCTACTGTTATCGTCTATCGCTTTTTGGTACGCTGTTCAGCCAATTTGAGCGGTAACGGCTTTTCGCAACAAGGAAATAAATGGTAGTTAATTAAAACCCAGTTGTTAATATGTAAACCCAGCTTATTTGCACGTGCCCTTATCGAGATTCGATGGCTTTTGTAGGCTTTTTCGTTACATAACTTTATTTAGTTTAGTTCGCTTAAGCGAAGTTGCTTCTTTTTAGACCACCAAGTGGACACATCCAATAGCTAATCATATAAGCCTAAAGACTACATAAATTGTGTATATATGTACAAAATAATATCTAAAATACAATTCTCTTTAGTTTCAGACATCTGCACGATCGGTTTCTTGACTAGGGGGCGTAGAGGAGCTTTGATTTATGTGGAAGGAACTGCAACTACATTTCATAGCCTATAGATACTATGATATTTGGCAGCATTGTGCCCTTCTAGCCATGTTCTGGCCCTCCCAATGCGTCTGCAAATATATAGATGAGAGGTGGGTGAGTCATGCGACAGCTAATCAGTTAGTTAGGATTAATAAATATATGTGAAATGCAGAATTTAAGTTGTACTTATGTATGCATTGCTGTCGATATACTCTGACTTTTATTTATAAGAAGCAATAAGCACAAACTAAAATAAATAAAGATTTTAACTAAAGTCGGCTGCACAACTAAAGATGATGTGACTGTGATTCTTGCTGTACAAAATAGAGTAAGAAAAAAACAAAACAAACAAAATTAATGAATTTGAATGGTTTGAAAAGTATTTAAAAAACAAAACCTAAGAGATATCGTACTTTAGGTGATCTAAGAAAATGCTAATAGTAACTGTTGTTTAAAATTTCACAATCGAATGGTTTTTTTAGTTAAGGTTTCCATTTTTGGATCAAGTTTATTAGTAATTATAATTTTTAAATTAAGTATGCATGGTTTGGTTTCAATATTTTTGAAATCAACAGAAAATGCCAAACATAACTCACGTGTATTGAAAGTAACTTTCTCTGATATATTTTTAAGATTACACAAAGGATAATAATTAATATTTTGTATGCTCAAACAACCTGCGTTTGCATCACTCTATTGTTAGATATATTTTACGTATTATAATTAATTGATTGCTTCTCTAACGTTTATCAATTTGGCTAAAAATACGACTTTAACTGCATTTCCTTATAGTCGTGTTTCATGTGAGAGTGTGTTTTGTAGTTGTGTGAGTGTGGTTGTGTGTGTGTGTCTTCCATCTGAGACTTTCATTCATTGCCTATTAATTATTATTGCTCAAATTTCTAAATTTTCGTAGATTTTGTTTGAATCTGTTGTGGTTATTCTTGTTCTTGTTGTAGTTGATTTCTTGCTGGAATGCACACGAGACGGATAGGGGCGCGGTAAAAGTGATAAAAGTGCTAATTGCAAATTAGTTTACCCATTTACTGATTATGTCCTGCAAAAGATAAGAGCAGAGAGAGCGTGAGGAAGTTCTTCAGCGATTAACAAATTGGCATATCAATTGGAGGAAAAAATAGTCGCCATGCCAGACTCACCTTGACATCGTTCATTTCTTCGTCGGACGAAGAGTGGGTCAGTCCATTGTAGGTCTTAAAGGTGACATTCTTCATGAAGGACTTGAGCAGACTTGCGCTCAGCTGGCCAAATTTGTAAGGCACCACAGGATCATAGTCCCCATGTGCTTGGAATATTGGCACCTCATCACTGGTTGCCTTCGCACCCGGGAACTGCTTGTGAAGAGGCAGCCAACACGACAACGCCACCACGCCGGCCAACGACTGATTAAAAGTGAGTGCCGAGTAGAGAGCCAGAGCACCGCCTTGGGAGAAGCCACCAAGGACAATACGATTCGCTGGAATGCCTGCCGCCAGCTCCTTCTGTATCATACCATGCACATCATCGCGAGCCGATCGAATCCCTGGCTCATCCTCGGGTCCACCAATATCCAGCGTCTTCAGATCGAACCAGGAGGGCATACGGAATCCGGCATTTAAGGAAACGGGTTGCGTTGGAGCCGTTGGGCAGATGACCTTCATGAATGGCGGTCGAATCGCAGCCAAAGCGCTGCTCCAGCCGTGCCTGACAAAGTCAAACAAAATCAAATTAACCACACGGAAATCCAAGTACATATCAATAGTTGTATAAAGTATCAATATTTACCCAGTGTCGCCCAATCCGTGCATGAAAATGAGCTGGAAAATTATATGCAATGATGTCTTACATTTACAGACAGGTAAGAACTGCATAAACCTTACTTACCGTAGCCGTCTGCTTGACCGTAGCCTCGACTATTACCGGTGCTGACATCTTGACCCTCTTTCTCTTAGCCTCTTATGACGACAACAATTTCTAATAGTTTAATGCCAGGTACGCAGTGCGTTGTGCTGCAACAACGAAAACAACAACAAAATGATTATAATTTGTCTGATAGGAAATGGGTTTTAGTTAGTTATGTCATTTTAAAGTGTAAAGCAAAATTAGTAATATTGATTTTGCGATAGCAAAAGCAAATGTGTGAACAGCGCCGGTGGAATGCTCTCAATGTTGTGAAAACCTCAAATGTGTAAACTGATAATCTTATGACTGCAAATGTATCTTAAATGTCTTTATTTTTTAAAATAAACACTTGCTTTTATATTTTTAGTTGTTCTTTTTTACTAGACTGCACCAAAAACAGTTTTCCGCTGAGATTTTATTGAAAATTAGAGTGTGTCGTTTCGTTTTGAACAAGTTCAAATGAGCTGATCATTAAAATGAGCGAATGAGCTTATTCAGTATTTTTGAGCTATATTTGTTCCGTTGAGCCGTTGTTTCACAAAGCTGACTAAAGGTGGCGTGTTTATGCTTCGCAGAGCTAACAAGAGATGGCTCATGTCTGTTCCGAAAAGCTGGCAAAAGATGGATTTCAAAAAAAGATCAGTCAAGAAAAACTATGTTTTCGAACATTTTTTTTGCTTGAAACTTTTATTTTTTAAATTTATGATTTTCTTCATTTTTAATTAAGAGTTAATTTAAGCAGTTGGCTCCCCTGTGGGGCTGCGATCACCAAACTTTATTTAAATGACTTCTTTTATTTTCTCGAGTTTATAGTTTAATTTTTTTTTCTAAATTTAATCTATTGTTTAATTGTTTTAATTTACTTTGGTTTGTAATTTTAACTTAAATTTCCCTCCGAATACTTTAAAAAGACAACAACATAATATCGTTATCGTCAGTTAAAAATCCCGCGATCGCGAAAAATATGTTTCAGTACTTTTAAAATACTAAAATTATTTTTTTTAAACTCAAGCGCGTGACACTGGTCAGCTGACTTTATCGTTTACACAATAGTAACTTCATTTCTATTCAGTTAAAAGGAAAAGTTAATAATAATGGCTTTGGCATCCGCAATTAAAGGAAAATTAATATCTGTCATAGGTGACGAGGACACTTGTGTTGGATTTCTTCTTGGTGGAATTGGCGAAATAAACAAAAATCGTCATCCAAATTTTATGGTAGTTGACAAAAGTACTGCTGTCAGCGAAATTGAGGACTGCTTTAAGCGATTCCTAAAACGCGATGACATCGACATTATCTTGATTAATCAGACATATGCTGAGCTGATTCGTCATGTTATTGATGCCCACACTTCGCCAGTACCAGCTGTCCTTGAAATTCCATCAAAGGATCATCCATATGATGCCAGTAAGGATTCAATTTTAAGGCGTGCCCGAGGCATGTTTAATCCAGAGGATTTAGTACGCTAAAGCTGTAATCAATCAATAACCCTTGTTAAACTTAGTGATGTGCAATATTTAAATATAACTGAACTTGAAAAAAAAGATCTTATACAAGGCAAAAGTCATGTATATAGGCGGAATTAATAACTCTTCAGTTCTTTTATATTTAAAATAGTGAATAAACTAAGTTGAAATTAATGGCGGGAACGGGTTCTGCTTGGATACCACCAATTTGTTGTGGACATGTGATATGTAGCCCTTGATTTTGCCTTCATAAATAAGATTTGCGATGATGCAGTGCGTTTCATCTAGAGATACGTCTGTTACGCCCACAAACTGCAGAGCCGTCAAGAAGTCGCCCATGTCCAACTGATGCGTCTGCCTAATGGCAAAGACTTTCTTAAATAGATTGCGATACACAATAAACTTTAATTTCTCGACGAGAAGATAAATGCCGCTGCGTATAAGTACAAGTTCCTGGTCTCGCACGATCTCATCAAACTTGTTCACATTTCCGGCCTTCAGGGCCACCGCCAGATCGTGGAAAAGCAGCAAATCATAGCGTTCCAGGAGGGATTTGCGTGGCAGGTATCCCAGCAGCATTTTTATCGGCACCAAATAAATCAGAATCAATCTCTTGTTGCTTGTGAAGCGATCAGGACAGTGTGTAAATGCGTATGACAAATCTTCAACGGCCATGTTATAATTGGAGTCGAACATGGCCCGTCTTCCCACAAAGTACTTGTAGGTTATCTGCTCCGGTAGCGGGAAACTGTCCTTGAAGGCGCAGTTATCGATAGCACGAATGAGAGGCTTGCACAGATGCAGTTTGTTGATGCGAAAGTAGATCTTGAACAGCTGATTCACCAGATTCATCATTCCCAGACGCTTTGTATCCTCCTCTGAGGCACGTCCGTCAGCTGCACACACGCGAAAGCAAGCCATCATACAATCGGCTGCCTTTTCCAGTATATGACCGGGTGTAAAACCACGACAATGTTTTTCACACGCCTGTGCCAAGTAACGAAGATCAAGGCACACACGATACATGAGAGGCAGGCACCAGTTTTCATCCTTCAGTTGTTGCAGTAGCTTTACAACAGCCGAACAGCTTGCCGATTGCTGACTGTAGGCATCCATGTAGCTCGGGGGTTCCTGGGCCAAATAGTAGAGCACCTTGAGGTGAGCAATAACCACTTCGTCCAATGGAGGCTTCAGCATGCGTTCCACCAGTTTTTCCGGTTGCGCTATGTACAAATTGTGATTCTGTACGTGCACGTCGCGCAGCGAGAGAAATGTACCCAAATTATCGCCATCGTAGTCCTCGGCAGAACGCAATACGCCGGACAGATAATTATTTACGGTTCCAAACATTTCTTAAAGCGTTGAGAATTGTTTATTTCGTATTAAAAACCGCAAAGCATCTCTGTCTTTTGACAGGGATGATTGTCGATAAGAAGTTGTATTTAAATCAAACCATAGGTGGCGTATTTATGTTCCGCAAACGAATTCAAGTATCTTTTTGTCATTTTCACTGAATTTGCAGATAGACAAGCTAGTTTATATAAATTTAACATATTGTTTAAGCAATTCTTTAAATTAAATTTATGTGGAGCGCCAAACAGGCATTATTATTATCCATGCTATAGTCGCAACTATCGGTAGCAATACTTTTTTGATATCAGTGTATACACACTTATTAAAGTTAACGTTTTTCTCGAAAATAACTGAAATTTTTCAAAACAAGACTAAATTAGTTTAAAGAAAAAGCGTCACGCTGCATGCTTTTTGTTAATAATAAGTGCTTGCCACACTAAATGTGGGGTCAAGGTAGTAAGATTGTTGTTGTCGCCAAGCAAATTTCTAAATTTAAACTGTGTGTTTGTAACAAATGTACATATATGTTTTTATTTAGCTTTCAATGAAATTCATTTGTATCAAAATTAAGAGACCCAATTCTTTTTGTTTACTTTCGGTAAATGGCACAGAACGACCTCCTTACTAATAACTCAAAGAAGTTAGTTCGCACACACAGAAATGTCCACGCCAAATTTTCTTTTAAGCAATGGCAAAAATATGCCAATGGTCGGACTGGGCACATGGCGTGTAAGTATACGAATTGAATCTGTTGCTAAATTATTGAATAATCACAAACTACAACAAAATATAGTAACAAGCTGAAATTGTATGTGTTTTTCATTGTCAATGCCAAAGAACTTTTGTCTCTGCCATTGGCACCTACCTGCGAGCTTTTTAGCTTTCAACACACTGCACTTGCAATGATGCAATTAAGCTTTTACCGGCCCTCAATGTTTGTTTTCAGAGTCCACCCGAAATCATCACACAAGCCATAAGGGATGCGATTGATATCGGCTATCGTCACTTCGATTGCGCCTACATTTATGGAAATGAAGGACAAGTTGGTGCTGCCATTAATGAGAAACTCAAAGAAGGCGTTGTAACACGGTAATCGCTTTTGACTGCCGCTTAAGATATCGATTATTAACGGAATTATTCGACTTTTCAGTGACCAACTGTTTTTAACAAGCAAACTATGGAATACCCACCATAAGCCCGAATTGGTTCGACCCGCCTGCGAGACCAGCTTGAGGAATCTCGGAGTAGACTATTTGGATTTGTACTTGATGCATTGGCCAATGGCATATAAATCCGGTGATAATCCGTATCCCACATGCCCCGACACTGGCAAGGCAGTGTTTGAGGACATCGATTACGTGGACACATGGAAGGCGATGGAGGAATTGGTGGACAGTGGTCTGTGCCATGCCATTGGAGTATCCAATTTCAATGAGCAGCAAATCAATCGATTGCTGAGCATGGCCAAACTAAAACCAGTCGTGCTTCAAATCGAATGCCATCCATATCTCCGCCAGAAATCGTTAATCACACTCTGCTACGACAACGCCATAGCAGTGACGGCTTACAGTTCGTTGGGTTCAGCCCATACGCCTTACGAGAAACCCGGGGCCTATCCGCTTCTGAAACATCCAGTTATATTGGAAATTGCCGCTAAATACGAACGTACTCCTGCCCAGGTGCTATTGCGATACCAGACACAATCGGGAATTATTGTAATACCCCGTTCTGTGAACAAACATCATATGTACGACAACTTTAAGAAAATTTGGGACTTTGGATTAGACACTGATGATTTATTGGCTATCGATGATCTCGATTGCAATGGTCGCTTCATGACAATGAAAGCTGCTTATGGTCATCCCCATCATCCATTCGATCTGGAAGCTTCAAAGCAAACATAAAACAAAACAAAAACTAAGTTTTTCGTGTGTGTACCTGTGTCTACATCAAAGAGGCTAGTCATTTTTAACAGTACCTTTACTATCTTTTCGAATTTAAAAATTTTAATACTTTCAAAATATATTCTAAGCAGTCGTAGAACCGTTTGTCTGTATAAACAATATACAAAGCTCAATTTATGTAAAATAACAATCGTATTTATAATGATTTCTGCTTTGAAATATTCATTTCGCTCTCAAGAAATTCGTTTTTCTGTTCAATCGGTGATTCGAGGATATGGCAAGGTTGAGCGATTTAAATGGTAAGTTATTAAGAATTAGTAGGTGTTTTAGTGATCGTTTTGTTTTGGATAACAGGTGCCAAACGGAATATTCACCGCCAAAAGCAGTTCTAGCCGATGGAAATGAAATTCCGCTTATAGGACTTGGTACATGGGGGGTAAGTATCTTAGCTATCATAATCTAATATCGAAACATCTTTGAAAAGAAAGTTATATTTAAGCAAAATTAGAAATACTTATAAAAGTCGACACTATTATTATGAATCAAATACCAAATCTTATATCAATGCAATCATGCGTAATTCGCACTATAAAAAGTCTGCGGCTTAATTTTCTCGAGTATTCCGAGCTCAGAAAGAGAGAAGTGGTCGCGGAATCTTTAAATTCGAAATCGTTATCAACGTATGTTTGTCTTAATCGATTTATTTTGTACTGCATATCGATCTCACAGCTGTTATCGATACGCATTCTTGAGAGGCTCTCAATGAGAGCAAGTAGCTTTGTGAAAGCTCCGCCAAACGTTTGATAAGCGTATAAAAGCAAGTAACAGCTGTGTATCGTTGCTTAGTTCTCAGAAAAGGCGCAATTCCGCTTACGACAAATATAATAAACTATTTGATAAATTTACAATATCCTTTAAAAGGGCAAAACTAAAAAAAGACACGTACGAAATGTGTAGCAAAGTGCCAACAGTAAAGTTAAACAGTGGTCATAGTATTCCCGTCCTTGGTTTGGGAACATGGAACGTAAGTACAAAAGAAAAACATATTGGAATTTACAGTAACATTTTGTTACGACAGCACACACACATCTATACTTACATATGTATATGCAGAAATGTACATTTAATTATAATCTTGCAAATTGCCAGTTATTTGCCACATTATGTTCCGCGGAAAAGTCTAGAACAAGCTCTGGATAATTGCCGGCAACTGCATCCGCTATCACTGGTTGCTGTTTGTGTGTGTGTGTGTGCGTGAGTTGAAGTGCAGGTGGGTGTAAGTGTAGGTGTGTTCGGTATATAGCGGAGATAACGTTTGAATGTAAATAGCGACAATTGGACCTACACCACATTTCTATGTAACAATGTACATTTAATTATTATCTTGCAATCTCCCCCATTCCACATTGTGTTCCGTGAAAAGTCTGGAACAAGCTCTGACTAATTTGCCGGTAACTGCGTCGCCTCTCGCCGGCTGCTGCATGTATGTGTGTGTGTAAGTGTAGGTGGTTGTAAGTGTAGGTGTGTTCGGTATGCAGCGGCGATAACGTTTAAATGTAAATAGCGACAATTGGACCTACACCAATATTCTATATAACAGTTACTCATAGTTTTTTACAAACGTAGTTACTTTCTGACCCTTTGTGTTTCGTGAAAATATATACATACATACATACAAACAGAGGTGGACACGTCCATAAAACAGCTAAACAGTCGGCAGACTCAATGCACGACTATTGGTCGTGGAGAGGGTAGGGACGCACTAACTGAAGGGGTAAGGCTCAAAATTCAACTGCTCACGAACTGCTCTCATGTATTGTAGAATAAACTTCTAGATGCATCGTAAAGCTGATAATATTTAGTGATAGTTGCAGCGTCGGCTTTTCGCCGTTTGTTTTTTGTTTTCCGCTTAGATGTGTGCGTGGGAGTGTAGGCTCGAAGTGCATCGGTGATAATTAATTTATGTAAATGCATATTACTAAATTATGTATATAGCGAATTTCTAATTAATATAAAATATAATTATTTACATAGTAGATATTTTCTGGACCCAAGGTGACCTTCGGAAACATTTAAATGATAGTGGAAACTTTTCAAAATTTGCCTTGTCAGCTCACAAATTATGCGGCTTATTCTCATACATATATACACATTCATATATATATAGTACATAAGTTGTAGACAGTTTGCAATGAACAAGCAAAAAACAAAGTTGATAAATTCTCTTATCTAGACCCTCCTTATTGCTTGTTTGTTCAAATAACACACCCTGTACTCCAGGGAACACTTAACATTTTAAAATTCGAATATTTTCATAATAAAAATCAATTTAATATTGAAATACTTCAATTCGTAATATTCCAAATATTTGAAAATTAGGTATTTAACATTTATGAGGTCAATTAAATAAGAGTAGTTTGTCTTTTTGATTTGACATGCAATTTTAATTTACATTTAGAACATCAGTTCTATATATAATTTATATGAGGTAATCTTAATGGTAATAAATTTACCCTTGCTGATAAGTGTGACTTCAAGTAGCTGATAAGCAATCAAATTTTCATCTAAATCACGCTCGTTCAAAACAAAAGTCATTTCAACTCATTCCAATCTAGTTGGATAGAAATTTTAAAATATTGTGAAATTAGAAACGACCTTAGACATAAGGACAGATAATAATTAAAAATAATTAATCTTTCAGTAATGTGAGAATTATCGGTAATGTTATCACATTGTTGCTAACGAATTTTTGTTGTTGTTTTTTGTTATTTTTAGAGCCCTCCTGGCCAAGTTGCTGAGGCTGTGAAAACGGCAATTGATGTCGGCTACCGTCACATTGACTGTGCCTATGTCTATCAGAATGAACCTGAAGTTGGTGAGGGAATTGAAGCCAAGCTCAAGGACGGAACCGTCAAGCGGTATGATATATCAATTTATCCTATGAAATAGTTGCTTATCATTTGTATTTTTGCTTATAGCGAGGATCTGTTCATAACGAGCAAGTTGTGGAATACTTTCCATCGTCCGGATTTGGTGAAAACCGCTTGTGAGAATACTCTGAACTTGCTGAAGTTGAAATATTTGGATCTCTACTTGATTCACTGGCCTATGGGCTTTAAGGAAGGTAATGATCTCTTCCCCGCCGATAAGGACGGCAATACACTATTTTCGGACGCGGATTACGTTGATACCTGGAAGGAAATGGAGAAACTGGTAGCAGCTGGCCTAGTCAAGTCAATTGGAGTCTCCAACTTCAACAAAAAGCAGGTCGAACGCATTTTGGCTGTTGCGAAAATTCCCCCAGCTACTAATCAGGTCGAATGCCATCCTTATTTGACACAAAAGAAACTGGCTGAATTCTGTAAATCAAAGAATATTGCTGTAACAGCCTACAGTCCTTTGGGTAGTCCCAACCGTCCCTGGGCCAAGGCAGGTGATCCGGTCATTTTGGAAGAAGACGCAGTAAGTGTTGACATTACTTGTATTCAACAGACAGTTTTGTACAGTGTTATTCCATTATAGATTAAGGAAATTGCTGCAAACAAGAAGAAGACACCTGGACAAATACTGATTCGTTATCAGCTCCAACGTGGCAATATTGTTATTCCGAAATCTGTGACCAAAGATCGCATCGCATCGAATTTCAAAGTCTTTGATTTTGAGCTAACCAAGGAAGAAATCAAGACCATTGAAGGATTCGAATGTAATGGACGCTTGGTGCCACTTGTAAAGTAAGTAGAGCAGTTTTAGAGACTATAACTAATAAGTATTTTAAGTAGTTAATTTGATATGGGATTTATCAACTTTAGTTTTACTATATATTATATTATTTCTTAATAATAATTTAGAGAGACTGGCCAGCATCAGCACTATCCATTTCACGATGAGTATTAAGTTCAATCAGAAAGAAACCTTTTGTTCAAAATGTTATGCGTATAAAAATAGTTAAGTAAATATTCTGGCGAAATTGAGAATTGAGAAACTGAGAAGACATCCAACACTGACGTATGTTTAATTTACCAATTCAACGGCCTACTATGTTTTGTTTATTTATACGATTGTGGCTTTTAAACAATTACCCGCTGCTAGAGTCCAACTGTTGTTTGTATAACTTTTATAGAGAATTCCTCCACTAACAGTGTTTCTAGTTACTAGTGTTGCTTATTATTGTATTGATTATTTAAACTTTAGTTTTGAAAACCTACTTATGATTTATTTTCGTAATATTTCCAGTGTATACGGTCATCCACATCATCCATTCGAGAAAGACGAATACTAATTGGAAAACAGCGTTAGCAATTGTTTTAATTAAACTGAAACACTTTGCACATATGTTATATACTATATACTATACATACATATTATTGAAACCGAATAAATATGCTGGCATAATTGCTGAGAAAGAACTCAAATAAACATGGCCTTTGTCTTTGTAACACGCTCTCTGATTATTTGGCAAATGCAGATCTGACGTCTAACGAATATATATTTATATCTATTTGTATCTATAACTTACGTAAAGCCGTTGAAAGTTTGACAATTGTTTAATCTAAGCTTAATGCAAATATTTAGCACAGCTGTTTTAAATTCTTTGCCAAATTGTTATAAGATCATGACTTTCGGCATCGAGAGTCTAAAATATCATTATTTTCGGCATAGAACAATGAAAGTACCAAATGTTTTGGTAACAATACGAAATTTGTTTAACTGCACAAAAGCATCTAGGCAAATACCTAATTTTGAATATACTTAGAAAGAAAAACAACAAGCTCTGCTACCAGTTGGTAAGGTATAAAAGCATCCAAATCTGTCGTTTTGGCCAACAGTTAAAGTCGAGATCTGGTTATTGGTAGATCATGCGATTATATTGTATTGCCCTCTTGGGCGTCTTCGTGGCACTCGCAGCCAGTGTTCATATCCATTCCGAGAAAGAGATCGCGGCTATCAAATCTCAGGCGTTAAATCCTCAGTCGGCAACTCCTACGAGTCCGTGTTGTGAAAGTGTTAGGCAAACCCTTTTAGACATTCGAAAGGATATTCGGTTGTGGCTCTTAGATCGACTCTTCGGTAAATTGATTCTCGTTCACGATGGCGAAATCTCCGGAAACCAACAAAATGCTCCGTGTGCCAAAAATCTGCAAACAACAACCACAACAACATCTGGAGCAGTGCAATTCGATACAATCCTAAACGATATTAGGAAAGCACTCCCTTATAATCATAGGACTTCCGGTCGGTTTGACAACGTTATCAAAAGTGGAACTAAAAATCAGTCCAGTTCAACCACAACTACTTCAATCTCAACAAGAACCGAAAATTCTGGTTCAAAAGTCGAGCCTTCAGTGGAAACAAGTTCTAGCCAAACATCTGGTAATCAATCTGATAAAGTTGTCAGTGGTGGCTCAAGCTCCAAAACCACAACAAAAACAAAAACCTCTGAGGAAGTTACACAATCTGGTTCATTGGAGGACCCCATTATTAATCAAAGTACAAGCCAGTCCAGCACTGCTGTGAATTCCGGCAACACCCACCAGTCTGGCTCAACAACAACCACAACGACAACAACCTCCGAAGGATCTGAGCAGTCTAACTCGTCTGCAGAACCTGTTGTAAGTGAGAACTCAAGCCACTCCCACACAGTGATTGACAATGGTAACACTCACCAGTCTGGCTCAACAACAACCACAACGACAACAACCTCCGAAGGATCTGAGCAGTCTCACTCCTCTGCAGAACCTGTTGTAAGTGAGAACTCAAGCCACTCCCACACAGTGGTTGACAACGGCAACGCCCACCAGTCTGGCTCAACAACAACCACAACGACAACAACCTCCGAAGGATCTGAGCAGTCTCACTCCTCTGCAGAACCTGTTGTAGCTGAGAACTCAAGCCACTCCCACACAGTGGATGACAATGGTAACACTCACCAGTCCGGCTCAACAACAACCACAACGACTACAACCTCCGAAGGATCTGAGCAGTCTCACTCCTCTGCAGAACCTGTTGTAGCTGAGAACTCAAGCCACTCCCACACTGTGGTTGACAACGGCAACACCCACCAGTCTGGCTCAACAACAACCACAACGACAACAACTTCCGAAGGATCTGAGCAGTCTCACTCCTCTGCAGAACCTGTTATAGCTGAGAACTCAAGCAACTCCCACACAGTGGTTGACAATGGCAACACCCACCAGTCTGGCTCAACAACAACCCCAACGACAACAACTTCCGAAGGATCTGAGCAGTCGAGCTCCTCTGCAGAACCTGTTGTAGCTGAGAACTCAAGCCACTCCCACACAGTGGTTGACAATGGCAACACCCACCAGTCTGGCTCAACAACAACCACAACGACAACAACTTCCGAAGGATCTGAGCAGTCTCACTCCTCTGCAGAACCTGTTGTAGCTGAGAACTCAAGCCACTCCCACACAGTGGTTGACAATGGTAACACTCACCAGTCCGGCTCAACAACAACCACAACGACAACAACCTCCGAAGGATCTGAGCAGTCTCACTCCTCTGCAGAACCTGTTGTAGCTGAGAACTCAAGCCACTCCCACACTGTGGTTGACAACGGCAACACCCACCAGTCTGGCTCAACAACAACCACAACGACAACAACCTCCGAAGGATCTGAGCAGTCTCACTCCTCTGCAGAACCTGTTTTAGCTGAGAACTCAAGCCACTCCCACACAGTGGTTGACAATGGCAACACCCACCAGTCTGGCTCAACAACAACCACAACGACAACAACTTCCGAAGGATCTGAGCAGTCTCACTCCTCTGCAGAACCTGTTATAGCTGAAAACTCAAGCAACTCCCACACAGTGGTTGACAATGGCAACACCCACCAGTCTGGCTCAACAACAACCCCAACGACAACAACTTCCGAAGGATCTGAGCAGTCGAGCTCCTCTGCAGAACCTGTTGTAGCTGAGAACTCAAGCCACTCCCACACAGTGGTTGACAATGGCAACACCCACCAGTCTGGCTCAACAACAACCACAACGACAACAACTTCCGAAGGATCTGAGCAGTCGAGCTCCTCTGCAGAACCTGTTGTAGCTGAGAACTCAAGCCACTCCCACACAGTGGTTGACAATGGCCACACCCACCAGTCTGGCTCAACAACAACCACAACGACAACAACCTCCGAAGGATCTGAGCAGTCTCACTCCTCTGCAGAACCTGTTGTTGCTGAGAACCCAAGCCACTCCCACACTGTGGTTGACAATGGCAACACCCACCAGTCTGGCTCAACAACAACCACAACGACAACAACTTCCGAAGGGTCTGAGCAGTCTCACTCCTCTGCAGAACCTGTTGTAAGTGAGAACTCAAGCCACTCCCACACAGTGGTTGACAATGGCAACACCCACCTATCTGGCTCAACAACAACCACAACGACAACAACTTCCGAAGGATCTGAGCAGTCGAGCTCCTCTGCAGAACCTGTTGTAGCTGAGAACTCAAGCCACTCCCACACTGTGGTTGACAACGGCAACACCCACCAGTCTGGCTCAACAACAACCACAACGACAACAACTTCCGAAGGATCTGAGCAGTCGAGCTCCTCTGCAGAACCTGTTGTAGCTGAGAACTCAAGCCACTCCCACACTGTGGTTGACAACGGCAACACCCACCAGTCTGGCTCAACAACAACCACAACGACAACAACTTCCGAAGGATCTGAGCAGTCTCACTCCTCTGCAGAACCTGTTTTAGCTGAGAACTCAAGCCACTCCCACACAGTGGTTGACAATGGCAACACCCACCAGTCTGGCTCAACAACAACCACAACGACAACAACTTCCGAAGGATCTGAGCAGTCTCACTCCTCTGCAGAACCTGTTATAGCTGAGAACTCAAGCAACTCCCACACAGTGGTTGACAATGGCAACACCCACCAGTCTGGCTCAACAACAACCACAACGACAACAACTTCCGAAGGATCTGAGCAGTCGAGCTCCTCTGCAGAACCTGTTGTAGCTGAGAACTCAAGCCACTCCCACACAGTGGTTGACAATGGTAACACTCACCAGTCTGGCTCAACAACAACCACAACGACAACAACCTCCGAAGGATCTGAGCAGTCTCACTCCTCTGCAGAACCTGTTGTTGCTGAGAACCCAAGCCACTCCCACACTGTGGTTGACAATGGCAACACCCACCAGTCTGGCTCAACAACAACCACAACGACAACAACTTCCGAAGGGTCTGAGCAGTCGAGCTCCTCTGCAGAACCTGTTGTAGCTGAGAACTCAAGCCACTCCCACACTGTGGTTGACAACGGCAACACCCACCTATCTGGCTCAACAACAACCACAACGACAACAACTTCCGAAGGATCTGAGCAGTCGAGCTCCTCTGCAGAACCTGTTGTAGCTGAGAACTCAAGCCACTCCCACACTGTGGTTGACAACGGCAACACCCACCAGTCTGGCTCAACAACAACCACAACGACAACAACTTCCGAAAGATCTGAGCAGTCTCACTCCTCTGCAGAACCTGTTGTAGCTGAGAACTCAAGCCACTCCCACACAGTGGTTGACAACGGCAACACCCACCTATCTGGCTCAACAACAACCACAACGACAACAACTTCCGAAGGATCTGAGCAGTCGAGCTCCTCTGCAGAACCTGTTGTAGCTGAGAACTCAAGCCACTCCCACACAGTGGTTGACAATGGCAACACCCACCAGTCTGGCTCAACAACAACCACAACGACTACAACCTCCGAAGGATCTGAGCAGTCTCACTCCTCTGCAGAACCTGTTGTTGCTGAGAACCCAAGCCACTCCCACACTGTGGTTGACAATGGCAACACCCACCAGTCTGGCTCAACAACAACCACAACGACAACAACTTCCGAAGGGTCTGAGCAGTCTCACCCCTCTGCAGAACCTGTTGTAAGTGAGAACTCAAGCCACTCCCACACAGTGGTTGACAATGGCAACACCCACCTATCTGGCTCAACAACAACCACAACGACAACAACTTCCGAAGGATCTGAGCAGTCGAGCTCCTCTGCAGAACCTGTTGTAGCTGAGAACTCAAGCCACTCCCACACTGTGGTTGACAACGGCAACACCCACCAGTCTGGCTCAACAACAACCACAACGACAACAACTTCCGAAAGATCTGAGCAGTCGAGCTCCTCTGCAGAACCTGTTGTAAGTGAGAACTCAAGCCACTCCCACACAGTGGTTGACAATGGCAACACCCACCAGTCTGGCTCAACAACAACCACAACGACAACAACTTCCGAAGGATCTGAGCAGTCTCACTCCTCTGCAGAACCTGTTGTAGCTGAGAACTCAAGCCACTCCCACACAGTGGTTGACAATGGCAACACCCACCAGTCTGGCTCAACAACAACCACAACGACTACAACCTCCGAAGGATCTGAGCAGTCTCACTCCTCTGCAGAACCTGTTATAGCTGAGAACTCAAGCAACTCCCACACAGTGGTTGACAACGGCAACACCCACCAGTCTGGCTCAACAACAACCACAACGACAACAACCTCCGAAGGATCTGAGCAGTCGAGCTCCTCTGCAGAACCTGTTGTAGCTGAGAACTCAAGCCACTCCCACACAGTGGTTGACAACGGCAACACTCACCAGTCTGGTTCAACAACAACCACAACGACAACAACCTCGGAGCAGTCTCACTCCTCTGCAGAACCTGTTGTAGCTGAGAACTCAAGCCACTCCCACACAGTGGTTGACAACGGCAACACCCACCAGTCTGGCTCAACAACAACCACAACGACTACAACCTCCGAAGAATCTGAGCAGTCTCACTCCTCTGCAGAACCTGTTGTAGCTGAGAACTCAAGCCACTCCCACACAGTGGTTGACAACGGCAACACCCACCAGTCTGGCTCAACAACAACCACAACGACATCAACCTCCGAAGGATCTGAGCAGTCGAGCTCCTCTGCAGAACCTGTTGAAGCTGAGAACTCAAGCCACTCACAAACACTGGTTGACAACGGCAACACCCACCAGTCTGGCTCAACAACAACCACAACGACAACAACCTCCGAAGAATCTGAGCAGTCTCACTCCTCTGCAGAACCTGTTGTAGCTGAGAACTCAAGCCACTCTCACACAGTGGTTGACAATGGCAACACCCACCAGTCTGGCTCAACAACAACCACAACGACAACAACTTCCGAAGGATCTGAGCAGTCGAGCTCCTCTGCAGAACCTGTTGTAGCTGAGAACTCAAGCCACTCCCACACAGTGGTTGACAATGGCAACACCCACCAGTCTGGCTCAACAACAACCACAACGACAACAATCTCAGAAGGATCTGAGCAGTCTCACTCCTCTGCAGAACCTGTTGTAGCTGAGAACTCAAGCCACTCCCACACAGTGGTTGACAACGGCAACACCCACCAGTCTGGTTCAACAACAACCACAACTACAACAACCTCCGAAGGATCTGAGCAGTCAAGCTCCTCTGCAGAACCTGTTGTAGGTGAGAACTCAAGCCACTCCCACACAGTGGTTAACAATGGTAACACTCACCAGTCTGGCTCAACAACAACCACAACGACAACAACCTCTGAGCAATCCAGCTCTTTGGCAGATCCCATTGAAACTGGCGACTCCTCGATAAAAACCACGACATCCCATCAGTCAAGTGCATCCACATTTCCTGGCTCAGAAGGTAATGTTCTTTAATCCGAAGAAGTTGTAGGTGGAAACAAATATCTACAGTTCGAAAACTTCAAAGAATTTTGCGCAATCTTCTGTATTCGTGGTTATTTATTTATTTACTGTTCAATTATCTTTCAGTAATGGAAAACTCTAGCTCCAACGGCATCAATGGTCAGTCTAGCACATCATCATCAACGACAACTGTTATTAAATCTAACAATCACAAAAATGGTGGTAATTGGAAGAATTCCAAATATGGTAAAAACGGCAGGAAGAAGTGGCATCGTTCTACTTCAACAAGAAAAGTTTATAAAAATAATAAGAAGTCCTCCGTTGGAGATTCCGAAAACAGTCCTCCTACATCTGATGTAGCTACTGAAATTGTCGGAAACACCGATTCTTATTCAACTTTGGAAAAGAAAAATGATATCTCCGGTTTCGAAAACAAAATTCCATCAACTAAGAATTACAAGAACTACAGAAATGGTCGCCGAAACGGTCACAAAAAGTGGTTTAAATCTTCTACAGCCAAAAACACAACTGGACAAAAAAGATATAACGGCAACACCCACCATTCTGGCTCAACAACAACCACAACGATAAAAACCTCCGAGGAATCTGCGCAATCTAATTCCTCTGCTGAACCTGTTGTAGAAGAAAGCTCAAGCCAGTCTAACACCGTTGTTAATAACGGCAACATCCACAAGTCTGGCTCAACAACGACAACAACCACAACAACTTCCGAAGGATCTGAGCAATCGAACTCCTCTGCTGGACCTGTTGTAGAAGAAAACTCAAGCCAGTCTAACACCGTTGTTAATAACGGCAACATCCACAACTCTGGCTCAACAACAACCACAACGACAACAACTTCCGAAGGATCTGAGCAATCTAACTCCTCTGCTGAACCTGCTGTAGTTGAGAACTCAAGCCAGTCTAACACCGTTGTTAATAACGGCAACACCCATCAGTCTGGCTCAACAACAACCACAACGACAACTACCTCTGAGCAATCTAAATCCTCTGCTGGACCTGTTGTAGAAGGAAGCTCAAGCCAATCTAACACCGTTGTTAATAATGGTAACACCCACCAGTCTGGCTCAACAACAACCACAACGACAACTACCTCTGAGCAATCTAACTCCTCTGCTGGACCTGTTGTAGAAGGAAGCTCAAGCCAATCCAACACTGTGGTTGACAATGGCAACACCCACCAGTCTGGCTCAACAACAACCACAACGACAACAACTTCCGAAGGATCTGAGCAATCTAACTCCTCTGCTGAACCTGTTGTAGTTGAGAACTCAAGCCAGTCTAACACCGTTGTTAATAACGGCAACACTCACCAGTCTGGCGCAACAACAACCACAACGACAACTACCTCTGAGCAATCTAACTCCTCTGCTGGACCTGTTGTAGAAGGAAGCT
Source organism: Drosophila neotestacea (assembly GCA_035044365.1). Classification (NCBI taxonomy): domain Eukaryota; kingdom Metazoa; phylum Arthropoda; class Insecta; order Diptera; family Drosophilidae; genus Drosophila; species Drosophila neotestacea. The sequence continues at coordinate 1,236,605 of JAWNMD010000332.1, forward strand.
CAAGTCAGTCTAACACCGTTGTTAATAACGGCAACACTCACCAGTCTGGCTCAACAACAACCACAACGACAACAACTTCCGAAGGATCTGAGCAATCTAACTCCTCTGCTGAACCTGTTGTAGTTGAGAACTCAAGCCAGTCTAACACCGTTGTTAATAACGGCAACACTCACCAGTCTGGCTCAACAACAACCACAACGACAACAACTTCCGAAGGATCTGAGCAATCTAACTCCTCTGCTGGACCTGTTGTAGAAGGAAGCTCAAGCCAGTCTAACACCGTTGTTAATAACGGCAACACCCACAAGTCTGGCTCAACAACAACCACAACGACGACAAAGAATTCTGATATAATCGATGGTATCTCCCAGCAATCTATCTCAGGATCTAGCAAAACTACTTCTGAGGAATCAGGGAAATCCAGTTCATCGGCAACAAAAGGTGGTTCCAGTTCTACAACAACCACAACAACTGTAGTTAAGGGAAGTGTACAGTCTGGCAAAGACAAGACTAGCTCAAGCACGGTCGTAATTCCTAGCCAAGGTGGTGCTAATTCCAAAATAGTCACCTCGAAGACTTGGTCTAGTTCATCAACTAAGACTTTGAATCCATCTACACAGGTGGTTGGAAATGGTATCAACCAAGGTGGTGCTAATGCGGGAACTCATACCTCTCAAACTTGGACTAAGCATTCCAGTTCGACAAACGGAAATATCTATCAGCCAGGTCTTCCGGGGGTCATTGGAAAGGTCATAAGAACGGTTCAGGAAACCATTCCTTACGCAGCAAATGGTAGAGATGTTGGACGTTCGGGATCCACTGCTTGGACTCGTGAATCCAGTTCCTTATCGACTGATGGAACTGACAACTCGCAGATAGATAATGGAAATTTCGACCCAAAAACTAGAGGTGTAAGATACGGCTTAACGGGCATGAAAAGAACAACCGGCGCTCAATATGGAGGTGGAGCTTATCCATATTGGTGGGGAACCCAAGGTGGATGGATGGGACATAATCCGGCATGGGGTTATCCTTATGGATATGGCGACTGGAATCGTCGTTATATAGCTCACTAATCAATAATTACAGCAAATGTCGTATTTATTTCTTTTATTTTAATATATATGACGGCTCTGTTCTTAAACGATTGTAAAATATATATGCAAACAATATATTTATTCGTCTTTTTGCTTAAACGGAACTGAAAAGTAAATCAAATGTAAGGCTTTAACTATAAAATTTTAAGCTCAGATATATTTGGTTTCTTTGATATACGTATTTAAACAAAATGAGTTTGTGTGCACAACTGTTTTTTAGATGATTTGTTATGCAAATTTATTAGCAAAAATTCGCAGGCACAGCTGGATAAATAAACATTTAACTCAATATTTATTTAGTATTTGTTAAAGTTTTTTAAATAAGGTTAAATTTCAAATAACTGAACTGTTGAAAATTTCAACAGATCTGCAATTTAATTGCGCCATTCAAATATTTTACTAGATATTTATTACATTTAAAATACGCGCCTCTTTGCCGCTTTGCTTACATTGTTGGTGTTGGATAATGCCAGATTGGCTCCTTTGCTATGTTGTTGGTGTAAAAAAGTAAATAGGGCAGCACTGGAATTAAAGAAATTGTCATCTGTTCGCACAAGCTGACTCAAATGTAAATGCCTAAAAAATCTCGAAAAAGGCAAGAAGAAGAACAACGTGCGCATCTGACAAATTTGTGGTTGGTGTAAATAAAAATCGAACTGACCCAACTTGTCTACAGCGTTTTCTGTAACAAAATCAAAACATTGGTGCATGAAAGTATAATAAATATTGAGTCTGTTAATTGTTTAAAGCAGAGCGCATAATCAAAACCAAGTTGATGAACGAAGAGTTTAATTAATCGTTACTGTAACTGAGCGGAGACAAAGACGATAGCACATATACAATCGCAAACACATACACGCACAGACAAAAACACACACACACTTGTACAACCAAATGAAAATCTTAAAATTTTCACCATTTACGCTGGCTATGAAAGTGATTTCATAGTTGGTGCGTTCAAAATAAGACTCAAAACCGTAATTGAATTTGGCAGCAACAATAACATCTACGAATACATGAAGAAGTAACTGCGACAAAAGGAATCTCAAAAGAGAAGAAGCAATAATTGCCACACGGACAAAGAAAGAACTCTGTGCAAAAGTGAATACTAAATACACACTCACACAAACACACACAGACGCAGTAGAAAATCTAATTCTGAGCTGGCCAAAAGCTAAACGAATTCCACATTTGCATATGTCATCAACTTTCATCAACTGAACCCAAAACCAAGCAGTCGAAGCTATTTTCTGATACTACTTGAAACTGCGTGGTATCTAATAGTCACAGCATGACTATTAAGCCAGTAAGTGCACCAAGTGGCAAGCGTGTCGTTGATGCGGATGCCACAGAGGCGCATGTGGCTGGCCAGGTGGTTGTGGAGCAATCGGTTGTCAATCAGGCTCATCGCAATGTTGTCATCGATGGACATGGTCAGGTAAGAAACTGCCTTGTATACTTCCTATACTGCTTAAAACTAATACCTTATAACTTGGTGCTATTCCCGCAGAGTCCGCAGCGTCGTGGAGAGGTCTATGAGGAATTGTCACGCACACATCGCTGCAGTCCACACAAGAGGTGAGTTAGAGCAGTTAATCCTAGATTCCTGTCGAAGATAAATGCCAGCGTCAAAAAAACTAAAGTTTAGCCTTCGATGGACTTATAATCTATCGATATACGAGTTTAAGCTACTCTGCACTGTTATCGTGCTGTCATTTTTAGATAAAATGATGAAAGAGACGTTCCTGTCATAGTAATGCGTCATTTCGGTTGCCGCTGTTTATCTTCGACTGAACACTAGGCCTTAACAATAAACAACAACTGAGAATTAATTATATTATTATGCTTTAGCAGCTCGCGTTCTAAGCGTCGCGAGCATCATGACACCCATGCCCATCACCATAAGAGGGATCGTTTGGAGCGAGAGAAATTGAATCTGAATCATGTCTCCGTGGTGGGTAGCGGAGTTCCTGGAGTATCCAGCAACAGTCCGCATGCCGTTGTGGCAGCTTCCGTTGCCACAGCCGTGGGTAATAGTAGTCCAACGTCTGTGGGTCGCAAATCCCCAGAACATTTGGCCAACGCACCGAAGGCACAAACACAGATGACACCAGCCACAGCGGCTGCCAATTTGCTCAAGGCTGTGGAGGAGACATTCTCTGGCTACAATAGTGGTGATGAGCATCTGCAGCCCAAAGAGCGCACCATATCGATCGAGGAATGGCAACGTCGTGACGAAGAGTTTGCCAAGTGCATGGAAAAACGTGGCTACGAACTGAAACCCGTTGAGGAGGATGGTGCCTGTCTATTTCGCTCAATATCTCTGCAGATCTATGGAGATGAGGGCATGCACGATGTCATCCGACAGCATACCATGGACTATATTGTATATTTGTATATGTCAACCTGTTTAATGCTAGATTATAACGTTTTGTTTTTGCCTATTGCAGCATGAGAATCGCGAGTACTTTGGACAGTTTGTCACAGAGGACATCAATGGATACATTCAGCGCAAACGAGCTCGCGATGCTCACGGCAATCACATCGAGATACAGGCCATATCAGAAATCTACAGCCGCACAGTGGAAGTGTATTGTTATCAGTCGAGTAAGAAGATTAGTCTGTGTTTCTAAGCATGTTTCTAATCAATCCTACTACATAATTAATATATGTATATACTCTTACTTCTCAGCTCCCATTAACATCTTCAATTCGGAGCAATCGCAGGCTGGTTACCCCCCACTGCGTCTGTCCTATCAGAGAGGCTCGCATTATAATGCCATACTGGATCCCTACAATGCCACTGTAGGCGTCGGCTTGGGTTTGGCTGGTTACAAGCCCGAGTTCCAGACAAAGGAGGCAGCTCGTCTTAGCGAGCAGCTGGAAATTGAACAAGTAAATAAGCCAATTAGTAATGCCATAAAGTTAACAAATAACTTAATATTTTCTTTGATATAGACCATGTTTGAGGATAAGCTAAAGACAACAGACTGGGAAGCCACAAATGAGGCAATCGAGGAGCAAATCGCACGCGAATCCTATTTACAATGGTGCCGTGAAAATATGCAGCGTACACGCAGCAACACCACAGCTGCCGGATCGGCTACATCATCGACTGTGACATCAGCCGAGGCACTGACCGATTCGGATGCTTCGCCATCCAAATACTCGAGTGATGGCTGCGGCGGCAGCAGCAATAATATAAACAACACAGCCGCCAGCAGCACCAATGTCAGCGATGGCACAGCTGCTGGCTTTACGCTATCGCCCAAAACGCTCAGCCAGTTTTCGCACAAGTTGCCGCCCGAAGTGAAGGATCTGGGTGGCTATGAAAGCGATGCAACGGACATGAGCAGCACCAGTTCAGTGGGACACGGCAACTCCTCTCCCAATACGGCAGCTGCCCAGCGTGTCAATAAGTTATCCAAATCGCAGCGCCGTGGTAATGCCTTGCGCAGCAGCAAGAAACGTCGCCATGAGGCGCGTGAGGCAGCCAATAGGTATGTAAATTGAATAACTATCTTTATACGTATTTTTCACACATTTGTTTGCAACACTTGCAGTCTGGAAACACTCGAGACACCGTTACGCAAGAGTCCCAAACGCGATGCAGTGCCAGCAGCACCAAGAGCTAACACTCCGGAGGCGGAACAGCGGCCATGCACCTCCAAGCAGTCATCCCAGTCGCCGCCAAAGCGTTCCGATGCACAGAAGAACTATTCCAGCTTCTATCAGGAGCTGCTTGAGGCATCCTATGCCAACGATGGTAAGCAGTTGTAGTCAGCCAACTTGATAGAAAAGGATCTAATAGATGTTGGCGTATTATAATATATTTCCAACACTAAAATATATGCACTTAGGCCATGCAAAGATAAAATAATAATGTTACATTTCATACTCATAATAAGCCACTTAAGTTCGGTTTCATTTCACATCCTATATACTCAAAAAAATTTTATATTGAAGGCAAGGTAAAAATAAAAATAACCAGAGTATTTTGTATTTAATACTAGTTGTATGGCCTGAGCTGTATATCAGACTTTTTTCTTGTAGATCTTATAGATTGATAGCATTGTATTGTTGATCCTTAAATCCCCTTAATTTGTTGTTGTGCTAAGAAAACTAGTGTTAAATTTAAAATGACAATCTGAACAGGCAAAGTATTTTCCTTTCCGTACATAAAATAGAAATTACAGTTTTTTAATTTTCTTTTTCGTACTTTAATCCTATTTCTAGGATTTAGGACACTTTTTCAATGTCTATATAAGGTCTTATATAACTATTTGAATGATAAAATGTATAGAAACTAATGTCAAATTCAAAGATAACTACATTAAGATTAAACCTACCTATCACACAGTCACAAGTTTTAAAATTTAAAACATTCTTTGAAAAGTCAATAATAAGGCCCATTTTTTCAATATCTGTAAAAGGTTCGAACAACTATGAATTTGAAAGATATTAATGTCAAAGTCTAAGCTATCTATCAGATAAAATTCATTTGGACTTTGAAAGACCGAGTCTAATTTAAGCTGCTAGTGGATCAGAGTCTTAACAATCTTGTTTTTTAATAGATTTTACTTAAGCTTTCATTATAATTACAGGAATCAATGAGAGCGAGATGCTTCAGCAGGCTATACAGATGTCCACACGCGATTATATCGACGATCAGAAGCGGAAGTACTTCTGTGGTCCGTAAGGCAGCCAAGTGCGGGAATTTTCCGGCTAGTTTTTTTTTTGTACAGTGATTATATTCTTAATTTTCGCAACGAAAACGAAACAACAAGTTAACCAAAAACACACACCCCAAACACACATACTTCACACACACACACACACACTTGCATATGCTGTAAGAGTTGTTGAGTGAGGAAGCGGCTACAGGACTTGCCTGTTTTAAGCGCGCTGTAATTAGTCGCACACACACACACACATTCACACATCTCTAATACATATATGTATTTATATAACTGCATATGTTTTGAATTAAGAAACTGTTTGTTAGATTTAAAAACTGGCTGATTTGAGAAGACATTTTTGATAAGGCTTGACTCAAATTCGCTCATCTCCTGCGATCTAGTAGTTATTTCCCTATGTATCCTTATCCTTATCCCTCCTGCAATGCAGCAGATACTCCTTAATATTTTCTCAATTTAAAAATTAATCTAATGCATATATTTTGTTATTACTTAAAGTTAAGCTTAACGCGTGCAAAGATCATATGCAGTATATAAGAAAAGAACAGCACGAACATACGATATAAATACGATAAACATACATATATACATAAATACGACATAAATATAAATATACAAACATGAATTACATACATTTAAATTTATGAATAATTATTTATAATTACGTAATAATGATATTGATTACTTGATTGAATAAAATAAATGGTGCATATACATAAACATAAACCAAAAGAGCATTTAAATCAATCTTAAATTAGTACTGCATTTGGTACAAATGTACCAAAACTAGTACATCTTTTATTTATTGGTACATTTTATATAATTAATAAAGGCTATACCTACCTTACCATTTTGCACCTCATATCTCTCGCTCTCTTTCAATTCTCATTCTCACCAATTAAGAAAGAAAAGAAAAACAGCTGTATTTACAAATGTTTTAATCGGTGTTATCAAAAGTTGAAGTACATTCATAGTATCTAAATTCGTACTTATATCTAAATTGCGCTTTGTTTAGGTATTACGACTACATAAATAAATAGTTTACTGCATTTACACCGTTGTTCGTATCATTTACATGTACATGTACATAGAATTCATTTTATACAAAAATACATTTCACTAAAATACGCGATCCGCATATAAAATTATAATATCTTTGTGTTCTTAAAGTACTTTGTCGAAAAATGTGACGATATCATAACATATCGACGATCTGGGACCTACACTTCGAATTGTACGATATTTCAAATCAATTAAAGACGCAAATAATAAATTAAATTAGTTGAAAATCCGAGTTAAGATTGTTGCAAAAACTTTAGTATAAGATTAAGCTAATTTTTGGAGTAATTTCGATGTAACACAATTTAATATTTATAATATTATCACTGTTTAATTAATTAATCGGATAATATAGTAAATTATATAATTAGTTGGACAGATAATCATACCACTTATCTAAGCCTCAGAGTGCTTATAATTTAGACAGAAATATCTTAAGGTGAGAACTATATTTTGGTTGGAAGTTTATGGTCCCAGCTGCATAGCACTTGTATGCCAAAGTTTGTGTCACGTTCTTGCTTAGGATTAATTGTACAGTACTGAAGGGAATCCCTTTCAATATTTGCTATTGCATTGCTGAATATCGTAAACGACATTCGATACTTCTATAGGAATAATATTACAGTAAAGTTGAGGACCTCGCTGAGGAGATCTCTTCAAGCATTTGCTATTGCTTTGCTAAATATCGTAAGCGATATTCGGTGTTTGTCTAGTAATAATGGTACAGTGTAGTGGGGAATCTCCGACAGAAGACCCTTTCAAGCATTTACTATTGCTTTGCTGAATATCGTAAACGACATTCGATGTTGATCTAATTAAATAGTACAGTGGAGAGGGGAGTCTTCAATTGGAGTTCCCCGCAAGCAATTGATATTGCATTGCTGAATATCGTATATGATATTCGTATACGACATTCGTATATCCGATTTGTTTGAGTCAATTAAATGATGTGGACCGAAAGCATGGGATTTTGAGCCGAAAACATAATTTCTATCAACAATTGTTGCATGCCACAAACCGTTTTGAACGTGGGGCGGGGGGAGTGATTCTTATTTTGAATTTTGCTTTAACTGACTTTACAAAAATCATTTGGCTAATTTATCATTTGCTGTTGTTGCTGCTGGCCAGCTACCTGTTGCTGCTGTTGTTGGCTGACGACAATGTGATGTTGTTGCTGCTGCTGCTGTTGTTGCTGTTGCTGTTGTTGTTGTTGCTGTTGCTGCTGCTGCTGTAACTGCAACTGTTGCTGCTGCTGATTGGCATGCTGCACGGCTGCCGTTGTGGCAGCTGTAACCACAGGTTGCAACATGCTGGTGCCATTCTCTCGCCTCACATGACTGTTGAGCTCGGCCTTCACACGTCTCGCAATATGGGAGCGTGTGTGTTTTCGCAGATGATCCTTCCGATAGAAGCCCTTGCCACATTCTTGGCACTGATGCCGCTTCTCACCCGAATGGATGACAAAGTGCAGACTAAGTTGCTCCTTGCGTTTGAAGGCCTTCAGGCAGACGGTGCAGATGTAGGGACGTTCCGGATTATGCGATTGCTTGTGCCGCGTGAGGTGATCCTTTCTCTTCAGCGATGCATTACAGATGTCGCACACGTAACGCCGCTCCAGATTATGCCCCACCAGATGCACCTCGAGCAGTTCCGGCTCGGGGTATGCCACGTGGCATTCGGGGCACATATAGAGTGGACTTCCATCGAGGGCAGTGCTCATTCGAATCTCACCAGGACGCAGCTTGGGTTTTCGCTCCTTAGAACGTTTTTTGCGCTTCTTCTTTTTGGTACCGCTAACCGCTGTCGAGCTGCTTGCAACAACTGCCTGCGTTTGCAACTGCAATGTTGCCTGAGGCTGTTGTTGTTGCTGCTGCTGCTGTTGTTGTTGTTGCTGCTGCTGTTGCAACGGCAGCTGCTCCTGCTGAGGTAAGCTTATGGTTGTGGTTGTGCCAATGGTGTTGATGCCAATGGCTGCCCCTGGTCCCGTCTGCACCTGCAACACCTGTAAGCAGAGATTCATTGTTGTTATTACAATTCAGTTTATAAGAGAATATGCAATAAAAAACCATCTTCTTGTGTTAAACCTAATTCCGGTAGATCTCTTACCACATTCTGTTGGTTCTCCTTTTTGATAGTCTCCGCGGAGTACTTGAGAAAGTGGTGCAGCGACAGTGGCAACGTGTTGGCTGGAAGATGCGAGAGGTAGTCGGCGACGGTGGTGCCCGGCGTGATCGTTTGCCAGGAGGTATTCTGTAGCACTGAGCAGACAAACAGTTAATCCTAATGGTGAACTTAGGGGAACCCTCTGGATAAACTCACCTTGTTGTTGCAGAATCGCATTACAGAGATCCTGGGTCAGTTCTTGTGGCGCCACCACTTGTTGCTGTTGCAGCTGTTGTTGTTGTTGCTGCTGCTGCTGCTGTTGACCGGAGGTGCTAGCCTGCAATGCATCCGCTGTGCTCGTTGTGGCACTGGGAGCATACACAGTTGCATATTGCGGCTGTTGTTGTTGCTGCTGCTGCTGTTGTTGTTGCGCTGCAGTTGCCACCAAGTGTCCATTGTATTTATCACCCTGCAACACATCATCCTGTCCACTGCGAAACTTGTTGCCCCCTCCGCTGCTGCTGCTCTGTCCGCTGGTCATGCTCGGTTGACTGAAGTGCGTCATTGCCACACCGGGTGTCACCTGCTGTTGCTGTTGTTGTTGTTGCTGCTGCTGTTGCTGGTGTTGTTGGTAGCGATTGTTGCTGCCACCGGGCTCCTGTTGCTGCTGCTGCTGTTGATTGTTGGCTGCCGCAGTCACATCGGCATCGGCGACGGTCACAGCGGCAGTCACCGTTGACACCAGAGGTGCCGTCGTCGCCGTGAACTGCGGCAGACCCGGAAAATTGTTCCCAAACGGTGTGAAATTCATTGTGCGTTAATTCCAGGCTTACTTCACGTATTCCGGATGACTACAGATTTATTAGTGCGTTGAATGCGAAGCAACTTGAGATTAAAGAAAATCTTTATGTTAGGTTTATGTCATGATCAAATAGTGAGGAAACAATATATAATTCATACAAAGATTAAAGATGAAGCTTAGATTTGAAAAGCTTTTAATATTTGAAGTCTGGTAAGACCCTTAAGTATGGATCTTTAAAAATATAAATTTATGTATATTTTCGGATTACAAAATAGAACATTTATGGCCCTAGAACTAAATTAAAAGATTTGCTTTTTTTAATAGCATTTCGCAACTCCAGAAATTAAAGCCTTGTATTTTGTTTAAAAAGTCAAAGATTTGAAGAGTACAATATTATATGGAAGATATTACAAAAATAAATATCTTATGCAGTACTATTTTTGCCTGGTCTCCTAGTGGAGAAATTTTAACATCAGAAAGGACCTTTTTATGCGAAAAATACAAGTGATTCTATATTGGTAACAATTATTATGGGTGGGGAACATCTATCATGAGGTAATACCCATATCATCGACTAGGACGTGAAATAGACTTTAAGGTTAGGCCAATTCGCCTGCTCAATGAAAAGTGAAAACGCAGTCGCTGTTATTATTTTGACTGTCCAAAAGCACACCCACACATAGTCAAACGCACACACACGCATACACACGCCCACGTTCAAATACACATGTACACATGCCGGTCGCGTGAGCAGCAATAAAAAGAGCGGCAAACCTGCGCTCAATACGAGAAAGGCACGAACACAAACTACAGTTAGCCCGCGAGTATGCACAGTGAGCCACTATTATTTTTAAAAGGCAATAAGTTTCAATCTCGGATTTCAATAATTCCGACTAAAAAAGAATAATTGGCGTAATGTATGTAACTTTAGCATGTTTCCATCATATTAATTTACTTATCAAGATTTGGTTCCATAACTGATAGTTTTCGTCCAATGATTAATACTTAAATATTCAACTTTATTTTGAACTATTGTACCACTGTACGGCTGTATTCTTTCAGTATGTCGGCAACATTGAGATTAGGTTAGGGTTGTCCTGAAAGCGTGCATATGTATGTGTAGTTGTGTACGTAATTTGGTTACAATAGTTTGCATAAATTGCTCAAAATAGTCTACAGTCTGTTTATATATAAATACTAATTTAATTTTCCATTAATAAAAAAGTAATCAAGAGCCGTGCGAAAGTGTCGCGTGAATGTCAAGTTTCAGCCATATCGATTTTCACTAAGTACGCAAATTAGTGTCGCTTTTAATTGAGAGAGCAACACAAATACAAACAAACAAACACACACACACCCGCAAAAAGATACACGCAGACAAACTGACTCGCACCTCACTTTTGGGCAGCTGTCGCGAAATTAAAGGAATTGAGGACATCTTTTTAAACTGTTGGAAAAATGGACTTTCACTCGGAAGCAGGAGCAAGTATTTTGTTTTCCTTTTTTTTGCAGAGTTCTTTTTCGCGAACGCGTGACACAATAAATAGCAAAGTCTGAAAGGCGCACTCTGTGTTCACAAAGAAAAGCTGACGTTGACGTTGACGCTGACGTCGCAGCCGATCGGCTGGGCAGCACTGTGAAAGTGCAACCAATTTGCAGTGTATTTTGATTTACACTTTTTTTTTCCTTTCCGTTGTCACTACGTATTCGCAATTCCCACTCACACACACACAAACACTCACTCCCGATTGCTGTGAGTCAGAAGGAGATGCACGCGCGGCGACGGCATTTATAAAAAGACTAAAAATGTTTGTATTTTGTCCCTGGCTAGGCTGGGTATGTGTTGAGAGTATGGTGCCCAAACTACCGTTGCAATGTCTGCGCTAACGTCGCTGCGACTGCGACTGGTGCAGTCCTCTCTACATGCAGCCCCCACCACAGGCGTCTATGTCTGTGTCGGCTGCCGCACTCACGACAGGGCCACCTAGCGGCGTGTGGCGTTAGTTTGCTACTGACCCGCCGCCATCTCGTTTATTCACTCCCAACTTCTCTCCAGTGAGCTCCACGTACGTGTCTGTGTGTGTGTGCGACTGACACGAGACAAAAGCTTCGTGCCGGCATTATTATATTTGTGTGCATGTTTGAGCTAGGGACGAGAGCGCACAAGACTGAGAGCGCCGCTTGTCGCTCTCTTAAAGTAGTTGGCAAAGTCAATGGCGTTTAGTTGTTGTTTTCCTTCTTCAATTTTAAAACATTAAAAATGGCAAATACCAGTTTTTCATAGAAAAAACATGAAATACGATATTAAACAACTCTTATTAATTAAAAGGGCACTATAAGTACAGATAGATACTTAATAATGATGGAATAAAGGTAAGCACACTTTAAGTTACTTTATAATTGCTATTCCATTACTTGCTCCTATAAATTTCTTATATAGAATTCTAAAATATATAGACAACCTTTTTCATGCGTTACTTATAAAAAGTTTAGCGTAAACTATTAAAGAGAATTCAATAATTTGTCAATATTATTGTTTAAATATTCAGTTTTATGTGAAACAAATGCAATTGTTATGCTTTAATTCCTATATTAGACTTTTCCTTCACGCGTTGCCTATTATAGAATTCTGATTCTATAGGTTAATTTTTTTAAACAGCGTCATGTACACTTGTTTATTATCACTGTGTTTTCTCGGAATTGTGCTATCTTCTCCACAGAATGGTGAATAATTCCAGGTCTTTATAAGTATCCTCAGTAAATATCTTCTCTACAGACAACTACGAGGTTATGGACATGTCATGTGCTGTCAATGAGGAGGTTAGTTGTCTAATCATCAAATGTCCAACTGGACAGAATTGTCCAGCAGAAGATTTTTGCTATAATCCAAAGTGCGTTTGCCGACGGGGCTATCGTAGAGTCAAAGGGGTGTGTATCCAGAAGCAGAGGACTCATAATCTAGGGACCAGAACCAATGATCTATGATACACGATTTAAGTTGTTTTCATATGTTTTCTAGTTATGTTCTACAATTAAGATTTACATATTCTGAATATGGATATTCCACTCAGTTTTTACACATTTTTTGTAAGCATTTAAGATGTTCAGAGTTTGTAATAAATATATAATTTTTGATTATGGAAAAATATATGAAAGAAAGAAGAAATAAGTACATATTAAATCAGGTTTTGTAGTGGAAAAATTCAAATTAAATTTTAAAGCGTTATCTATGATCTCTGCTTTATAGTCTTCTATCGTAAACATGTTTTTTATAATTAATAATATAGAAATAAATATTCAGTGAGAAGTTGGGGATGCTTAAAGCCTACTTATAGGGTATCTGCTAGTCTTAAAAGTTTACTATAAATAATGCAAGGGTTTTTTAAGATGTGGGTCATGAATGACTTCAATTTGCATGCCACAACATTTTGCGGCAACAACTTGTGTGGCAAACAGGTTCACTGGCCACACAAACAAAATGCCAACAGATTTGCATACGAGAATGCAGATGGGAGTGACAAGGGGGGCAGCTGTGGCAGCTGCTCTGGTGTGGCATCAGTGGTGTGGCAACAACAAAGATGCTGCTGTTGACTGCCTGTTGGCACACAAGGCCAATCGACGAAATCAGGCCACGCACACGACGCGACGTTAACTCTATGTTGGCCATAAAGCAATGCCAATCCCTGCCTCCAACCTGCATCCTCCCACCTCCGACCACCCACTTCTTGCCACACACACCCCTTGTGTAGGCAGAGGTAAATGCACTCAGCACTTAAAGGGGAAGGAGTCAGAGGCAGAGGCAGAGGCAGTGTTGCAATCGGCACTGAGCAAGAACTGAGCACACGACTTTGCCTAGAGTTGGGAGAGCGGCAACGTGCAACGTGCAACGTTCTGTGGTTGAGGAAATGCCGTGTTGCAACTCTCCCGTATGCTCAATCTGCATGTGCCTCTGTCTCTGCCTCTGTCTCTGCCTCTGTCTCTGTGTTAGTGTGTGTGTTGGGTTGCATTGCGTCATCATCGTCGTGAGCAGCGAACCAAGTCGCGCCTGTGCCGCGAGCTGGTCAACATGCCTCCCTCTCCCTCCCCCTTTCCACTGTGTTGCCACAAATGTGTTACAAGTGGATGACGTTGTTGCAGCTAGTGTCAAGTGGGTGCCACTTGGGGGTGCATGGCTCTGCCATTTGGCAAGACGAAAATGAGGCTGAGTGCAAGTCTCGCGTTGTTGTTTATCCCGGCCTCGGCTTCTCCTCTGCCTCTTTATATGTGTGTGTGTGTGTGTGGCATTCTCTGTTGTGGCATGAAAGTGAAATTCTGCCACACGGCGTGGCACAGCACAGCAAAAGCAGAGACAGAGGCAGAGGCAGAGGCAGAAACCGAAAAGCCAATGGTCGTTGCCGTGGCCGTGGCCATGACCCGTCTGCGAAATGCACTCAGACACACACACACACACTCGGAGACACACACGCATGCACAAGTTTTGGTAGCAACCGGAAACGCGGTCACACACATATTATGACTGGCTATGGGGGCGTATGCGTAATGTGCACGCATTAAATACTTCATTATTTATTACCGATTGTAGCTTATAAAATTATAGAATTAATTTCAGTTGTGTTAGAGGGAAAACTACCATTATAATTTTAAAACAATCTTAGAAGATATAACATTACTACAATAATTTAATCATTAAAGCATTTATCCCAAAATATGGTAAATAATTTTAGTAGAATAAACAACTTCTTATTTATGTATAAAAGAAAAAACTATTACAAACATAAGACAGTTTTGGTATTTACAAATATAAATGGAAACTCTTACACTTGAAAATAAATTCGGTGTAAAAAACGATAATTTCTAATATGAGGCACTTTTATATGGCTCATGAAAACTCTTTAAGACACGACTTACTTGTGACTTTAATATTATGTTTAATTTACATTTTGTCGTTGAAATAATAACATAAAACTAACAAAAGTTCTTACAGCCTAGAAATAAATATAGACTTCCGAATATTATTAGGAACAAAACAGTAACAATTTACAAACAAAAAGGCCGAAACCAAAAATAGAACTTAAAGAAATTCTCAAATCGAAACGTACCGGGTTCAAGAACGAAATTTGTTTCAGCTTGTTTTATTAGATAGATATATTTAAATAATTTAATCAGTTTTAATTTTCCTTCCCCCAGAGAAATATATAGCATAGAGTTTAGAGTCGAAATGCGATAACATTTGATATATGTAAAATATAAACGAAGACTTAACAGGAAGAATTTCATTCATGCAATTTTATTACACTTTTAAAGATTATAATTATCTTTAAATGTGATTTCCGTTAAATGTAATTTTATTAATCTTTAAATGTCATTTGCCTTAAATGCGGATTTGTTGACAAATCGAACTGTTTAAATTCCTTTATAACACTTTTCTTAAGAGGTGTATAGCATACTTTTTTGGTTTAATTGTTAAGAGTCAGGTTTAAGATATCTACAAAGAGTTAATTTCGTTAACAATACTCACATGTATCTTTAATCGACACTTTAATGTATATACATTTCAGTCATAAGTATTTTAGTTATCTTCAAATGTGATTTGCATCAAATGCGAAACTGTTAAACTACACTTCGAACTTTTAAGCCGCCCGCCGAAATTTGAATTGGTCGCGTGAAAGTAAAATCGCGTCGTTCTGAACAGAGTTAGTTAGTGAGACAGAGAGGGAGAGCGCGAGAGCGGGAGAATGAGACAGAGTGCAGAGACGGGCAAGCAATGCAAAATGTTGAAAACACAATTTACGCGACGTGACGTTGTGTCGCTGCTGACGTTTTAACGTAAACTGATTGAAAGTGTGTCCAGTTCAATGCGAACCGGCCGGCTTGTTATGCCGATGACCGGGCGCCTAAAATTGTGTAGAGTTTGGTGACGATGATGAGGTCGGTCGGCAAGTGTATTGTGGGTGTTGGAATGGGGAGCGAGAGGACCTACAGGGGCGGATGCTATACAGCTGCCCAAATAGGTTTGCCAAAGGCCAACTGAACTCTTTAAAACGCTATTGCCTACACAGACACAAACACGCACATTTGTATACAAATAGATTAATAGAGAGAGCGACAGAGAGAGAGAGAGAGAGTTGACAGTCACGCACTGCTCGCTTTCGCTTTTGTGTTTGTTGCCATCCATCGAATACTCGGCTTCACTTCGCCTCGTTTCGTTTCGTTCCGTTCAATATTTACAACTACTACTCTCTTCGCCGCGCGCGCTCTCATTTGCATTCTCTCTCCCACACACACACACACACTCGCTCTCAATTTAGCAAGTCGGTTTTGAGCTTTGGCTTTGGCTTTGGCTCCTCCAATTTACAGCGCGCGCCGGCAATGCAACAGTTTTTTTCACTACAGATTTATATTAGCTGCTCGCATATGTTGTAGTTGCTTTTGTTGTATATGTATCCAAATCTAGCAAACTCATTAAAACAAGCAAATACATATGTAAGTAAGCATGTGTGTGCGTGTGTGGTCCTTATATACAATCGTTTCATAGTGCAAAAGATATTGAAACTGAACATAAATCGTTAGTAAATGCACTGTATGTTAGGGGAGGGGGAGGAGGTTGCTGCCTTGATTGTGGTTATGTACAGTCTATACATATGTAAGTGTGTATGTACACCCACCCTCCAACTTCTATGTAATTAAATTCAAAAATTGATTTATTTTTAGTGCTTACCACAAAATTCACATTTTCATCCGCTTGGAGAAATGTCTTTTACAGTTGCACTTTACTTATGCATTTAAAATAAGCCCGTATATTAATCTTTATTCTCATATCTTAGCCTCAACACATTTTCCTATAGCATACTTTTTGTCTATTTGTTTGGTAAAAGACAGATACCTCTATTTTCTTAAAAATCTTTATTATGTCACCTTCCAAATAACCAACTTACAATTACACAACTTAGAAAGGGTCTACAAAAGAAATATGAAATAAATAAGCTCTTAAAATAACTAAACTTTTAAGAAAAATAATTAAAACCCAGCTTTAGGAATTCTGTTTTTAAATTTAATAACACAACAAAAAAGCAGAAGTTAACAATCAACACATAAATTTATTTATTTAGTTTATTTATAATTTATTTATTTCAGTTTATTATTCAGCTTTTAGTAATACCTTATAATTTTTGTGACTTATTTTCAAAGTTCTCAATTAAATAACCATTAACAAAAGTACTTATTTTTATTTATTTTAAAGTTCTTACATTCAGCATTTGTGGCTAAAATTAAATTTGGTATTTCTTACATGTTTCGATAGCTCTTTTTAAATCTTTTCTTTCGCGTTTTAAACACTTTATTCTACATTTTGCATATATGTGATACAATCCTTTAATGTAAAAAATACTTAATTAATTATCTTTAACAATAAATTTAGCAAAATATTATCAGTAAATTAGATTTAAGTATCAAAATGCTCAGAAATGTATGCTATATATTTTTGTATTTAAAACCTTTTTCTCCATTTTATAATATTCAGATTTATTGAAATAAATATATATTCGTTAAACGAACTCAAAGTTGTTTTAAAAACAAAATTAGTAGACAAACATTTTAACTCTGAATATTTCCACAACTCCAACAAGTTCCCTTAAATGAAAATTATTTATTTAAGTTTATTACTAACTTTATCATAAGTGAAACTAACCAGTGGCCACTTTAACTTGGATGTCCTTAAAGAGTAGCAAGTGCAACCCCCTTTTAGATATTTGTGCCAAGTGCAACAAGGGTCATTGCAAAAATGGACCAACAAACGGGGCAAAAACACAAACTGCAACACGATGTTGGCACAAAATCTAAACAAGTTCAAGCCAGAGTCGGTGTCGGAGTCGGACTCCCAGTTTAGACTAAGAGTTGGAGTTTGGAGGTGGATTCGTAGAACCCACCGGCAATCCGGCAATGGCCAAGGTCGAAACGAGCGTGCAGTAAAAATATAAAAAAAATAAAAAACGCCCACAAGGCCCCACACACAAAAATGGGCACCGAAAACTAACCGAAAAACTAAAAGTGACTCTCTGACAGGGACATAGTGTTAGTGCAACAGAGGGGAATAGGGGATGAGCGGATGAGGGGCATAGGAAAATAAAAGGGGTACCGAGTTGGAGTTTTGCCTGCGCCAAAAATTTCATTCATAAAATTCTAAAACGCGCTAAAATCTAAAATTCTAAACAATGCGCCCACATTTTGGGAGTGTGTGTTTAGTTTTGTATGTGTGTGTGTGCAGAGGTGTGTGTGTTTTATAGTGTGCGTAAAAAAGACCTCCTCAAAATGTTGGGGATAGTTTAATGTACACACATACTGTGTTACTATTCGATTAGTTATGCAACAAGGCAGCTAACGGTTGAATTCAGAAAAAGTATGCAACATTTGCAAATTGTTTGAATGTTTTGCACACAACTGTACTGTGATTATATTTTTAGCTGTTCAAATCCAACTAAAAAAGGGAGGAGCATATAAAAAAAGAAATCAAGAAATTTTGTACATAGGCATATAGACAAAAATAATCAAATTGAAGCGCAGTTTATATTACGTATACGTAGATATGTATATGCATTATACATATATAGACTTTTTTACATACACGTATATAAAAAATGAATTTCTATATTCTATATATAGAATTATATGTATGTTTTTATGGCACCCTAAGGCCTGGGTGAATGCGTGTGTGAGCTCTCTTTCTGTGTGAGAGTGCGCAAAATGCAGCTATGCGTTTTTCTGCATGTATGTGCAACACCTAACTGCAACAGCAACAACAATAGCGACAACAGCAACAACAACAATAGCGACAACAACAGCAACAGCAAATTGCAACAAACTCTACACAAAAAGGCGGCAATCAAATGGCAAAATTTTTGCCAGACTGCAATGCAACTAAAAACAAAATGTTTACGATGTTGTTGTTGTTGTTGCTGTTTTTGCTGTTGTTGGTGCTGCTGTTGCTGTGGCATGCAACTGATGTTGCAGGATGGGGGTGGGGATTGGGGGCAGCCAGACAGACGGGCCATAAAACAGCACAAAAAGCCTGCAAACATTTTAGTTGCATTTTCTATATAACAAATTTTCAGCACGAGTTTGTACTATATGTGTGTGTGTTTGTTAGTGTGCGTGTGTGTGTCTGTTGTTTTTGTACATATGTATGAATAATCCATGTAGTATATAGAAATTGCATCCCTTTTTTGACTGCAGCTTGAATAAAATGTGCATAAAATAAATTTCATTTCAATTAAAATAAATAAAATTTCACATATACCCCCCTCCACACACTTGCACCCTCCGACGCCTATGCAAAAACAAAGACTTAGACAAACTGCAGACACAGCCAAAAATGTCAGAGGCCACACACAGAAGGGGAGCGGAGGGGGGAGTTCTTTGAAGAGGGGAGGGCAATTTGCAATTTCCATTAGAATGCAGTTCATTCGTATGCATTTTAATTGATTGTCGAGCTTCCTTTTCTTATTCATGTTGTTGTTCTTGTTCTTCTACTTCTATTTCTATTTCTATTTCTTGTTTTACCTCTGACTCGGAACTAAATTTCAGATAATTTATTTATTGCACAAAATTTCATCAATTTCGTTTCCACTTCAAAGCGAAGCGCCGCCTCAAGTTGCATTCAAGTTGAGGTTAGGTTTAGTCAATGCATTGAGTTAATTGTTGTTGTTGCAACCTGCAACTTCAACTGCAACTAGTGAGGATTATGGAACCAATTAGTGAAGGATTACCTAAAATTCAACTATTAACTAATTAACACACAATAACTTAAACTAATTTGATCTCCCTCTGTACGCTTATCGTATTTTTCATCTATATTTCTATATCTTTCCATATCCACGTCTTTATTGGTTTTTGCTTTGTTGAGATATCCCAAGAATCAAAACCTCTGCCTGTGTATAAATTTTATGGGGATACAATTTTAAATTATAGTCGTACAGATAAACCTAGAATTCGGTCCCAAATAAGTATGCTATGCTTATGCACTTAAGGCTCGACTTCCTTAAGTGCATAAATGTAGCATACTTATTTGGAACCGAAGAGAGAAAGAGACATTAATACTTCTTTTACAGCTGCATATTTAACTTCAAAGCCAGTAATTTTAAAATAAATAATATATATTAATTACTAATTTAAGATATATATATTAATATGTTAATAATTCTTTTATAGATATATGTATATTAATTCTAATATTAATTATCCATTATATTACTAGTAGAATTATTATTATTGTTAGTGAATTGAGTCAGCTATATACTTGTATATCTATAACTCGGTTAACACGTAAAATCTTTCCTATTGTCGTCTTGCTGATAACTCACATACCATAGAGCGAATTGTGTGGCAACTGCATATAATGAGTCATTGTGTGGCAGCAAACAAACGGTTGCAAGCACACAATCAACAACATATGCCATAATCAAGACAGTTAAACAGGCATTTAATCCGTGTAATGGAATGGGCAAGAAGGGGGAAATGGATGCGAAGGGTAAACATTAACCAAAAATGGTGGCTAAAAGTGGAGAACGTCCTCGACCTAGTTCAATGTCAATGTCATTGTGCCACATTATCGTTGTTTGGCGACGGCGACGTTGACGGCGACGTCGTCCTTTTGCAGGCTTGGCCTTGGCTGGAGTAAAACGAGCGCACGAGTCGAGGCCACGGCCACGGCCACGAACATTCGCCCAAAGTGGCACACGGCACAGGGTACAGAACCCCAGAACCCAGAACTCCAGAGCCCCATAACCCAACACCAGTAGCAACAGCAACAGCAACATAACCAGCAACAACATCAGCCTCAGCCTCAGCCTCAACACCAGACAGAGAGAACTCAAACCCAAAACTCTGGTTGTTGCCACCAGGCGTTGCATCCCCGTCACTAAATTCCTGCTCAGTCAAAAGCGACGATGCTGCAGCGTTGGCGTTGCATGTTCAGGCGGCCGGTGGCGACAATATCCTTGCACTTGTGCGGGTCCTGCGCCTGCCGCGTGGCTGGGGCACACACACAAAGCCGTGCAACCATTCCGCCAACACGCAGTGGTTCAAAAGTCTATTTTAGCTGTATTTACGTCAACATATTCTTTATCTTATTATTTATTGTTTAACAATCAACTGATTATACTATGTAGTCCTACCACTACGAGTTAACTTCTGATTCTAAATACATACAAATAGTGGTAAAATTATTACCATTTATTTTTGGTTTAGTAGTCTTCTTAAATTTTGATCCGATCCATATTGAATTACTGATTGTAATTACTGTATAACAAAAATATAAAAATAATGTTTTTTGTAGGACTATTATTCCAGTAGAATTATCAACTCAAGGAAAATTACGCCAGAACAGTCTTTTGGACCACTGTGCACAGCAGCAGCAGCAACAACCTCAACTCAACGTTGCCTCCTTTTGGCCCATGTTGTTGTTTTGCTTCTGCCAGTTGCAAGTTCCTCCCCTCAAACCCAACAATTGACAATCGCGTTGCACTCCAAGCTGCAAGCACTCACATACACACACACACAACTTACACACACACCCACCCACTCACAATCAAAATCGTCAGACCTGAAATTGTGCACCACAGTCGGTTTGCCTAAATCCCCCTCAGAGATCCAAACCCAACTCCTCTTTGGCCCGAAACCAACAACTGCAACTCTGTTACGCTATCTCCCTCTTGCTATTGCGCTCTCTTTTACCCCCAAGTGGACAACCATCAACACCAGGCAAAGTCTACACAACAACCAGACAAAATGGTTTGAGTTATAAGCGTTTGTTTCCTTTCGTTTCGTTTCGTATCGAACAAAGTTCTCTCCATAAAGTTATTTCTCTCTCTCACTCACTCTCCCGCGCTTATGTGTGTGTGTGTGTAAGTTATAGTGGGTGGGGGGAGTATCTATTTTGGCTAGATGCATAGCAACAACTACTTTTTGCAGTAGGGTGACTCACTGCGAGAAACACTTTTTTTCAAAATAGAAAAATACAACTTTTTATGCAAGCTTTTTATATGATTGCCTTTTATAAATCATTCGTTATGATTATTCAACTTTTTTTATTAGAATAAAACTAGCACAATCACTTAAAAGAGCAGCATACTAAAGAAAACAAGTGTGAGAGTACATTTAAATTTTGTTGTTTTAATATTTAAAATTATTTTATTTCTCCACCTCATTCTGAAGTTTATGAATTTTAGGCAACTTATATGGGATTAATCATAAAAAAAAAACATTTACAATATATTAATTTAGGGAACCTAATCGCCTTATTTGATGGTGCTACAAAATTTGGTTAATTTATTTACTTTGGGACAAACAACAAAACCTCCAGACAACAAGACTCTAGAAATATAAAGAAAAAAAGCAAACGCTTTAAACCTGCTCAATAAATAAAGTACCGTTTAAGCTCAAACAACTTTAGTGTTATGGTTAAACAGACAAACAATAATGTTTGTCGAGTGCAACAAATATTTATCTTTGAACTTGTTGCAGGTTCGTCACGTGCTACCTTGAGGTAGCGTTGTTTTAAAAGGTGTCAACAGGTGGCAACAACCGCAAAAAGACCAACAACAACAACACTTGTTTGCAGCAATTGAGATTTTACTGTGCAAACTACAAGAGCGCACCCAATGAGCGCGAGAGCAAACAAAAGAGAGAGAGTGAGAGCGGGTACAACAAAAATGGGTTAAGAATCAAAGTAGGCAACGCAGACGCAGCAAACCTGCCGCATTCCAGCTCTGGCTGCGCAGTCCAACATCAAGTAGCAGCAGCAGCAGCAGCAGCAGCGGCTGCGCAGACGTCTTTGCCATTGTGCCGTCAGTCTGCGTCGAGATCTTAAGCGAACCAGTTGGCGAATTGGTGAGAGTGACCGAAGAAGGCGAAGTGAAATAGAATAAAGAAACGTAAAATATGCGCGTGCCTTAGCACACACATACATATATCTACATGAAATTTATTTTTGGTGCTCTTTAAATCGTGCGCGTGTGTGTGTGTTGAACTTTCTTCACATGTAAATGTGTTGTTATTCGACGAAAGTAGCAAAGAAAAAAAGAAGAAAAGTGCAAAAGCTTCTTCTGCCATCAGGTTTCTTGGCAGACGTGGCACAAATATATAAATACAAACAAAGGAAGTGGGAAGTGATATAAACAATAAAAGAAATGCTTACGCATAAATAAGCAGTTATGCATACATATAAAAAGTGAAAGTGCAGCTGGCAAATGTTTGTGAATTAAAAGAGAAAAACAAACAACAATAAACCACAATAATAATTCTCACGCTGCAACAATTGCCTGTTTGCATCATGTCCAGCGTACAGCGAAGAAAAACAACACGCTCAAAGTCGAAACAACAACAGCAACAACCACAACACAACAATGTTGCGGAAAATCTTATCGAAAATCAAAATGCCAGCAACGAGCAAAACGAAAGACTTCACTTTCGCAGCCGTTCAGCAACCTCAGACTCAGCAGTGACGTCGGCGTTTGCGTCGGCGTCGACGTCACTCAATTGTAATTCACCTTCACCATTGTGCTGTAACGGTATGCTGCCCACCACGAACATGTTCAACTGCTGCCGTGACGTTAACTGCCATTTGAATGCGCCGCTGGCACTGCCACTGCGC
Organism: Drosophila neotestacea; assembly: GCA_035044365.1. NCBI lineage: Eukaryota > Metazoa > Arthropoda > Insecta > Diptera > Drosophilidae > Drosophila > Drosophila neotestacea. The sequence continues at coordinate 1,260,008 of JAWNMD010000332.1, forward strand.
GGCAGCGTTGAGCGCAGTCGACGCTCTGAGAGCCGGCAATCTTTTCTAAGCGAAACAAACTCAAAGTCAACATTATCTGCGCCGACGCCGACGCCGACGCCAACAGCATCTTTAGCTTCTTCGCCTACATCTGCGTCTAAACATTCACGCTCACGTTCGCGTTCCTGTTCGTGTGACGTCGGCGACAATGTGAAGAAGCAGACTGCAGACAGTGCCATTAATGCAACAGCAACAACAACAGCAGCAACAACAACAACAACAGCGCAATTTACCGTTAGCTTGCATATTGATCTTTTTACCTGGGGTCTCTTTCTGCTGGCGTTCTTCACGCGCTTCTACAAGTTGGCGACTCCACCAAATGTTGTGTAAGTAACTAATTTGCAGTGTAATTTCTTTCACTAAGTTAGTAAGCATGTAATTGTTATCAGTGTTGTACGAATTTCTTCACTTAAAACAGTTAATTTGATAATTATCAATAATATCTTACAATCAGTCGTCTTTCCTTTCATTTTAATGATTAGTAACTCAAGTGAATATGTAAATGGCAGTAAATAGGAAGTAAAAAGTCAAATATGTTGAAGAATAAAGGAAGAATTTAAACTTGCCAAGAACTTGATAGTCAAAATATTGTAAATTTCAAATTTTTTAATTAAATGTTTCTTTTCTTACAAAAATTTGTATAGATACATATCTGTAAAAAGCCGATTTAAATTTAAAAGTGTGTATACAATTTATATTATAATTGGATATTTGATACTTGTATTCATAAAATGCAGAATGGGAACAGCTTTCTAAAAACGACTATGGCCTTTTGGAGAAATGATACAAGCTCACCTTTTTAAGCAGTGTTAGATTAAAAAAAAGACTATAAAAAAGATTTTGATAGTTGGAAAGCATCTCTCTTGTGAATTTTCAAATTTGACTGACATAGTGTAAAAAAGTACCTAACTAGACAAGGCTAATGAACCTTATTCAATCTGTTAAAGAAACTGTCAAGACCTCTATAATAATCTAGCTTATAATAGAAAATGCTATTGATATTTTAACTAACTATATCTAAATTAAAGTTTTATTTAAGCTTATAAATATATTCGTTTCTGACTAAGTATTTGTATTTGAAGCCACACATTTCACTTACTTTAAGTCCATATCTGTAAATTTATAAGAGATATAAAATTATTAAACTTTGTAGAAATTGTTTGACTCATACGGCTTAAATTTAACGTCCTTAAATAGATGATATTTCTTTAATTGGTTCTAGTGAGTTGCACTTGGCTAAAAACTTTATTTCAATATCTTAGATATCCTATTTTAACCCCGATATAGAAATGTGCAGAGAATTCATTGATTTTCCTTCTCAAATATACATACATATTACAAGTAATATCTTGGAATCTAATTAAGTGCTTAGTCAAATCGTTTTTAAAAATAGCCTTCCATGAATATAGCTTTTTGATGGCTAAAATAACACCACTGCTTGCAATGCAGTTGAACTGCTTCTTCTGCCACTTAAGTCGTTGTTTAAAGTGCAACATCTTTTTTATCTTTTTAATGTTCTCTTCCGTGCATTGTTTCTAATCTGTTATAAAAGCTACACTTACGCTTTGTTCTCTTCGTTTACTGACCTCCTTTACTAATCTCTCTCTCTCTCTCTCTCTCTCTACTTTGCATTCTCTCCTTACAGTTTCGATGAATTGCATTATGGCAAATATATTTCCCACTACATGAGGAACGTCTTCTTCTTTGATCAGCATCCTCCGTTGGGAAAACAGCTGATTGCGGGTCTGGTGAGTTTCGCTGGCTACGATGGCAACTATACATTTTCACGCATAGGTGCCAGCTATGCCTCCAATGTTCCCATCTTCTGGCTACGCTTCTTGCCGGCCCTTTGTGGCAGCCTCTTGGCTCCCGTTGTCTACAAACTGCTCCAGGAGGCAAAACTACGTCGCTGGACGGCAGCACTTGGTGGTCTCCTTGTCGTCCTCGATAATTCCCTGTTGACACAATCTCGTTTCGTCCTGATGGAATCGATGCTTCTGTTGGCCAGCACCGTGGGGATTGCTTGCCTCCTTCGCTTTCAACGCTGCTCCCTCGGCAGCCTCACCTGGCTGGGAAGCGGAGCAGCAGCTGCGCTTGCTCTTGCCTGTGCCGGCTCCATCAAATATGTCGGCTTTTTGGCCTTGGTTCTTGCTGGGTATCTGCTGTGTCGTCATCTCTGGAATCTTCTCTACGATGCGAGCTTGTCGAGTGAGTAATGGGTGGGATAAGGGAAGGAAAAGATAAAGACAGATATAGAGAAGGAGTTTAATAGTAAAAGATAACGAGAGACTGAACTAACAAGCGAATCCTTTAATGCCTTACAGCTGGTCAACTTTGGATGCACACGGTGGGAAGACTGTTGTTATTCGTTGGAATTCCATTTGCCGTGTACCTGGGAATCTTCTATATACATTTGATGACTCTCCATCGAGCTGGACCACATGACAGCATTATGACGAGTGCGTTTCAGGCCTCGTTGGAAGGTGGCTTGGCATCGATCACACGGGGTCAACCATTGACTGTTGTTCATGGTTCCCAGATTACGTTACGGCACACACATGGACGCACCTGTTGGTTGCACTCTCATGCAGCTGTTTATCCAGTAAGGTATAAGGATCAACGTGGATCATCACATCAGCAGCAGGTTACATGCTACTCCTTCAAGGATGTGAACAATTGGTGGATTGTTAAGCGACCGGATCGTGATGATCTTGTTGTTGGTGATAATCCCGAGGCGATAAAACATGGCGATGTCATTCAATTGGTGCACGGCATCACGAGTCGTGGATTGAATTCCCACGATGTGGCAGCACCGATGACACCGCAGTGTCAGGAGGTTAGTTGTTACATTGACTACGAGATCAAGATGAAGGGTGAGCTCCTGTGGCGCGTTGAGATTCTCAACAGACAGACGGAGGGAAATCGTTGGCATGCCATTAAATCCGAGATTCGTCTCATACACGAGACAACGGGAGCTGCTCTACGTTTCAGTGGACGCCAATTGCCCAGTTGGGGATTCAATCAACACGAAGTTGTCGGCGATCGAGAGCAACTACATCAGGATGCCATCTGGAATGTAGAGGAGCATCGTTACACCAAAAGTAAGTCAGATTAACACTAAGGATCTGCAACAAACCTAAGTTCTTATTTCTTATCTTATCTATTAAACTTTAATCAACAGCTCAGGATCAGCGAGAGCGGGAACGTCAATTAATGTCCGCAGAGATGATTCCCACAAAGCGGACGCAGCTTTCATTCTGGGACAAGTTTCTGGAGCTGCAAACAAAGATGTTCTGGCAGGCAAAACAGGTCCAGAGTCACATGTACAGTTCCCAGCCCCATGAGTGGCCATTGTTGAACAAAGGCATCGCTTACTGGCTTGATTCTGCCTCCAGCGCTCAAATCTATCTGCTTGGCAACATACTCATTTGGTATACAGCCAGTGCTGGATTGGTAATCTACACAATTCTTCTCATCTTTTATGCCGTTCGTCGTCGTCGTCTCTGCTTTGATGTTTCTGACAGCGAATGGAAGCGTTTTCTTATCGCCGGAGATACCTTCTACATGGGTTACCTGGTGCACTATCTGCCCTTCTTCTTTGTGGATCGGACGCTTTTCCTCCATCATTATCTGCCAGCATTTGTCTTCAAGCTACTGCTACTCTGCTTTGTTCTGGAGCATCTGGATTACTTGCTAAAGCGTCACTGCATCGGACGTGGTGCGTTATGGCAGCGTTTGGTGCGAATCTATCACTTGGCATTGTTCATCTGGCTGATCGCTGTCATTCTTGTCTTTGTCAAATTCTTGCCGTTGAGCTATGGTTCCAGAAAGATGTCCGCCAAGGAGATCATTAATTTACGCTGGAAAGACACCTGGGACTTTATTCTACAGAAAAATTATGCCCTAAACTGAGCCACTGGAAAGCGAGTTCCAACCATGTACCATGTACCAAGTACAATAAGCCACAATGATTAAACTGAGTACTCAAGCAGCTTGGCTGGAGCCAGGCTATTCATAAGTTATATACTATATATATATTCTGTTTCGCCAATAAAACAATTTATTTATTTACGTAAATTTGTTTAAATACTGAACAAGAGAAGGATTCTTCGGGAATCTAAAGCTGAAGAGATAAGGATATTAAATTGAACAGTCTAGCAGATTTTTAAAATATAGATAACTACTTGAAATAAGTATAAAGTCAATCAACAGAAGAGTTTTCAATTTAAAAGAGACAAGAGCATAATTAAATAGTAAAGTTCTATATGTAGAAGCAACTGAAGCCACTTAGAATCTATTAAATAGAAGTCTCCTAGTCAAACAATCTCCCTATAATTTCAAACAATCTTGAAGGCATGGAGAAATTGTTCCTATACCTTATTAAGGTAAAAACACAACAATAAACTAATAACAGAAGTGAATAGAATAGAAGAATCTACAAAGATGGCCAATGTGGGTCGTTATAAAGATCGGAATGCCGATATGCGTGCGGCAGGTGTGAGTTCAGCTATGGATTATAATAACACAACCGAAAAGTGTTTAATTAATTCGCATCCGGAGGAGATCGCCGAGCAATTGATAAAAGCTGAGTGCAAACGTTTGAGATTGAAAAATGCAGGACAACTCTGGCCGGAGTCGCCTTGTCTTCCGGTTGTCACGGTGCCGGAGTTGCTGTCCATTGAAAAGTCCAAGTCACGCTTCACCGCCTTCAAGGAGAAGTTTTCCGAGGACATGTACCTGAAGCAGGCCAAATTGGCCGAGGCGAAGCCAACGTTCTCCAAACCGGACAGTGTTACCAACTGGAGTCGCACTTTCGGACGTGAAACCAAAGCCAGGGAGAGACTCTACGATCTGGTATTGCCTCCCAAGAAAGCCGAGCAGGTAAATAAGGAGTATGGCGAGTTCCATGACAAACATATTGTCAGTCACAATCATTACTTTCCCTCGGAGCAGATCAATCGCAAGTGAGTAGAAACGAAGTGCAATACTTTTAGACCCTGTAGTTAGAAAGTACAGGTTGTATTATTAAATTAGCTGTTTGTGAATGTAGAATAAATTTAGAATTGACAGGCAAAGGCTATATTTGGCCTCATTTAGGGTGTTGCCCATTTGATATCCTTTGGTCTAATATCCTAAGGGTCTAAGGATATTGTTTCCTCAGGGATTTAACCATTTCTAAACTTTGTAGATATGCTGAGCCCTTCAATCGTCAGGACACTTTTGGGCAGTTAACCCGAGGGGATATTTCTGGCCAATCGGCAAAGCGTTGCATGCAACAATGTGCCGGTCATGTGATCATCATTAGTAAGGAGCAAATGGACTTTATCGATCGCACCTATTCCCGACTCGGCAAGAAGTTCAAAAAGTAAGCTAAATTTCGAACTTTGCAGATACAATACGATATTAAGTTATGTATTTTAATTAATTTAGATATCCATATTCAGTACCACAGTACAGGACCTACGGTACATCGAATCCTGTGCCAGATTGCGATTGCAAAATGCTGATCGAGGATATATCGCCATGTAAGAGCAATAAGAATCTGGTGGATGCGTTGGGTCATCTCAATATGTGGCGTCACAAGCTCCAGAAACGGGCAGATTTTCAAATGTTTGATCTGATTTCGGTGCTGGAGCATAGCGATAAGGATCAGACCCGTTATTTGCCACTGAATAAGATATTTGAGGTTATGCACAAGATGCATCTATACATCGATATATATAAAATGCGCACTACACTCTCCCACTTCCAAATGATCCTCGACGAGGGTTGTACCACTGAACGTGTGAACTACGACGACTTTTGTCGACTGCTAAACATTCAAAATCCTCTGCCCACCACAGGCAACATCTCCACAATGCCTGCCAATGTCTATAACAAGGACACTACCTATCGTCTGCTCTGCGCCGATCTCAGCAAGGAACCAGTCAAGGCTCCAGTTATGCGGAAATTGCGTCCAAAACAATTGGATGATGATTCCACGCATGTCAAGGATCTTTTATCACCAGATATATCCACCCTATACGGTCTGGCGCCAAGTGATTTTCAAATGCTACGTCCCCGTGAACAATTGCAACAGATATTCAAGGATATTGTCAGTTCTGAAGACTTTGAATCGATTTGGAAGGAACTTATGCAGACTTATGCAGACAAGGATCAGAAAGGATGCTTCTCCGTTCAACAGTTTCGGGATGTTATGGACAACATGGAGTCAGCTAATTAATAGTATAGATTCTTTACAGAATATACAAGAAATGATATTTTTAAACTCAAAATAAATTTAAAGTAAAATCTGCATTTAAATGCATAAATATAACTTTGAATTTTTGTGATTATACCTCGTAGATTTTGAGCTCTAATATATGAGATATAAGCAAACCAATTTTCAGTAATTTCATAATTTTATTTATTATAATTTTGATGGAAAAACCATGAAGTTTCTAAATAAACTATTAAATTAACAAGACATTTCCGAAACATACTTATCAAAAACGCTCTGCTGTAAAATTTGTTTTTTATAGTTATTAAAAGTTTTCTGAAGATTGCAATATATTTATAGACAGTCCAATTAATATATATCACTAATAAGCAACGCCGGAGATCTCTTTAATCCAGTCCAAGTGGGAAGTGACACGGGTGAAACCCGCAGGAGCCACAGAGAGGCAACTGCTGGCATCGCTGAAGGATGTTATGCCCACGAGTGTGGGTTTATCATGGGTAACCAATGGACCCCCAGAGTCCCCATCACAGATAGATCTGCCTTCGGGCGTGTCCACGCATAATACACTCTCTGGCAATGGACCATAGCTGCGGGAGCATTCCTTATTGCTGATAATGGGAAGATCGACGCACTGCAGCCAATCGGGTAACTGGCTGCCATCAGAGGTGCTGCCCCAGCCACAAGTGATGGTCATGGACTCTTCGAAGCTTTTGTGGCGCTGCTTAAAACTCGGCAGTTCCACTTTATCAACTAGTGACCAGAAATCCACATAAGGTGTGCGAATCAAGGCAATGTCATTGCCAATGCTATCTGGCCATTCGGGATGCTGTATGATATTATCAACAGTGACATTCACAGTGAACAATGGTTGTGTCCGTCTTGTGGCACCATAAAAGATGGTCACAGAGTCAATGTCATCAGTGCAATGTGCCGCAGTCAGCACCCAGTTGTGATCAATGATGGAGCCACCACACCAACTTCCTGCTGCACCTGCTCTTATCAATATACCCACAATATAGGGTGCTTGGCCCAATGTTGCCGGATATCCATTGGTAATAATGTGATCCGCATTTTCTACACTAATCGAGGGTGCAGCTTGAATTTCCCAAAGGAGAACAACCCTCCACAACAGAAACACGAACCACATCTTGTAACTTGAACTGTCGATTGACTAAAGTAAACCTATGAAGAAACTCTGCCACTTACCCGCTTTTATTAGTCTCCAAACCTTCAACTAATTAAGCTTCTTCAACTCTGTAAAGTCACATTGTATCCTAATCAGTAATGACTTTAAAGTTTAAACTCTTAATGGGTTTACACATTAGTAGGGTAAATGGGAATTTTTATTCATCTGCTGAATATTTAAGTTTGATTATCTTAGAATATATTGCGCGTATTCCTATTTCATGCAGCAGTTTACTAAACTTTAAAGAGGTCAAGATGTTCATACGTCCACGAGCTAATTATTAAAAGATATAATTAGTACGAATAATCATGAGCTTTGTGAATAAACCAACAAATTATTCTCTTTTGATTATATCCCTGCAACAGATAAAAATACTTACGTTTCCATTTTATGAATTAAAGTTTACACAAAGGGTTTTTGGTTCTTAAATTCTACAGTACTTTATTTACAGCCCGCTGGATATTTATTTGCCATTATCCAGAAAGTCTTTGGCCTCGTTGATCTTTGCCGCCAGATATGGAGATCCACCGCGATCTGGATGATTGAGCAACATGATTTTCTTATGCGCATCCTTGATCTGTGAACATGGACAATCATTTAAGCAGGATCGTAATGGATAACTTGTGTTGGCACGTGGTGCACACTTACCTTTAACTTTGGGGCACTGGGACTGACACCGAGAATGAGGGAAGCTTCGCGTTTGTTCATTTTAGGATCGAATCCACCTTTGTAGTACTTGGCATTTGCCATGCTCTCGGCATCGAATTTGGGCATATTCTTGAGGACCTCGTTGAATGTTGTTGTCATCTGTGGCATGCGGCGCATCAAGTGTTTTCCAGCGAAGCCAACGGCTGCCACGCCGAGACCGGCTAGAATAATCGAGCTCGTCTGGTGGAATTTCCGATCGAAGCCGTGTGTCGTTTGCATTGCATTTGATTATGGAATCAAAATAATAATGAAAGATGACAAAGATTAGTTGGAATTTAAAGAAATATATTGCAATTTTGTACCATTTTTATGTAATCGAGATGTTATGTTGTTGTCAAACACAGCTGTCACTTGTATATGAATTGTTACACAGTAATCGAAAATCGATTGCTCGATAACATAACTATCGCGAAAAACCTGAACATGAAAATCCAAGATTCCAGAATTAGTATTTCGTGACCAGTTCAAGTTGGGGTTGGTTTCGGAACCAGAAAACCGAATTTCCGCGCTGTTTACAATTAAATAAAACAACAATTTTGTAATAATTTTTTTAACACATCAATGAAATTATATATTAGATAAATTCAAGTGAAGTCTTTTAAAGTATGTATTGTCTTTGTACCCCTTCTATGCGCCTAGTTCCTTGTTTTGGCGCCATTTATTGTTTGCTAGCGCCGCTTTTTTAGAACTACACTTTTAGAAGAAACCAGGTCGGCTATTGAAATATCGACGGTGCCATCGATAGTTTGCCAGCTCTAGCCCTCGGTTTGTTTACTTCTTTCTTGCTTTGGGTGTGCGTAAAAAAAGTATGTTTCACAGTATTAGAAATAGATCAGTTCAATATTTTCACAAAAAACAGATGGATAAGTCATTGAGCAAGTATTCAATCAAACTGCAGAATCATGCAAATCGTAAAAGTAAAGCGTGGGCGTTTTTTGGCATGTTGCTATTGACAGAGAATAACAAAAGCATTGAAGGGGATAAGGTTTTTTGTAAACTATGTTTTGAAGAACAGAAAAAAGACGACGAAACAATGATCTTGTCATGGTAACAATTAATTCCACTTTATTAAGTTTCAAATAAGATTTTGTAAATTGTTTCAGTGCTAAAATACAGTCTTATTCCAAGAACTGTTCAACAGGGAATTTAATGCGTCACCTTAACAATGTACACAATTTACGCGATATCGATACAGAAGGAACAATATTAAAATGTTTCAACACATCCAGGCCAGTTAGATCGCCACAATACCTATGTAAGTAATCCTGTAAAAGGAGTCGACAAAATACACTAACACATTAACTAACTTAACTATTTCTTTAGTCGACACCATTTTGGCCAAGGAAGAACCATTTGACTCTGACGAAGATTTGCCTTTGGATTCAATAGTTGATACCATTCTTACCAAAGAAGAAGCAATCGACTATGATGACGATTTGCCTATGAGTTCCTATTCCGGCGCATCAAAATCATCATTTGTGAATAAGGAGGCTGAGGATCCTATCAGGAGTTCAACAGAAAGTCCCGAGCCCAAGAGACGTAAGTCAGATAATACAAGTCAATTGACCCCTTTTGAGGTGGCTATGTTAGACATTGAAAGAGATCGAACAGATAAATTGGAACATATTGCCAAATGTCGTCTAGAGGTAATGAAACGCATGGCAGCTGAGAATGTGGAGTTTCATAAAAAAGTATTGGCTGTAATGAAGAGCAAAAAGTAAATCTAATATTAAATAAATAATACAAATGTTAAGATTGATTTTGTTTTAGAAATCGGATGGTGTATGTTTTTGACTTTGTGATTACTTAACTTTTATACTTTGATAAAAGACCTTTGTTCTTATGAAGAGCAAAAAGTAATTCCAATAATATTCAGTTTAATAAATAAATAATAAATAGAAAAATACTCGATCAATGAAGAGCAAAACATAAATATAATATAAATATTTAATATATATAGCGTCGTTATTTTAAGTATAATTTAATATAATATAATAGTCATAGCTTAAATAAATATATTAAGATTGCTTATATTTAAGAAAGCGACTTATGGCATGTCTAATGTTTTCAGCTTGTTGATCATTGGATTTTTTCGGTTTTTCAGACTCATTTCCTTTGCTGTGCAGATCATCTTGCCAAGACTCCAGAGCTGTGCATCTGTTGGAAATCAAAATGTTGTGCAATATGCAGCAGCACAGTATAATATCACTGGGGTTTCCTTGGTTATCCTTTACCATGCTAATTCTAGGAAAACGTGTCTTTAGCTGTTGACAGGCATGCTCCACAACATGTCTAGTTTTGTCAAGTGTCTCATTAAACATTTTTTTTTGTTCCTTATTTGGATTATCACATATTGTATATGGCGTCATTAAAGTTGGAGACAAGGGGAACGAAGAATCGCCAAGCAATAGCACTGGAACCGCAACTCCTTCAATATTCTTCGAATTATTTTGAAATAAGGTAGATGAATCTATTATTTTCTTTAATGAGCTGCCTTCAAAGTTATGAGCATCGTTTTGACCTCTTGAGCTGTTGCCGCCTACATACATGAATCTTCCACTAAGTTTGGAAATTATATTTAATTTACATAGATCTGTAAATCATTCAATTGTGCTTACCAATAATCAACAAGTGCAAAACCCATTTGCAAGTTACCTGAAAAAAAGTAGTTTGCATATTACAAATTGTCTATTGAAAGTTTTCACACCATGGCAGTGGGAATTATAAATTTAAGTTCCTTACCAATTCCGCCGAAACATTGTGGAAATCCCATAGCCTCAAATCCTCTCACGCACTCCTTTAGCTTGTGTTGTGTCAGAAACTCGTTGGGCAAATATTCCGGCAATAGGACACATTTAACTTCCTTGTAAAAGTCGTCGAGGATTTTGGAAACCATGGGAGTTGATATGCCAAATAGCTTAGCACAATTACTATAATCTCTTGTACAGCCAAGCGTAAACAGGGCAACGGCAATTCTTTTTTCTATTGGAATCGCTTCTTGGAAGTTTGTATCATTTGTTTTCATTCCTTGCAACCGTTTGACAAGCATATTAAAAATTGGTTTATCGATGCGAAAATGCTGCTTAAAATCCTCATCAGAGCCAGTGGAGACAGCTTGTTCCCAAAAAGAGCCAGTCCGTTGCTGGACAAAGTAAAAAAACTATACATTTTTGCAATTTTATCAAAGACAATCATTTTAATACATACTGTTGCCCATTCTTTAGGTGATTTTCGTTTTCTGCGTCGTCTTTCGTAGCTCAGTCGAAAGCATTCCACCGTTTGCTCAAACTCCTCTTCCCACTCGAGTAAATTCAACATTGTCAACTCGTTTTGTTCGCTGATCATTATAAGTTTGGCGGGATCCATTTTATTTTATTTATATTTAAACAAACAAAATATGACAACAAAAACAGCTGCTTGCGATAACGTTCGATAAGGAGTCCAGGGCTACAGCAGCAGTTTAACAGCAACAACAGTTGTGAAACAGTTGATCAGCTGTTGAGTGATATGCAGTTTCGTTGCCAATTTTTAGCCCGTCTCTATAATGGTTGAATATGTTATGCCACAAATTGCAAAATATACTTGCGAATTTATGTTTTCCAGCTATCGGTGTCGCAATGCAACATTGCTGAATGCATCCATTAACAGGTCTGACTATCGAATGCACAGATCTATCGATTGAGCTTGCTATCATTAAAAAGGTATCGGGCTCCCACAAAACAAGTGAAGAAGAAGCGTGAAAATTTGATGTGCAAAGTTTTAAAACGAAATTCGTATTATTTATTGATTAACAAAAGTAAAAGTGTCAATTGGCTTGCACGGTGATAAATCAGTGCCGTAGCTGTTGACGTTGGTGTAGGTGCTGCTGTGCGCTTCAGCTGTGTGTGCGTGTGTGTATATGTGAGTGTGAGTGTTGGGCGACAAGTACGCCAAAGGCAAAGAATCTAAAACTATTTTTGGCGAAAGGCAACAACAGCAGCAGCAGCAGCCGTCAAACTGGAGCGTATTCCGGAGTATTTGCGCGACACGGTCGATTGGTTGATGGGGTAAGTAACAATTGCAATCCAAATATAAAACTTGAAACAATGCAAATGCAAATGCAATGCCAGATTATGATTTTATAAATACACGATAACAACGAGACGACAACGAAGTCGCGACGTTACGTCGCTGCCTCTTGTTGTTGTTGGTGGTGGTGTGTCTTTTATGTCCTCTGTGTTCATACTTCGTCGCCATTTGGCATTTTGCCAATTGGCCTCGTTTCTCATCTCTTTTTTTTTGCCATCAAAAAAGAAATTTTTCATTATTTCTGCTTCTTCGTTGTTGCTTTTGTGTGTCTTCGACATCCCAAGATTGCCCACAAAACGTCTGACGTAGAGCACAACAAACGCAGGAGTTTCGTCGTAGCCCCTATTAATAATAATGTTATTGTTGTTGTTGTTATTATATTAGTCTGCTTCTTCGCTTGCGTTGTAAAATCAATAAAAGGCAAATAAATTTTATCGATTTCTCAAATGTATCGCAAGCTGCAAGTGTTTTGATTTCTTGATGTGTTCACACACATACACATGCACGCACATATGCTTGCAAAGGTATGTGTGCATTTATGCACTCTCCTTCCTCGTCCATTCATCAAGGCCACTGCATTTTTTTTTTGATTGCGTTTACTCGTCTTCATCTTCGCCTCGCTCATTCACTTGCTCGCTCCCTCTCTCTCTCCCATTGTCTGTCGTTCATCGCTTGTTTATGTTTCTACGCAGCGACGGCAACGGCAAAGAGATAAGAGAAGCCGGTTTAATGAACTTGCCAATTTCATTACAAACTGCAATCAAAATGTAAAACAAACACTTGACAACAACAACAACAGCAGTAACTTTAGTTAACAGTTACATAGATCATGCAGATACACAAACACTTGCATCTGTGAAAGGTGTTTACTTTCATCTGCTTAATCGATTGCACTATCTATCGATTTAAATGTTAGATAACTCTTGAACTTATGGCGGGATTTTCTCATGGTACATATTTCGTACAGCGTATCTATTTGTCTATCAGTTATACCTGGTAAGCAGTTATTCCAGAAAAGGTATGGCTTATAATTAAGATTAATCCTGCTTCTATGTTTAATTTAGTACAATTTTCACTCTATTTGTATGGAAATTCCACTGTATTTATGTTTTAAAGATGATAGCTGATAAATCAGCACCATTTTGTTTACCTCTGTGTTAAGAAATTGTAGTGTTTTACTTCAAAAGAAGCTTAATTTATGGTGTCTTTCAACTGCTGAAAAGTAAACATGTGAAATAATTGAGAGGCAGCAAATCACACAATCTGGAGGACCAAAAAACAGGTCAATTTCTTTAAACAACATAAAGAAAATAATGAAATAAAGGTAGTAAGTCAATAAATCATTAGGATTTGCCAAAACTTTCTAAGTAGAACCTTAAAATAATTATAATTATTAATATCGAAGGATAGCACAAGCTTAAAAATACCCTATATTACTTAAGATCAACTGAGACTAACTGAGAAATCTTTATGAAATCCGCAATCCTTTGAAAACTTTAGGAAACTATTTTAATAGCACAAAAATAATTTCCATTTAAATAAATTAAATATTCTTGTTTTAGCGACCTAATTGTTTCGTAAATAAGCACATGGAAAGCTCTTATTGTTCTACTTCAAGGCAATGAAGTTCATAGAATATTTAACTTTTCATATGAACTTTTGTGTCTAAAGCTTTTATAGTATTTAATGAGTTTTGGTTTTTCGGACAGGCAACTGTCATTGTGAGCTTGTGTTGAGAAAAACAATTAGCAATTTTATCGAGAATAGGAATCGGAAAACTGTATGTGTATATACTATATGGGGGATCAGGTCTGTCGCCAACCGAGCTCAAATAAGTATGTGGAAATGAGGGTGGTGATAGGGAATAGGGAGGCCTCGGCCTTGAGGCGCGCTTAGCACAACTCTAATTGAATTAGAAAATAACGCGGACACAAAGCCAAAGAAAGAGAGAGAGAGAGAACAGAGGGAGACAGATAATTCGCAAGTTGGCAACACTTCGCGTCTGGAATTGATTGACAGGGTTGACAAATCATTTGCCAAAATCAATTTTCAGCGTTGTCGTAAAGAAAAAAAGACTGAGCAGAAGGTGGTGGGGCAAAGAGAGGGACAAGGGGACAAGGGGAGGCTCTACAAGTTTGGTTGCACTGTGCAGTTGTACTCAGTTGTATTTGGAACTTGGACGCGTCTAGTTCCCTTTCGTTTCGGCCATGAATTGGGCCATCTCAAATCTAACGGGCGGCAATCGTGTGAGTCGTGCCCTTCTCGTGAGATACTCGTCTGTCCCTCTGGGTGAAGATGGAACCTCAACGCCAGCGGCAACAACACCACGTTCATCCACATCACATTCATCGCTCTCCTCGACATTTGCAGCCACATTTGCTCGACATGTGCCTCGACAGCAAAACAACAACAACAGCAACAGTAGCAACAACAACAGTGGCCAGAGTAATAATAATAATAGCAACAACAATGCCAGCCATAAGGGACAATCAAATTTGGTCGGTATGTCAGGTGCAGCAAGTGGAGGAGGAGGTGCAAATGTTGCAAGTGGAGCTGCCAACAATCCATCCACACAGCTGTCGCTGCCCCTCGATGTGGAGGAGACAGTCACCTGTTTCTGTCGGTAAGCCACACAGCGTGGAATTGTTGTGGGAGAAGGGGTAGAAGTGATTAAGTTCAGATAAATCTCTCTTAAAAAAAGTCTTATTTATTTAAGAAAACTTTATATATTCAAGAAGCTTTTGTATCAGACATGTCCTACAAATGTTTAAAGACTAGGCAATGCAGTTGTCAGTGCTTCTGGAATCAAGTAGTTTATGATTTCTAATGTTCAAATATTTGTGGAGTTGTTTAAATTTAAAGGGTTTCGCTGGGAAAGAAATTTATAATTCTAGGAAATTTCAACTAAGCTGAGTATATTTTAAATTTTGAATTTTAAACAGACTTTTCTAATTAAAAATTGTTTTTTTTGCTTACGATTTAAATTTGCACAAGTTTGTTTTTAATAAAGTTCGACTGCAGTCGCAAGGAAAGAATTCCTTTTTTGGCCTAGCCTTATCAGTAAATATGCATATTCATAAGTTTACAAACTTGCATATGTATAAACAAAACTCACATACACCCACACAAATTTATGTTCTTCGACTTCTTCTTATAAGCTATAGCTATCAACAAAGTAAGCATAAACAACAACAAACATAAAACAATGTGTGGGAGTGGAAAACAGTGTTGACACAAGTCCCAAAAAAAGCTGAATAAAGGATAAAAAAAAAAATCAAAATGAAGACCAGAAAATAAGGCAACTAATTAACAGTTAAATATTAAAAGTGTGGACTTTTACTAAATATTAGGAAACTGTGTATATGATTTGGTTAATGATAGCTTTATTTTGGATATCTTTTTATATTAGCTTGTAAGGCCTATTGTTCTTAAATATTTTAGCAATTTCATTTGTTTAAAGAGTTAAATTTTTAACTTGATTAAATTGAAGCCATCAAAAGTAAAGTTTATTTACTTTTGATGGCTTCAATTTAATCAAGTTAAAAATTTGAAACACAGGATTGATTTTTAAGTGGCGGGATCTTTGTTCCACTTTAATCTTTAAAAACAATCCGAAAAAAGGCTAAATGAGCAACACTGATACGAACAGAGGGAGTTTTTTGTTTGCATTTACTGCTGTTCTTCTTCGTATTGGAATCGCTTGGCAAAAAACAGCTGATAATCATTTTGGCTTTGTTATTGTTATTGCTATTAAAGTTTCTTGAGAATTATACAACTTGTGTGGATGTGTGCGTGTGTGTCCTGTCTATACTGCGCATTTTCCATTTTCCCAGCCATCCCTCCTTAGCAAGCACACCCCTTCTCCTTCTCTGGTTTAACGTTAGCTTTATTATTTGTAGGGTTTCCATTTGCAAAAGAAACCCCGCAATGTGTCTAAGCTGATAGCCAAACTGTTTAAAAGTACTATGGGTATTCCGCAAGTGAGTGTGTGTGTGTGTGTTTGAGAGAGTATGTGTAGTTTGACAGGGGAGAATGACAGGAAGGAGGGGAAAGAAGGGTCAATGCCGGTTCACACCTACGACGCATTTAAGCAACGCTCGTTTTATCACGCCCCCTTTTGGGGCTGCTGTCGCAAAACAAGCATAAATCTCACAGCGCCTTGCCACAAATTGCACATACCCTATAGTAATAATTGTCTAGCAGGGTATGCCTAATTGAAAATTAATTGATAATAAAGATATGCAAAATGGGAAAATCCTACACTGAAGCCATCAACTAAAAATAAGTTTTATTTTGAGCGAAAAATATGACAATCCTGAATACTGGGAATTGTGAGTTTTATTTTCCTCCAATTTTTAATTTTCATTAACAGAGAATAAAATGTTTCTTTGCAATTAAAAAACGTATTGAAACGTATTGGGACAGAGCTTTTGAGGAATAATCATTAAAATACATGCTCCCAATTTTATAACAACAATTTTAACGGACACAGCAACATTATTTCTATATTCTGATCGTCATTAGCTAATTCGTGTGTATATTGTTCCATAAAAAACAAATGTCTTAGAATTTAAATTCATTTTATTTAAAGATGTAAGCTCTTGAGCTCTTAGGTTCCTGGCCATGACAATAGGCATCTATTAGTCGATTACTCCTTTTGAAAAACAATCCGAGTTGTGCCTTTTTTGCGCACTTTCAAATTCGATGGCTACATGTGACGTCATTTGTAGTGCGCATGACCTAAAGCAACGGACGCTGCTGTTGTTGCTGCTTTAGCTGCTGCTGCTGTTTAGTTGTTATTGTTGTTTGTCTTATTTATGTGGTGGCGTGACCGACTAAACGGAACTGCTGTCACTGTCGCAGCGCTGCCACCGCAGGCTAAGAAACAACAAAAAAAAGATTAGTATATAGCAACAAATAAACAAGCCGCAAAAACAAAATATAGCTTGGTAGTGTGAGGGGAACTCTGGGAGAACGAGGGAGAGTGATATTTATATTTATGTTTGCTGCATTGTTGTTGTTATTGCAGGAAGTAAAGTCTTTGCATCTTTTCTCCTTCTCTCTCTCCCTGTCTCTTGCATGCAATTTAATTTATAGTTTCTTTAATGAGATATTTACACACTTATTGATTGTTATCGATAATATCGATAAGCTGAACTAGATAAATGTACCGTTTTACTTTGATTCTAAGCCATCTGCTCTTACTTCTCTCCCTCTCTCTCTTTCTTCGGCGCAAGCTCTTACTTAAAGTAATAGAGGAAGAGACAGAGGGGAAATGAAGGGGATCGTGTGCCGTTTGATTACTGGCCGTCTGCACTCGACTGCAACGAGGCTGCAACAGTCGCTGCAATAAATAATGAGCGCAAAGCAATTCGAATAATGGCGAATTGCTTGCTGCTTTTGCTGCTGCGGCAACGAAGGCGATGTCGACGTCGACGGTAGCGTCACTGTTTGCTTTGGTGTAAACCGCTAGAAAGCAGCCAAGCATCGCAGTTGGCAGCAGAGTTGCCAGAATATTATGGCATAAAATGGCTAGTTAAATAAATAAAAATTGCTGAAAATATGTAGATAAGAAACTAAAAATAAGCTAAGAAAAATTTCAAAATTGTATCTGTAAGGGTGTATGAAATTTCTTAATATTTCTATAACGTTTTTAGATGTATTCTATCTCTCAGATTGGTCCTCTCAAGCTGTACTTATTTATAAACTCTTTCAACCTTTGTTTTCGATAAAGACAGGTTCACTTTGTTTATATTTCTGTCACCTTTTAATCTTCCCCTAAAAGT
Source organism: Drosophila neotestacea (assembly GCA_035044365.1). NCBI lineage: Eukaryota > Metazoa > Arthropoda > Insecta > Diptera > Drosophilidae > Drosophila > Drosophila neotestacea. The sequence continues at coordinate 1,278,015 of JAWNMD010000332.1, forward strand.
TGTCTGTACCCGTCGCCTTTTTCCTATTAATAAATCGTATTTTACCGTAACACAATCTTTTCTGCTTATTATTGCCTTCGTTTAAAAATATCCTTACCCTCAATTGTGCTATTTTTGTTTACCCTTTATGTAATTTCCTATAAAGAATATATTGATTTTATTTAAAAGCAATTGAAAGTTATCTGGCTATGAAACCGAGTCAAATAAAGATACAAAATTTATAAGTCACATTCTAGACATAAATTAGCTAACTTGACAACAATGGTTTGCAGCACAGCACACTCTTGACTGAGTGTATACGTATCCGTGTGCATTATGAAGAGGTTCGGTGCAAATGAACTTACTGGTCGCACAGCAGTTGCGATGCGGGCGGTCACAGGTGTTTACTGTCCAGCCGTAGAATAAGCAAGAGAACTTAAAGAACGCAACGAATTGCCCTCGTTCTCTTTTTCTGTATCGTTCTCTGCTCGACTACTGGCAGACAGTGCTGCCAGGATTTCCTGGGCTAAAATAGAAAGAAAATATAAAACCTGCAGTTAAAAAATGTTTTAACCCATTTTTTTATAATAGCAGCAACTAGAAAGGGCTAATAATATTATTATACAACTACAATTTATATATGTCAGATTCGGAAATCCTTTTCAGTTGAAGGAACAAGCTGCGTTTCTTTTGAGTCCTTACTTTAAAGTTCAAAGGAGTTTCAGAATTATGCCATAATAAATTGTAATATTCATGTACAACTTAGTGGCTAAGATAGAATTTAACGTTGTTAAATGTTTACTATTTCTAAAATAGATCTTTACGAACTTGTTTTAACTCCCTAGCTAAATGGACAACACTGGTGACAGCTGCTTCACTTGTTGTTGTTGTAGTTCCTGTATTTGTCTTGAATGACGGTGCGTCTTTTTGATTTTGGCATTTGATTCCATGGAAGCCGTGAACCAAATGCAGTTCCTGTGTTATTTTATTTGTTCTTTGTTCTTTGCTTTATGCTTATCAATGGGCACACACACAGAGTGTGTGATAATTATACACAAGGGAAGAGGGTGCTAATGGCATTACATCTAAAAAGGTCATGCAGGCTGCGGTGATGGATCCTTGTTTGTGTTACCTGATAATATCATAATCAAAGTTTGTCTCCTTGCCTATTTTCCACTTTCAACTAACATTCTCTTTTCTTTTCTTACAGGTGAGTGTCCTTTTATAATTATTGACCAAAGACAGGTAATTCCAATTTAATATTGTCATGTTAAAAACAAAGGTATTCTACTTGGCAGTAGAATCTACTACTATTTTCACACAACCATTCACTACTAAAATGTCTTGCCGTCTGGCAGCACTGAGTGAAGTCAGCTGCTGAGCGCGGGCAAGCGTATCGCAAAAATAATATTGTCTGTGTATATGTATGTGGCTCAGCTGATGCGACGCAGCGCAGCGAGAGCATAAGCCAGAAAGAGAGAAAGTGTATGTGTGAGGGAGCGAGCGAGCAAGCGAGCATGCTCAGCTGTCAAACAAGTGGTCGTGTATTGTATATAGGTGTATACGTATGACTGTTCTGGTCTTGCTTGACTGCCGCATTTGTATGCAAAGCACACTCAGATACATTCACTGGCTGCTCACTTGCTCCTCTCTTCACTGCTGTTTGTTACTCTCTCACTCACTCTCTGAGCAAACCAGTTAACGTGTGCAAGTGTGCGTTTGACTTCGGCAGCGAAGCCAACAGCATGAAAAGAAACTAACTGCAGCAACAACAACATAGCCAGCGACACCATCATCGTCATCTTTGGCTCTCCTCTCCATTGCTCTGCTTTCATTCGGCAGCTTCTCTGCATGTGTGTGTGTGCGTGTGTTAGTTAGTTGGCAGTCAGTCAGTCAAGCAGCTGTCACAGTCTTGCCGCTGCTTCAGTATAGAAATTTCCTTTGGCATGTTAAGTCGCACGGTCGCAGTCAACGTCGTCGTCGCGTTTGACTTTGTTTAGAGGCGCGCAGAGCAGCGTCGCAGTTTCAACATCGTGTGTGCAGTTAAAACAATTTAATAATTTTAGACAAGCAAAATAAATCTAAAATTAAGTGTGTGCAAATTCTGAAAAGAAAAACAAAACAACAACAACAAGAAAACAAATATAAAAGTAAGCAAGGAGTTTAGTTCAGTGTTGTTCAGTTGTGTGTGCGAAAGTCTGTGTGTGCGTGTGTTTGTAAGTGTAAACTGTGTCATTCACAGCGAACTGCATACGAGTTTTCAATACTTTATTTTTTTTGCTACCTCTTCAGCAGTAGCCGCATTACAACTCTTATAATTGTGTTGTTGTTGTTAAAGTTGTTGCCACGGTTTGTTGCTTCACTGATTACGCGCAATGCAGCAAGCTTGCAAAACCGGCGAAGCGCGACTGTTGCCAATGCAACGTTTAGAATTGGCACAGCAACAACAACATTAATAACAACAGCAACAAATACAAACAACAATAACTGTTACGGTGCATCGAGCTTTTGCTTTAGCCACTAACTGTAACCACTAAGCAGACATCGCAGCAGCAGCAGCTGTAAGCGCCAGCAGCGTTTACCAATTGTTGTTGTTATCGTTTTGTCGGTTTTTCTTTTTAACCACTTCCTTTGTCACTTCCTTTCCGGACGCGTTTCCTGTCTCTCTGCATCATCCCCTTAAATACTGTCAGGTGGCAACCCTCCACATACATATATATATAAAAATAAAGTCCTTCCACACGCAACAACAACATCAACGACAGCCACTTCAAGCTGCGCCAATTTTCTCACTTCTCCTCCTCCACCTCCACCTTCTTCTCTTTTTTTTTCTTTTGTGGCAATGCAAATGCGTCACCATCTCCTTCACAGCAAGAATGGCACAGTGTGGCAAAAATCGATTTTGGCTTTTGCGTGCCACAATAGATTTTTGCAAATTTTATGACTCACAATACAGTGGGGTAAAGTTTATACACGACAATATAAAAAATGTTAAAAGCAATAAATTAGTAGGCTTTCAGTCAGCTTAAGAAAAATAAATGCAAATTTTAGTCAAATCACAAAAATAATAAAAATAAAGATTAAAATTAAACATAAAGTTTAAAAAAAAATAAGCATAGTTTATTAAAAAAGGTAAATAAAAACACTAAAAACAAAAATAAACAACTGGTTAAAATAAATTGAGAAATTTCTAATTAAACCAAAAGTAATAATGAATCACAAAAATTTACTAATTTAAAAAGATACATTATGATAATCTCAACATTTCAAAAATTAAATTAAGCTGAGGAATTCGTTTGAAAAATATTTTTCAACTTTTATGTTAGTAAATTTTTCAGTAAACATTTCCCTAAAAACAAGTAAAGCAGAGATAACCCATCAAAATATAAAATCAAAGAACTTATCTTGTTAGTTTTAGTTGTTAGTTTTCTTTCTGGGATTTTCTGTTTTTTAACATTTTTTCGAGGCTTGTTAAGAGTTCGTTTTTTAGTTAATTGAGTTGGCATAAATTGAGCTAGGGAAACTACATATGGGTATTACTCGCATTAGGGACTTTCCCAATCAGATCTAAGCAATTGCCGGCATGTTTAATCGTGTCATTGCATGTGCATCTTTTGCTCACGTCACACAAACAACAAATGTAGCAGCTGCCACAACAACAACAACTACAATAATAACGACTACAACTCAGGTTTACAGCTTGATATTGGGGAAACTAGTTTGTATTTCTTTTAATAGTAATAATTCTATGTCTAAGCTGAGAACGAGAGCGAAAGAGTGAGTGAGAGAGAGAGGGAGGGAGAGGAGCATTGATTGTTTGACTCGTTTTTTTCGTTATTGCCCATTGCTTTTGCTGTCTCTTTCTTCGTTTCTTGCTAAATGCTCGTTTGACCTTTAACGGTGCTTTGCCTGGTCGCGACTTACACACACACACACACTCAGACACATAGAAAAGTCGCCAACAATTAAGCTTATTCAAAAAGCGAGCAATGGAAATTGAACATACACTCAAAGCCGTTAAATTAGAATCACTTCATAAATTTTGATTTAATTGCTGTGCCACAGCTTTTGGCAAAGAAGAGAGGGGAAAAAATTGGCCAGCAAATTGACTTCAATGCGAGTTGAAGGTTAAAAGCGCGTTGAAGCCAACAACACGGAAATTGAATTGCTGGGAAGGGGGAAGGGGTAAATTCGAATTGGAATTGCCAGTTGGCGAATTGGAATTGAGTTCGCATGGAAAGAGGAAAAAAAAAACAATGATGAAAGACATTAAAAGGGTGTAATTATATGTAAATGAATACATTATGCAGTTCATTTGTGGTTAGAAATAATAATTATTGCACACATAAGACACGGGAAGTGGGCGATAAACTAAAGAAAACGTCATTTATTGATTTCCGATAATCGGAAAATATACATACACACATTTTTTTGCAGAAATATTATATGTATCTATTTTATTCCATTTAGTTTCAGTTTCCTGTGCACACCACATTTCTCTTTTCCATTATTTATTTATTTATTATGCCATTTTTTGGCATTTGGTTTTTATAAATAACCTTAAATGATTGTTGTGCGCCTCAAGCAAACGATGAAAAGTGTCAATGTCAGCTCAACTGTTGTTGTTGTTGTTGTTTCTTCCACTCAAGTAACAACAACAAAATAGGAACAAAAAATCGAAGAGCTTGTGCTAAATTTATTATTCAGCTGTCGCCATTGCCATCATGGGGGCCTGTTTTTTTTTCCTATACCCCTTTGGAAATTGCATAAGAGAGGGTAGTTTGAAACGTGTGCAAATGTTTGTAACAGGTCAAAAGGACAAGTAAACTATACTAGTCAAGATGTGAGAATTGTGTACTTAACACTATCGTAACAAGCGCAACTTGCAACCAAAACTGTAACGGACAGGAAATTAATTATGATGGAAATACTCACTTTATATCCACTTTTAGTATATATTGCGGATCTAAGACACTCTGCTCATTTATAATCAGCTTCATGCTCTCTATTAGGCTCGATTGCGAATATTTAGTGAATCTTCACACTTCACACTTTCAGTTTTTACTACTATACCAACACTTTAGTGATTTTCCAGCTGGTTTATGTAAGCTTTTAGCACAAACCAAAGATTTGTTTTGTTATTTAATTATTATAAATCTTTGTTAAGTAGTTTTGCTTGTGGGAACAGCCTACAGGGTATTGATACGTTTAGCATTCTATATAAAAAACACACTCTTACTAGTTGTATTTGTTCTCAGTTTTGCTCTCTTCAAAGACTGCAATAGGCTGACCAAACAGTCCGCTCTCTCTATCTTTCTCCACTCTCTATCTCTCTCTTTCTCTGTCTCTTTATTCTCACACTCTTTCTAAAGGTAACACGTGCCATTAATTGCAATGCCACACGGAGAGAGAGAGAGAAAGAAAGAGAGTGCTGCATGTGTTCACAGGCTTCTTAAATAATTACTAGCTGTCACTTGTTGTTTTTCCTATTTTCCTTAGCTTTCTTTAAGAAAATATTAAACAAATACAAAGCGAAGAAAATGTGTGTAAAATTCATGTTGCAATCATGGTATTTTCCATGCAACATAATCTTGCGGTAGTCCAAGAGTTTAACACATAAAAAGAGAAATAAAAATAAAATGAAAAAGAAAAAGAAAAGTCTAATCCAGCTCCCACAACTGTGTGCCAATTGTGTGTGTTCCACCCACTGACACAGTGTGACCCACTAGGCACAGTGGTGTTGTTGTAGGCGGAAATTGATTCCCTTACCGCACACTTCAGTCCCCGCTTTTGAAAAGTGGCCTTAAGGGAACACACAGAACGTAACGTTAATTGCATTTTCCGAATAACAACAGCTGCATTTCCGTACAACAAAAGTGTCGATAAATAATAATTGATTATAAAATATTTAAAATATAAGCGATAGAATTTTTACGAGACACTTGAGAAACAAGTATGACTAATGTTAGTGAATGTTTTATGGGATTGAAATAGTTTAGAAAGTATACGACTGGTCAGATACCATATTACGTATACGCAGTGTTTTTCTCTCTGAATTCTGATCAAACTTCTCTGTTCATTTGTGTAGTAATTTATCAATAGTAAATATAGTTTCCGACATTTAATTTGTTCCTAAATAAAACTCCAACTTTATACAAGTCAATGAGGCTCTTTTACCTTAACTTATAGGGTATTAAAAGCCCTTACACTTAACAATGTTGCACAACGGTTTTGCCTTTGAAAATGTAGCAATAAATTATGAAAAATTTAAGATTTTTATTATTGTCTGTTTTAGTTGATGAAATCCACTTTTAAAGATCTTCCCATGTGGCAATTTCCCATTTGATGGAACATTGTCTAAATGTTCCACTGTGCACTTTGAAGGTTTCGTTGTTTTTTTTTTTTTGTATTTTCTTGCCATTGTTTTTGGATGTTCTTCTCGTTGTCGTTGTTGTTTTTGTTGTCCAAATAGCCGCCCACTGGCAACAACGTTGGCATCTGTGGCGACTATAGCGCAACAGCTATAATTATGCGGCATCTTGTGGCAGGAAAAGTGATAAGAGGTGGGGAGGGGGAAGGGGCAGAAGGCAGGAAGATGGGGCAGCTTCTTTTGGTAACTGGATAGTGAAAATTGCGCTGATTTTCCATTGAGAGTTGAACGTTTCTCTAGCTAATTTTCGGCTACTTTTGTTGCAAATCGACGACTCCCACAACGTTGCGCGGACACGATTCTCGCAGTTGTTTTCCACCTCCTCCTCTCTTGTTTCCCCATTTTCCCATTCCCATTCCGGCAAATTGAGTTAGCTGAAAATTACTATAATTTTGGTGGGAAATTTTATGGGTCAAATTTCGAGCCGGGCTGTGTTGACAATGCAACAACGGCAACAACTGAAAAAGTAGGTAAAAGAAGCAGACGCAACGCTGACCACAGCTGTTTTTTTACTTATATTATTATGTATTATTATTATATGTATTTTTTTTTGGCTTTGTTTTATTTGTTTCATTACTAATTTGCTTAATTAGCGCGTCTTACATATTTCATTGTTTGAACCCCTAACTGGGTCTATGTGTTTGTTATTTTAATGTTTTTCCTCTGTTTTTATACCCTAAATTAATTAAAGAAAGGGTTTTTTTGATTTTGTTATAGGGTGAAGATAACATTTCCGATGAGATTTGGTTATAGGATGAAGATAAGATTTCGGATTAATTAATTTTGTTGCTTATCTGTAGAAATGCATCGCTTCCAATATAAGTTCCTTTATATTTTACTACAACAATACTTTAAGAAATGTTAATCTATCGTTGAATCTAATATCAACCCTGAAAAGTTTTCACTGTTCAACAAAAGAATAAACACTGGTATTTATGTAACTAGAAAGAATACATATTTGTATAAATAGTTACAGAGTATCTTCTAGTCAAACACGCTCAGTTGCAGTATTTCTACAATGTAGTTTCCTCTATTTTTGTGTGTTTTTTTTTTGGTAATTTCAATGAGCTTTTTTTTTATTTCTATTTCATTTGACATTTTTGCATTTCTCTCACGTCTTGAGCTCCGTACAAATTTATAGCCATTGGCTGAGAGCGTCGTCGTCGTCGTGAATGAAGTGGATGGGGAGTACAGTGGAGCCAAAGCGATCAAGCTAGAGTTGAAGAGAGGGAGAGAGGAGGGAAAAAGGGGAGCATCCAAGTGGTAACTGAATTTCATGATTACTGGAAACGTGATGTGCGGCGTTTTGTGTGTAATTCGCCGTGAGAACTTCACAGTCCCTGCAATCGCTCAAGTTTTCATTTCATTGATGATTGGTGGTAAAGGGGAGGAGAGTTGAGAGGAGGCAACCCCCTGCCCAGTTGCACGTAGATACAAAATAAAGCGAGTATGCAGATCGATTGACGATTGCAATTGCCTTTGTCTTTTGCTTTTTCTTTTTCTTATGCAGATACAGATAGAGTTATGTCTGTTTTGTACGTGCCACACTAATCACTCGCGAGCTCTGACTTCATCCGTTTTGTTGTGGCCTTCAGAGTGTGAAAATTGAGGCAATCGCTGCTTGCGGCATGCATCGAGGAGCCTTGAGACTCACTTGCAACGTGTCTCAATTAGATTGATCGAGCGTGAATCGCAGTAGTTTCAATTATAAAAGCATAGCATATCATCCTTTTGGCACACCCAACAATAGGGGAAGCGTAACGTAATCGATTATAAAACGATAATCGATTGTAGTTGTCGTATTATTAAAAAAACGATCGAGTAGAGTGCAGAGTAAAGCAAGTAATGGATAATCTATTTCAGTGTAAAGAGACTCTGTTGATTTATCGATAAGCACTATATTAACCAATTAATAATCGAAAACACTTTTAGTTTGCCATTAATAATCAAACAACTAGATAACAATCGGCTTAATCAAATAGAAATATAATCGAAATATTAAACAATCGAATTATCGATAACATGACAAACAGTCATTTGTAAAAGGAATACATTTATACTGTTAGATCTAGTAAGAAACAAATTGATAACCGTTAAGTACCTTTCTCTTTGTAAACATCATTGCTGTAAAAAAGTTTGCTTCATTTTCCTGTGAACTATGTGTGCAACTTTCTGTATATTGCTTTCCAGTTAATTTTGTATGAGATTTTCATCTACAGTCTCTTCAAGTTCCATTTCCAAAGCCATAAACAGAGATATCGTATCATTGATATTCTCGTTCATCTTCAATCTGTTGCACAGATAACAATGACCCCAAAAGTTGAACGTATATCTTGTGTTAATCATGATGATGATTACGTTGATAATGATTTGGATTCGAAAAGAACCGCAGAACTAATTGCTTATTCACAATGCATAACCTTGCCACTTGACGATGTGTCTTGCTTCGCTGTGCATTGACACTTGCCGTAAACCCTTCTCCGTGGCATGCCACAACTTAGCAACACAGCAACAACAACAGTAAGAGAAGAAGAGAAAAAGTAAACGAAAAAGAAAAAGATGAGGAAAAAGGAAAAACTTTCATCATTGAAACGTTGAGGTTGGAGACTTAATTGAAAACGCTGTGTAATGCCAAGCAGAAAACGACAGCTGCTCTGGGTTTTCGGATTGGGAAAAACAACAAGCGGCAGCGACAAGGAAAAATAGAAAAGAAAAACACATTAAAATAATATAATTATTATGATTATTTCTTCAACTCTTCTTTTGGCTAGACTTTTATTTCATTTCAACCTCTTTCATTATTTCTTTCACTCTTTGAGTTTGTTGAGTTTTGAGTTAAGCTCAGAGATTTCCGCATGCTTCTTCAACCGTGAATAAGCACGAACTTTCATTTTAAAATTCTAGAAGCGCAAATCCCCTCCACCTCCCTCTACCCCTATTCCCCTTTAATCCACGCCCCCTACCCATTTCAAGTAGTGTCAATTTGTCGAGTTGTGCATTAAAAATGAGACCAACGAACCGCTGACTCTCTTTAACTGTCTTCACTGTAGCTCATCTGCTTCCCAAATCAACATCATCATTATCTACATCATCATCATCATTAGCATTAGCATTAGCATTAACAGTACTCACATATGAGCTACATTTTCTATTGAAATTCTAGAGGTCTTAGAACGTGCCTGGAAATGAGAATATGCTTGGCGAAAAATACATACAAAAAACGTGTAGCATAAATTAGTTGAGAATTACAAGCGCCTTTTGATTCAATTGAAGGTTGTTTAGAAAGTTTCTTAAGAAATTGGCAAGTTTTCAGCTTGAACTTTTGCTTTTTAATCTAAACCCAAAAACTTTCAATAGATTTCTGTAACTCCCTCAGTCCAAATAATGTTTTCAACTTCTTTGTGAAAGTTTTTCTTTTAAAACCAAAGTGTCAAATCGTTGTAAACATTTCATTTTGTTGCACGCCTTTTACTTTTCCGAGTAGTCCGAGTGTTATTATAATGATTGTTGTTGTTTTGTAGAGCACCCCATTTACCAGATATATCCCCATACTTGATGTTGATGTCTTTGCGTGTTTCCAGCTCAGTCTGCACGTTGTCAGTTTACCAGTTGGCTTGATTGAATCAATTTAACACTTTGCTGGGGCACGTCTATTCATACAATATCCGAGAATTACAGATAAACGCGTTTAACTCTGACAAACATTGTGAATTTCGCAGCTTGTATGCTGTTTTTATACCCTTGCAGAGGGTATTATAATTTTGTCACGAAGTTTAGTAACGCAGTGAAGGAGGCGTGTCAGACCGCTCACTAAAGTATCATAATATTCTTGATCAGGGCGACGAGCTGAGTCGATATAGCCGATGTCGCGCGTCTGTCCGTCTGTCTGTCCGTACTGTTTCTATGCATAACTAGTCTCTCAGTTTTGAAGCTATCTTGATGAAACTTGGTACAGGTCCGTCTTTTTGCTGCACGCAGTACATATGTCGGAACCGACCGGATCGGATAACTATATCATATAGCTGCCATAGGAACGATCGGTTGGAAATAAACATTTAGTATGAAAAACTTTTTTGTTTCTCAAGATATCTCAACCAAATATACACATTATGTGTTTGATTAAGTTTTAAACAGGCTGACCAAATTTGATGTAAATCGGACTACTATATCTTATAGCTGCCATAGGAACGATCGGTTCAAAATCAACCTTTAACAAATTTTTTAAAAAATCTGACGGGTTACGCAGGGCACTGCAAGGGTATCCAAACTTTGGCGCGCCAAAGTTAGCTTGCGCTATATTTTTTTTTTACTTTCATATGTGAAATATAAAGATGGATACCTCATTGTGGTAAGCGTTTGGCTTTTGAGTCATGCAACTAAAACTCTTTCAAAATCAAAGGAAAAAAAACAACGGAAGTTGCAAAGATCCTATTTGGGTCATTCTGAATATTTCCTGGAACATTTCGACTTTCGAAATATCTCTTAAACATCTTTTTAAAATGAAGCAACTAAATCGTTTTTGGAGGAAGATACCTTAGAGATCTCTGATATTAGTCTCACTTAACATTTTAAAGAATTAAACCCAATTACAATAACTATCCGAATTTATTATTCGGAAAAATGAGGTAAAATGTAGAGAAAGTAATGTAAATCGTAAGATATCAAATAAAACTTATATGGACATAGAAAATAGGTCCCTTAATGTTTTAGAATTTTAAATATTTAAGAACTTTTCTTTGAATCAAAACTTATAAATTCTTGAAGAGAAACAAGGGTAAACGAAATATAGAAATTTGAATATTGTAATGATATTAGAGTATTTTTGGTTTATTCCAATAGTTATTGGATTTTAATTGATTTAAATCAAACGTCTTTAGAATTCCAAGAGGAAAAATCAACATACGTAGATGAGAATTTATAGAAATTCCTAATGACATTTAATTTCCTGCGTAATTTACTTTTTTTTTGTGCACAACTCATAACCTGTGACATTTACATCACTTTGAACTTTGGGCAAAATGATATTTGGTTAAATACAAGTTCATTGGAATAAATCTGTTTGTGTCGTTGAATTATAAACTTCCCCTAAGGGGGGAACTTATTATGATTCATCTGAAATGCGTAACCAGAATTTTCAGCTGAAATTTCTATGAAATTCTTGACGAACTTTGGGTAGAGTCACAGTTAACCTGACTTCTTATCGTATATAGCTTTAATATGTACATCTACATTTGGGTTAAGGTTATCCGGTTTTGACTCCTGTTTGACATGCTTCCCGTTCGATTTTTTATTATTATGCTGCCATCTTTTGGTCTGTGGCCCGTTTTCCCAGTTTTTATGAGCTCTGCCTCTGCCCCTGACCCTGCCCCTGTCTCTTCTTCTTTTGGCTTGTGCCTACTTTAATGATGGGTTTTAATTTTGGTGCGTCGTATTTTGTTTCTTCTGCTGTTTTTTTTTTGCGAATTGCGTAAGCAGCGTGGATGACACCACCTTTTACTTTCCTTTTGGGCCGTGCCGAAGCTAAAATAAGTATTAAAAGAAAAAAATAAAGTCAATTTGAAGATTATGCGAGAAGAGAGAAGAGAGGAAAGAGAAGGAGAAACAGAAGATGAGACAGACTTTGTATTGGAATTATCATTGCTTTTATTTTACAATTAAAATATATACTTATACAAATTTTTTGCTACTGCTGATGAGGTAAATTTCCATAAATTGATGTAAAAAAAATAGTAGAAGAGAAGCGAAGAAAAAACGTTATAATAAAGAAACAGAAAAAGAAGATTAGAAAGAAGTCCACAAAGCGAATACTTCATAATTCATTTTTATAGTAAATCTAATTAACATACATATGAATAAGCGGATTTTTAGCTTAGCAACCTCGCGAAAAAAAATAATACAAATTTATTTACTTATTTACATACTCACCCATAGCTCACACTCACACAGATACACACGCACACACACACACTCGCACACACACAGTTGTGAAACAACACACAATGAGGCAGAAAAACTCACGCGATCGCGTTTTTTTCTAGAGTCGCATTATATTTACAATAACAACTAAAGGAAAAACAATAACAACTTTAAGCAAAACAACAACAAAGTTTCAATATAGAAACGCGCACACAAAAAAAAACACATCAACTAAATAATAAATATAAAACATAGTCGAATGTTTCAATAGTTGCACAGTGGTTAAAGACTTGTGGAAAAGGACATTGCAATTTAAATGTAATATTAATGATTATAAAGTGGGTTTGAAATGTGTACATTTAAGTATAAACAAAGTTTATGTCTACATTAAATTAGTAAACAGTATAATTATACTAAAATACAAGTTTTCAGTGACAATTAGAAGTACACAACTAATATTTTTCAGCAGTTAGAACCAATTTAAACTAGAATTTTGTTATAGAACTTGTTTTTCTACCGTCAAAATTCGCCAAGTTTAGCTAAAATTATTTATAAGAGAAAAGATAGTATTAAATTAAATTAGAACTCTTTATTAACTAGAATATTAGTTTAGAATAAAGCATTAACTGCTTAAAAAAAGTAAACATTTCAGCAGCTAAAAAATTAAACTATAATCGCAATACTTAACTCAACTTTATTAACTTCAATTGCTGAAGATAGTAATGTTAGAAATATTATATTTAAAACGTATACTCTAATAGACTTTTTCCACTTCCAATACATCTCAAACCACTGTGCAATAATCAGCGAAAAGTCGCCACAAAATGTGCGAATAAAAGTTTTTCTTTTGCTTAAAGTTGGGAACAAGAATGGCAACCAAAAAGTAAACAAAACTTGAGTTGAAAGTTGAAAACTAAGCAACAAATCTAAAACGAAAATCGAAAATCATAGTTATTTTTTGTTGGTAGCTCTATTTTAATTTGGAGTTTGCAATATTTTGTTTTCTAGAAGAAAGTTAAGCTCAAAGAAAGTGAAAAGAAGCAAAACAAAACTAAAAACGAGTTGAGCTAAATTTAAAACTGTGTAAAATTCAAATGCAAAAATTTAAAATTAAACAGCGAACGAAAATGTGCAAAACATAAGCAACAAAAACAACAATAACAATAACAACAACGAATCAAAAAGCTAAAAGCAAAAGTGAGTGTGAATAATGTTGAGAGCGCCCACACAGCATATTGTGGAACTTGGTTTCGGTACGACGACGACGACGGCAGCAGCAGCAGCCGCAGCAGCAGCGGCGACAAGCAGCGAAAAGCAACAGCGCAAAAGCTTACTACAAAAGCTCAAGCAGCAGCAGCAAAAGCTACAAAAGCCAGCAGCAGCGACAGCGGAAGTGCAGGAGACAAATCAAAAGAGAGCAGCAATAGTAGCAGCTGATTATTATTTTAAGCAACAACAACAGAGTCAGAAACAGAAACAGAAAGAGCAGCAAAAACAGACGAGCGAAAAGTGTTTGTTATTGCTGGCAACAACAATAAATACAGAAGACGAACAGCAGCAACAGCAGCTAAAGAAGAAGAAGAAAGAGCACACTAGCTACAGCTTTGCAGCAGCGCTGCGACGCAACAAAAAGCCAAAAACAACAACAGCAGCAGTGACTGCAGCAACAACAGTAACAACAACAACATTAACAGACGACGACAGCAGCAGCATTAATAGTAATAATATCAACAACAACAGTTTGTCTAATAGTTGCATTAACAACCATAACAACAACACTCATTATAAAAACAGTAAAAACTGCAACAACAGCAACAGCAGCACCAGCAGCAGCAGCAACAACAACTACATAAGTAATTACAATTTCAAAACAACTGAACAACAAGCGTGGAAAACAACAACAACAACAACAGTAACAGCAGCAACAACTACACAACAACAGCTGCTCATTAATAGAAACAGCAGCAATCGACGCAATAACTTCCACAACATCCACAGCAACAACATGTCACCCACATCTCAGGCGCCAACACGAACATCACTCTTCGATTCCTGTCATCGAAAAATCCGTTTAATTGGCGGCGGTCCAGTTGCCTTCTTGGGCGGTTTAGTGGCGTAAGTTGAAAACTCCCCATTTGTTATGCTTACTATGTTATACAGCCCCACCATCTTCCCCTGGTCCCCTGTCTATCTGTAAAAAACCCGTTTGTAATTACATTTTCTACATTGAAATTGAAGCCAAGCGTGGGATTGCTTCAAGTAATTGCAAAGTTGTACAAATTTGTAGAAGATACTATATATATGGGTTATTCCATATTATTCAAAGCCAGTGACTGTTTTTTAAAGTGTCACTTAAAAAATACACATTTTTTGATGAATTTTTAATTAAATTAAGGTTAATAACTATTTTTGTTGAACAATTTACATCAGTTTTCAGAATAAGAAAAGAGAAATGAAATTATATAATTCAATCGAATCTAAATATTTGTCTGGGTAGTCCGATCTTTGATAGCAAACAATAAAACATATGAAACAATAAGCTTTCTTTCCCGGGAGCAAGTTACGAATACAGTTTCAAATAATATAACAAAAATAAGAGTTCAAATGAAACTCCCTGAGGTACAATTAAAGATTTGTATCTAAATTTATGCTTACTAAAGTAGCATTTATTTAAAAGATCTCTTGTCTAGAATTTGATATAGAGGGAGTATTTATTTTGGAACCCTCTTTAAAATCCATTAAGTTATCTAAACTTGTTTGTTCTTTTGGAAGTCGCCGAAAAGTTGTTAGAATATGAAATAAATAGAGCAGTACATTGGTCAAAGGTCAAACAAAAGAACAACAGAGACGCTTTTGGGTTAAGATAAATAGCATTTTTCAGTCTTATTTGCTCATTTTGTTATGACTTTAATTACTATAATTTCTCAGACGGCTTTTGTGGGTAAAACGTCTAAAAAGCTCTTTGTAGTGCAAATTCAAGGCTTTTGAGGCAATTAAAGTATCTCAAAAAAAAAAAAAAAAAGGCGAAACAAAGAAACAAAAACAAAAGAAACTTTTTGGAATGTTTACACACAAACAGCAACAAAACTCCGGCTCAAGCTGGCAAATAGG
The DNA here is from genome assembly GCA_035044365.1 of Drosophila neotestacea. Classification (NCBI taxonomy): domain Eukaryota; kingdom Metazoa; phylum Arthropoda; class Insecta; order Diptera; family Drosophilidae; genus Drosophila; species Drosophila neotestacea. Next base: position 1,293,451 of record JAWNMD010000332.1, read on the forward strand.
CCTAAAAAGCATTTTAGCTGAAGGTCAACTCTGGGTCAGTGTCAGTTGACAAACATGTGCTGTACACGCGCTGTTAAATGCACTTAACAGAACACTGTTAACAGAGCGCTGTTAAGAAATATGTATGGAGCATTTTTAAATGCAGCTCTCGTGTTTCTGAAAATATCAGAAAACAATATAAAAGGTTTAGAAAAAAACGGAGGAAAGTAACATATAGTTTTATACTAAAAGTATTGACTTTTAGTAAATATTATTATTCGGAAACCTTTTTCTAAGTGACTTTCAATCGTTAAAAGAGTCTGCAAATTTGTTGTAATCGAATTTACATTCTGTTTCTGCTGCACGAAAAATTATAAAATTTTGAAAGTTTCCTTTGTGAAAGTAACTAATGCTATAAGTCTTTATGTACTTGTAGCATTAGGAACGATATTCGTATTAAATATATTAGATTATTAGGATGGGGAATGTTTAACGTTCCCTTTCTAACATTTAAAAAGGTTAGAGAACTGTTAAATGCAGTTTCCTCGTTCTCTTCAATTATCGATAAAATATATATGCGTAAGCAGTTAATTTTAAACACAATTAACATCATTAGCTTTATTGTTGTTGTTAGGTTCTTTTTTAGAATGCAAAGTTAAACGAACTCATTGTGAAGGTGGCAGATGAAGGCGACCACAAAGCGTTGACACTGTTCTGCGTTGATGCCGACGTCGACGTTAACTTCGCTGCCACTGTTGCTGCTTCTGTCAACACAAAAGTGCGCTGAACTGATAATTAGTTAGAAATGTAAATATTGACTGAAGTGAGCATGCATAAATACATACGTAACACACACACACACACATTCTCACTGAGAAATACAAACATCAAGTGAAGGAGGCGCGTTTTAAACTTTTTGCTCTCTTGCCCTTCGCTTCTCACTCCCTCTCAGAGAGTCTTAACGTTTAAGCTGCAGAGCAGTGCTGTCTTTTTAGCTATTAAGTAGCTAGATATTGCAAATTTATAATTGCAAAAGCTATAAGATTTGAGGTACTAAAATTTGCTAAAAAGCTGGCTATTTTCTAAAATTATTTGTTTACTTCTTCAGATATCTCACAATCTGACTCTTAGATACCTAACATACACCATACGTTTGAATTATGAATATTACTATAAAGATCTTTTCATGTTCTGGCCTTATAATTCCCAAGTGGTTCTAACAGTCCTAACATGAGATTCCGCCTAGCTCGCTGTGTAAGTTAGCAAAGTGGTACTGCTCCTTATCTTTTGACAAGTCTAAAAAGGTCGATAGTTACAACAATAAATATACCATTTTGGATAATATAAAATATATATGTAGTTTATTTAAACTACATCTACATCTATTAGCATTTTATCTAGCATTTTAAATATTTATTGTTTAGCTTATTTTAGCTACTTTTAGTTGGAGCTATTTTAGCCTAAATATATTTGGGCAACACTGTTTTGGAGGTCACTTTTGTGCATGCATTGATGACTCTGCACATCTGTTAGTATCTGTGTGTATCTGAGAACAATGACTAAGTGTGTGTGCGTGTGTGTTTGTGTGTTGGAATAGGAGGCCAAAGTAAAAGAACAAGCAGTAAACCACGTAACAAGTCATTTGTTATTGTAAGAGGAAGAGCAGGCAGCTATATAAAATGATGATAAACCTGTCAAAGCGTACGACACAAAGTGTCAATGAAAGAGAATAGAAAATTTGCATAATAATATCTGTATATGCGTTTTTCCAGTTTTTACTTTGCTTCTACGCTCTTTCTTCTACCAGAAGTCCAAATTTGAATAAGAAATGATGTAAACAAACAAAAAAGAAGTAAAAGAAATCTTCATAAATGAGTAATATTGTGTGTTTTTTTAACAGTCATTCATTTACCATTTTGTTGCTAACTGTACTTTGTTGTGGACCTAACGATGCGAAGAGGGGGAGGGGGAGGGGAACTAATTGACTGCTGTCAAGCGTTAAAGAGTGACAAACTTTGGAGTTTTACAGCTTTTTAGCATTGAAACTTTGCCAATTGGCAAATTGAAAGAGACCCATTCAATTCACAAGTTAAACATTGTCGACCCATTTGAAGGAGAAAAATCAAATTAGCTGAGTAAATATAATAATGATTATTCCATGCATCGAATAAGTCTAATCGATAAATAGGGCATTGAGAATTGAACACAATAATTGAATAGGCTTAAAGCTGACTTTTCAAAAGTAGAAATTCATTTAAAGTAATTAAGCAACTGTCGATATATAAATTTGGTTAGTTGCAATCTATTTATTAAAAGCTTATTTAAGTAGCTTAAAAACTCTTAATAAATCCCAGCTTTGACAAGGTTTTTTTTTAAACTCTAAGCCTTATACATCAGCTTTAATATTCAAACTCTTTGGCATCCTAACAGCAACTTTGAAAAGCTTTTTAGATCCTAAAAATGTCCCTGCTCGACAGCAGCCATACCATACCATTATTTTGGTCTTTTCAAGTGTCGTCTACTTTATTATGTAAGTTGAACTGCCCAGAAAACCGATAAAGCAAGTTTCTTACCCTTTTTTTCCCCTTTATATTGCTCTCAAACTGGACATGTTTTATGGGATTACTTGCACTTTTCATGGTGTGTGGTGTGTGTTTTTTTCCTGCTCTTTACACTCGTTGTACTCCATGTATTCATTATTCATCTGGTGTTTTTGGGCTCGGCCCAGCTACTTTCTTTACCGACTGAATTTATGAGCCAGGCTAACAAGACTTTACCTATATTTGGATTGGGGTAAAATAAAAAACATTTTTAATTTCCTGTTCCAATTTCGAGAGAGCAGAAAACCGTTTTCAAATGTCGGACTTTGATGGACGATGTGAAATATGTATCTGTATCTGAATTTGTTTCTGTTTCTATGGGAAGTGACAAATGTTGAACCTCATTAAGAGTTTGCCAAGGTTTGCACTTAACCTCTCCGACTAACAGCTGCTCTGTGAACTTGAGCTTATACTTACAAGAAGGTCCCTAACATCTGAACACCTCTTAGAACACCTGTTCTTATTTGATTGCCTTCAGAGCGTTTGTCGGTGCGTTCATTGACATTCCGAAGAGACACTTAATGACTTCCCAAGATGATTATGGAGCCAAAGAAAAAAAGAACAGCTGTTGCTGAGACAAAACAGTTTCAGATTATGCTGAAATTAGCAGACTCAGAAGGCGTATCAGAGTTTCTTTTTCTTTTGCTCATTTACTTTTATAAGCTGCAACTGTCAGCTTAAAGCTTCTGGAGCAAACATCCGAAGAACAAGAAAGGCCGATCAACGAGGTAGAACGTTCATTCCGGAAACCTCGGCAGGAACTACAGTTTGCAGAAATTTTAAAGATTGCAGAATTGTGCTGAAAATCGCTCTTTAGAAAAAGAGAAACAGAGAAACAATCGTTTAAATGAATTAAAAATTGTCTTAAACTAAAAAATGATTAGCAAGCATAATTAGAAAAAAAACTACATTACTAATTGGTATAATTAAGACTAGTAAATGTAACAATTATTTTGTCAACGCAATAGAACTTTAATTTAACTAAATTCTACAAAATTTATTCGGGTAGAATTAACGAAAATAGAAAGATAGAATGAAGTAGTAAAGTTATTGACAAACATAGGGCTTGAATTGAGAAAGTATATTAATATTTCGACAACAAATTGGCTGAACAAATGTAAAGATCTGCCTTTTGGCCAAATTATCGGTAGTTATTCCGAGAATTCTCAATCAGTTTATTGTATTTATCTCAAGTGAAAAGAGCTATACTCTCAAATCAATCTATTTTTGAATTTCTTTAATAATATCAGTCATACTAATTTCCGTCCTAACAGATTAACAATTGTAAAGTTACAATCCTTATTGTTAGTATAACATCTATTTGGCTTAATAGTTTTTCCACACGCTACACTTTCCTTGTTATTTGATATCTTTGCAAGGAATTAAGGACAACAATCCAATCATAGTCCGTCCCAAGCCATTTGTCAATTCTATTACCATAATTATGCATAAACAATTGCCATAAAACCGAGCTAGTTTCCTTCCTGCCAATCTCCCCCGAGCCGAGGTCATTTGTCCATTGTCCATTGTGTTTGCAGCAACGAACGGTGGCCAGGTCAAAAAGCGTTAGTTAGTTTGTAGTTTGTTAGTTGTGTTTGTGTTCTGATGCTGACTACCAGTATAATTATTTGTCCATTAGCTCTGGACAGCTGTTACAAATTTGGAACACGACACCCCGGAGGGGGGGGGCCAATGGCAAAGAGCCAGAGGTCAACAACTACAACGGAAATTTCTATTTCCAAGAAGAACAACAAAAAGATGCCAAATTGTTGACAATGGAGTGCGATTTGAACAATCAAATTGCATGTTGAAGTGAACAATCCCCCATAACGGCAATTGCTAAGAATAATGAGGTTAATCTATTTGTTTTCCGTACTGTAAGCATCTTAATCCATAAAGGGTTTATTTTTAAGGGAATCTGCATTCGTAGTTGATAAGCAATTGTTATGAGAAGTTTATATTTATTAACACGAACAACAATTTCTTTATAGCTAAGGTCTCCTAGATATAAACTAATTTTAATATATTGATTTTAAGGGAATATTGGATCCGTTTGCTTGAAAATTCTGAAAGGGATAAGAATAATTACGTTACAATTATGAAACATTTTCTATATTTTTGAAAATTAACGATAATTTAACAGCTTAGCAGTTTGCTCATAAGTCCATTTATAGTTTTTTATTAACCTCAGTATAGTTCTTTTTGAAAGTAGACCTAGGATCAGCTAATACCTTTTTTCAAACTTAGTTACTTACAAACCGATACTTACTATAAAAATACCATTTTAAATGGAAATCTTTTGTTTTTTGGAAACAACATTTTGAAAATATTCAAAATTTGACCAGTCTTGGTACACATCTACCTACCGTGCGTAGAACTGATAAGTTGGCCGCAGCAAAGTTCAGTAGTTGCAGGTGAAACTCATTAGTTTGAAACATGTTGTTTGTGACTCTCTAGAGAGCCAAAGGCGCACGAAAACCGTTTAAAAAGTTCATTAAAAAAACAAGAGCATAATTTGTTGTTTTTTATTGGACTGTCAACTGCAATTGCACACACACAGACACACATACACTCACCTATTTTCACAATATTATTTTCAATTTCACCCGCATGCAAAAACAAAAACAAAATATAAAGACAGCAACAACAAAAAACACGAGAGTCATAAAACTTCACCTTGAAGCTGGCTAGGCGTCGCTTGCATGAGCCATCAAGTAGTTCCAGTTCCGGTTGTGGCTCATTTACGCTGCTAGCTTTGCTTCTGTTTTTTTGTTATCCCCCATCTCGTGTCATTCGCTTGCTCTCACTCTCTCTGTTTCTCTGTTTCTTGTCTGCCCGTTTCACACCTTTTTTTTTTTTTAATCCATTTAGCTGCATGTTATCGCCCATCATCAACATCATCTGCCATCATCCATCTATCTACATAACTGTCGAGCTGTGCTGTGCTGTCACTGTCTCTCTTTTAAATACTTTCCATTATAATTATTATTATTATAACTTTGTTGATTTTTACCTTCATCAGCGACAACATTAACATTTGGCTCTCTGCATGGCATCATGATTCATGACTCACAACTCAATACAGACGGCTTATCAGTGTTGCTAATTCAGCCTTTTTCTGGATAGAATTGTCCTTTTTAAAACTACTGCAATCGTAACTTTTAGACTTTTTATTATTAAATAAAACAGGAACAAATTCAGCATATGATAATGAAAAAGATGCCTTAAATAAAGCTAACATTGACGAAGTAGTAAAAATAGATTTCGAATATTAATATCCTATTTTAATTTTTTTGTTGTCCTATATCCAATTTAAATTTGTTTGCCTTGTCCTTATTTTTGATAGCTAGTATTTTTACCCATCACTGACGCACCCATACAAAAGCTTACAAAAATACATTCACCGTCACTCACATACAAAAGCTGCTGTCATCAATTCAAACTCTGTCTCTTTCTCCCCCTCCTCTTGCCACCCACTGTGATGCGTTTTGTTTCTCCCATTCTGTTGCTCTCACAGCATGTCATACTAGTTGTTGTTGTTGTTGTTCTTGTGCTTTTTTCTTTTTAGTATGCCAACTGAGTGCGGTCAAAAACGGTACTTTGCAATTTATGGCTGGTTTTGTCTTTGTCTCTCCGCTACAACAACAGCAACAACAGCAGCAACTTAAAAGCCAATTGGAAATTGCGCACTTTTGGGCAGCAGCTGATTCATATCGCACCATTTGGCCATTTCCTATTCGCAAGCGTTCAAAGAAGCGACAGTTGCTAAAAACAATCCCAAACTTAATTAAATTGTTTATGCTATTCACACACACACACACATGCATATGTATTTATGTATATAAGCTTGTTTTATGTGTGTTTGCGCTTGATTAACGCGTAATTTTGTATTGTTAATTGTGACACACATTTACTTGAGCCCCCGCCTCCTCTCCCCACCGATTAGCCCAGGCGCAAATATAGCGTGGCTTTGATAGATTAATGTTTGTCTGTTTGCTTGTATGTAAATCATCATCAATATTCACTATCCATAGACAAAATCAATAAAAAGCGTGTAAACAACATCCCAATTTAAGCAATTTACTTATTGTGTGTACACACTGGCAGACATTGTTTCCAATTAGACTACGCAAAAAAGCAACAACTGTAAATGGGAAACTCTTGTTTCCTTGTTGGAAATGCATTTAAATTTATCGATTATCGCTTCTTGGCTTTTATCCGATTAGAACTAACTTAAAACTAATCAAATATGAAACAAGCTTAACGGGAATTCAAAAAATGTTGTGTTAAGTTTGCTTTAAGACTGGTTTTTTTTTGGCATTTCTTGTTACGTTTTATTCCTAAGTGGGTTTACGTTGTTTTTGTCTATTTCAGACATTCTAATTATTGTAAATGGCACAGTTTTATGACTAAAATTTTTATTTTATTTTGATTGTTTCTCTCTCTTTATTCATTTTGTCTATTTTTATTAATTTATGGCTCAATTTTTGACACCTTCATTTAAAGCAGAGATCATTTGGGCAAGGGGGATGGACAGAGAGGGGTAGCAAGGCAACAGCTAATTGAAAGTGACCAAGCAAAATGAATATTAATTGTTTTAAATAATTTTGAACTTGGCAAAGGCAAAGGTACACACGCACACACACACTCACGCTGACGCGCACAAGCACATCAATTTTTGCCTATGCACTGTGGAAAAGGAACTATGATTTCTATATGACATAAATCTTTAATTTAAATAGAGCTTGCCTAAAAGTTAGTTAGTAAAATTTATATATTTTGTTGTTGATTAAAATTAAGAAAAGCCTTCACTGTTCTCCCTTCAGACTTTGATGTGGAAGACATTAATAGTTCATTACTGTTTAAAAGATTTAAAACAAAATAAAAATTTAAGTTGCGCCGAAATATTGAACTTTTTCCCCATAGTGCTAAAAGTTCACTTCATATTTTGTTGACAGCAGCTTCTCTGCCTCTGTCGCTGTCTCTGTCAGCGCAGCTGTTTTATTGTCGCACGCTGATAGACAAATCGTACGTGTTCTTCCTCCTTCTTCTTTTGCTGCTGCTTCTTCCTCTTCTTCTTGTATTACGCTCTTTATGTCTGCCGCAGTCTCATCATCGACAGCAACAGCAGCCGGCTCTGTTTTTGGGGCATTTTGTGTGCGTCATTCGGCGACGTCGACGTTGATGTCGAATGTCGCTGCAGAGACGTTTGCATAACGTATGTTCGTTTAATTTATGTGTTGTTGTTTTGCGCAATCCAATTGGAAAGCACATACTACCTACCGTTACCAATTTCATTCAAAGTGCAATGAGAGCATCACAAGCGCTGTGAAAGAGAGCGCACAGCTGATTTCAACTCGTTTACTCATTCATTGTCTTACTCTCTTGATTGTGCTCTCCCACTCTCTGTGTTCTAACAGCGACACACACGCACACACATACACAATGGCAAACACAAAACAAAGCGAACTGCGCAAAGGTGCGCGGTCGCGTCAGCCAGTCTTCTGATTCTGCTGCTGCCGACAGTGAAGCGCGCGCGCACGTAAAAAAGCAAACAACAAACAAGAAAACAAGAGGAGCAACAAGAAAAAAATAATAAAACCCCACAAATAAATAAATAAAGCAAGACAAAATTAAAGCAAAAGCACAGAAAACAACAAAATAACATAATTGATACAACGATCGCTTCCTCTTCCTACTCCATTTAACGGTGCGCGCATTCACAAATCTGCCAAGTGTGTGTGTGTGTGCAAAAAAACAAAATAAATGAATGTCAATTGAAGACTTTGAGGTGAACTTTGACGCAGTTGGGTGCTCTCTCTTTCTATCTCTCTTTTTGTCTTTCTCAAGCTGCCTACAAGCGCAATAAACCGCAATAAACCAAAAGAAACAAAACCCCAACAAAAGTTGACCAAGTGACAAACATCATCGTCAAGTGGACTTGAAAAACGCGTTCCACAATCGTTCCACAAACCGGCCTGATCGGTCTCTCGGTCATCCATCCAGTCGCCCACCCGCCCCCGCACTTAACCTTCAAAAAATAAATACAAAGTTTGTCGCGTTTACGTTTTACGTTTACGCTGCAACGCCTCTTGCCCCTTCTTCCCCTTTAATGACGCCAATGCGTCTATGCCATGATTTCTCTTGCCTCTCTCTCTCTATCTGACTCACTCACTCTTCCTCTTACACGCGTGTAAAACAGTTACAGTTAGATTTATTTGTGCGTGATTTTTTTGCATTTGTATGCAACACTTCATGTGATCGAACTTTTGCAGCTGGTGAAATTAATCGTGTAACTTTATTTTATCGATACGTGCTATGCATGTTTCGATAAATGTGCGTGAGTCATGTTCCCATAACCTCATTTAATGTGGAAATATCAAAGAAATAAGGATCTTATTAAAAATTAAATACAAAGAGTTATCATTGATATATGACTTCTTTTATGAGTATAATTATTGAACTTGTTATTAAATTGATAAGTGTTGTTCAAAATTACGATTAAAACTTAGATTGGAAATAATGAAATAATCTTTTAGTAGTCAATTAAATACAACTCTCATGACACTGAGTGAAGAAACATATTATTGAGTTTTATTTATGTACGACTCGTATTAGATTAATTTTTATAGTTCAAAAGCATATTTAATAATTATAAAAATGTACTTATTATCAATCTATAGATTACTACAAGCTTCCCATTGCTTTTAGCAATACACACTGATTTCTTAATCGTTACAGTTGCAATCTTTATACAACTGGCCTTCCCCTTTCCAGTTTTCTACGGGTAGGGAGCTGATTCACAATTGACATCGATCAAACGGGGGCAAAAACACTTTTTTGCCGGCGATCTTCGTACTTGACGATCAGTTCAGTTGTAGAATTGTCATTAATTAAAGACTGCAATCGTTCGATATATTTGCTATACTACAATAATTTATACGCACATGCGAAATTTACTTGTCTCCCGTTTTTTATAGCTTTAGCTTTTGCTTTTCAATTCCAATTTATTTACAGCTTGTTTGCTTGATTGTGTGTGTTTTATGCAAATTTAAATTGGCTTTATTAAATTATTCGTGTCAATAGTTGCGATGATCGTCGTTTGTCGTAAGTGAAGTGAACTGAAACTGAACCGAATGTGAAGGCGAACCAATAAATGAGAAAGTCATTGTCAATAATGACGTCATCATGTTGATCAGCTGACTAACAACAGTTTTATACATTGTATTATAGTATATTGCTATTGTTATTATTTATTCATATTGTGTGTGAGAACATTACAAACCGGTTAGATGTTAGTTTCAATATCATTCGATATTTGTACAGGCTGAAATAAAGTGTAATCTTTGTTTGAAATAGCAATTTGTCAATATGTGTGTATATAGATCTGTTCTGTAGTCGTTTTTTCTCTCTAAATACCCATATGTGAGTGTTATCTCTACTGTTATCGATAATCCTGTAATGATGCATAATTGTTTATATATTCTAATACGATAACACATGCATTAAAGGTAAAACTCTCTTTATAACACCCAATTTATAATATTTATAGGACGTTCTGATGATTCTTGTTTTATAGCAAACCTTTCTTTATCGATAACTTTGTATTTTGTAACATTTCTCTAATTTCTCTCTCATTTCTGAATACATATTAATGTAAAGTAACTTTTCTAGATTTCATTCGAAAGCTCTCTCTGTTATCGATAACTGTGTAATAATTCACACTTGTTCATTAGTTGTAATATGATATGGCATCAAGTTGAGCCAAATGAGTATCGTTCTTTGTACATGGCTCAATGGAATGAGTATATCAATGGGTTCTTTAATGTTTTGCCATTATTCTGTCACGTTTTCATGACTATGACTCAATTGTTTAGTCGTCGTCGTTGTCGTTGTTGGTTGTCGGGGTCGTCATTGTGGTTGCTGTTGTTGTTGTTGGTTTGGGCCATTTACTTCAAGTGTGGCACAAAAAAGAAACATACCAAAAAACGAGCAACTGGAGAGCCAAGTGAACTCAAGCAGTGAAGCCCATATTTATAGCCTCCTCGTTACATTACATCATCAACGTCATCATTATTATTTTTTTTGGTATAATTTATGGATAGGAAACTTCAAAAGAGAGAGGAGAGTTATAAAGAATTGAGTTCTCTCTCTCAGTTCCAAGTTGAGTATATCTTATCGGGCATTGAGTTTCTGATATTGTGACGACTGCAGTCTGTGTTTACAAGCTTACTAAGTTCACATTTGTAGAGCTTTTATGGTTATTAACTTATCATACGAGTCTGCTATTATTACACTATCTCCTATCTGTTGTTTTTGTACTTGCTGTTGTTGTCATTTCAACACCTTTGAGCACTTACATAGACACGCGGAACCGTCGCAATTGCTTTCAACATCGTCAACAACAACACACACCCACACACACACTTGTTTGTTGTGTTGATAATAGTTGGAGAAAAACAAAAAAAAAAAAAAGTTGAGAAGATGGAGGAGGAGAAGGAACCTCATTGTCTATTGTAGTTGCCTTGTTTTTCTGCCAGAGATACTCGTATAGTCATTGTCTCTGATATTTGGTAATATTTTTTGTTTTTGGTGTACATTGTAATTCCATTTCCATTTTGTGCTCGACTCCTCCCTTGTACTCCCTTGTACCCTTGTAATCAGTCTACATACATATTTGCTAGACCCATTTGATTTCATCAGTCGGATCCCCCAACTCCGTAACCCTGTTGTCTCCCTTATAAACAGAATCACAATTGCCTATAGGCTAAACAAACGAGTTGTATCATCATTTATATATTTATAATGTGTATAACCCCATTCTAAAACTGATTCCCCCTGTTATCTATTCGTAATGATTGGCCATATGTTGTCTATATAGGTAAACAAGTACATATTTATAATGGACAAACCATGTTCTGTATATATTGAAGATTAGAAACATATAAGTAGGGGCTTGAAAAGTTGCATTTATACATACAGAAGTCTAAGCTTACCAAGTTTATTAAATTAAATAAATATCAAGTTTTCCGATAGCCCTAAGAAAAGGATTCTAGATGAATTCTCGTTGAAGGCTTTTCTATTACAATTTATCGATAGCATATCTACAATTATCGCACACTTTCATTGGAATATTTATCGTTACTTACTCCTCACAACATGTCATCTCTAATGAACTTAACCTCAAAAAGTATCTATTAGATGTAATATTTCTAGGCATCTATTATAAGTAGCTCGACCTTTTAATAGACTGTCGAGTTCTCAATACTCTTATTATTACTTTTATGATATGTGCAAGTTTTTATCTGAGCAATGAGGCAAACGAAGCCAAAAAGCTTTTAAATTTGATGGATCAATTCGGTACCCATCGAATATTTTTGGGGAATAAATAGAACACACGGGGGAACAGTTGCACTTATCTAATGTGGTCGAATTGGGGGCAGGGACAGGGGCAAGATAGATGGAGGTACGCGACATATGGGCTCATGGTCAGGCCAACAAAATGAGGTCTGTAAGCGATTGCATATGGCCCAAATAATAAAAGTGTTGTTGTGGTGCAACAAATGTTGATGTTGCCACATGTGTTTAATAAATAATCCATTGGGACAGGTTCTCTCCCAAACTAACGGTTTGTTCTACTTGAACTAACTGTTAAAGAGGTGTGTGTGTGTGTGTGTGTGTGGGTCAGGGTTGTCACACTATCGCTGGACGCTGTTAGATTTGCTCAAAATAGTATTATCGTAATGTTTATGAACCCTATTTTGGCTTTCGTTTAGCATTCAGTTTGTGTTTTCAGTCTCTCCTCGATATGCGACTGAAAAACGTAACGTGCCAATTTATTTGCTGCCCCATCTATATGAGGTCTCTAAAATATATATATGTGCATATATAATATCTATATTTTCGCGGTGTGTTTATAGTTCTTGTGTGAATTTCTTCGGACTAATTGTGACGTCATGCTGTTTAAACCATTAAATAGTCCTATCACAGAGATAGGGTCTTCTTATCATACAGCACGTGTTTATGGGAATACAATAAGTACAATCTATAGATCAGTGAATACAACTAACACCACTGTCTATTGGGAGTATGCATAGGAAATGGAGCTTATCTATAGATTCTAATCTACTGATAATATAATTTCAAAATTTCGCCAAGTATTTCCTCAAGCTGAATTGGGTCAAAGAACTGTAAAGTGATGGGAGTAAATTGTTGAGTGATGTATTTAAAAAGGGGTTCGTATTTGGGTGACAATTTATTAAAGATGTATCATAATAAACAGTTGCAAAGAATGTTGCTTTATATGTCATAATAAAATTACACATAATATCAGATTTTAAGTTATTGTTGTCATATTTATTTTCATTTGTATTTTCTCTTTAGTTTTCCCTTTAAAATTGCAAACTTTTGTGTTTAACAAGTGTTTAACGTTAGATTTGGATCATTTGATTGCAATTCAAGTACTATAACCTTATTGCATTTGCCCTAATATTTGTATAGCCATCAGTGTCGAGTCAGGGAGAACTGTCGGAAATATCGTGCCACGCCCGGGGTTTGAAATCTTTTTGTGTCATCATCAAAGTTGCATTAAAATTGAAGCACGACCTTTTAAGCGCCTCTGACACGCAAATTACTTACAAATTGAAACTGAAATTGAAATTGAAATGTCGAATGGAAAGAGGGTCGCTTCAATTCTTGGGGTCGCTTCAAAGGTTGCCAAATGGGGCAGCTTCGACTCATTTTTCCACTCTTATCAGAGTGTGCGACCTTGTCCATGAATATTTAATTCGATATTTTGTTTCTCATTTATTTATTTATTTATTTTGTTACGTTTCAAATTTGCCTGCCCTTAGTTTTTTATTGTTGTTGTTGTCAACTTGACAATGGAGGCCGCTTGTGCGCAAAAAAGTGGGATGGAGAATTTGTTAGGGACGGAAGGAGGAGGAGGTACATAATTTTCATTATCACCTGCACAGACAATAGGGGGCCAGTGAACTGACAAGTCGATTGTGTACACCTGCTTACCCAAGCAAATAATGGCACCTACCTCTTTTCCCCCTTCCCTTCCCTCCCATATTCTCTCCTTCTTCCACCCTATGCTTTATTTAATGCTCTTATCGCGCAAATTTGGTCAGCATGCTTCGTTGCCTTGTACATACTAAAATAATCAGACTCTATATGGGGATTTATCTCTCTGTAAAGCCTAAATATCCGCTACTCTGTTCCCCTAGCAATTATACAAATGGAGCAACAACAACAACAGTAATATGTAAATTTAATACAAATGTTTTGTTAGTTTGTTTTTTCTTGATTTTGTTGCTTTGATAAAAGAGCTTACCGAGTGTTCCATCTGGCTTAGAAAGCGTTACCAGCAGTTCTTATTTGTTGTCTTTGCTTTTAGAATCTAAGCCAAATTATCTATTCCTTAAGCTTTGCTGTCACTTGTATTTTAAGAATCATGGTTACCCAAAAAAAAGATGCTGCTTTTGTGTTTGTCTATAAATGTAGACTTTTCTTTCTATTTACATATATCAAAAATCCTTTTTAAACGTTCTAAAATACTTACTATTTTAAACTTTGACACCCAATTTGAACCCACGATAATAATATCTCAACTATTTTGTGTTAAAATTTCAGCTCTATAGCTCTTCCCATTTCGTCTCCACGTTGATAACTCAGTCCGTATATTAGTCAGGACAAAGAGTGTTGTACATATATATATATAAGATTGTGCCTAAAGGAGCCTAACAAAATCCTTTCTTTCTCTGGAAAGCTCTTAAGCTTTCGTTTATTTTGTGGTACATTCGTAAATGTTTATAAGCTTTATTCATTTCAAAGATATTCCTTTTCTACGTTCTTTCTAAATGGAATCAAAGTAAAACCTATATAATTTGTCGCCTTGAAATGGCAACGCGTACTGAAGTTCTTTGTTCCGCCGAGAGAGAGTAGAGAGAAGCGAAGAGTGAGAGAGAGAGAGAGAGAAGAGAGAGAGCGCTATCAAGAAGTCAGCCTATAGAGAAGTTAAATTACTATATGTAGTCGTATATTCCATAATGCCAGGGACAGTGGTCGTTAGAGTCTCTCGTCGATTGTTTGTCGGTTTGTTAGGGTTTTGTTTCGGGGCGATAAGGTTGGCCATAGATTACGGGCTTTTGTGTGTACGGTTACGGTTACGGTTATACTTACGCTTGAATATTTTTTGCAGTTGTTGTGGAAGTCGGTGGAAGTAAGAGTGAAAAATGAAAATGTCGAAATGAAATAGAATTTGGAGAAAGAAAAACATGAAAGAATTGCCAAAACAAAAGTTGCCAAAAATTATAGAATACGATACACAATCCACAATCGATAGCAAAATCGATAACTCGTTCGATAATACAATCGATAATACATTTGATAAATCAAGAACCACAACAACATCAACAACAGTTCCTCCCGCATCGGCATCATTTGTGATTAAATGTCTGTTGCGAACAGCACGATTTATGTGGCAAGTGACAACGATACCCGCCAAAATCGGTGATACCATAGGCACCCTGTATCGCTACGCGCAGGATTCGGTTGACAGTTTTCTATGCGTAGCTGGGTGAGAACCAAGTTTACAAGTTTTCCCCCCAATTTTCCCCTCCTTTTAATACTTTTACTTATTTTATTAATTTGGTTTTCTTTCACTTTGTATCTTTGCAGAAAAGCGCGTCGCAAAGAACGCGATGGCGATCAAAATTCAACAGATACCAAATTGTATTTGGAGGAGAGCGTCCTAGAACGTAAACTACCTGAAGCTGATCTCAAAGCCCTTGTCGATCTTCCAGCTGGCTTGGATTACAATGAATGGCTGGCCTCACACAGTGAGTAGCATAAATATCTTCTTTATCAATCGAATTTTGATTTATTTCCATCTATTTGTTATCGCTTTCGAATTTGTATACACTCTATTAGACCCTCGTGACTTGTTGGACAAAGAGAAATTGAAAGAAAGAAAAGAGTGGGCGAGATAGAGTGAGAGAGAGAGAGAGAGAGAGCATTGACTGATTATACTAACTTGGTCAACTGAACGTGCTCATTGTTGGCCAACAACAGGAAGCTGTAATCATATCAATAAACATTGTTTATAGCGCTGTCAAAGTGGAAGTTCTTTAGGAAAATACTCAAGTCTGATTACCTGTTAATAAGTGGAAATGTTGTTGGACTTCTTGGAACTGAGATAGTTAGAAATACTAAATATAAATATACAGTTAATTGAGCCACTTTTCTATACTTTGCATATAGAATTAATATGAAAAGACTTTAGTGGTGGAAAGAACAAGTTTAATGACTTTAACAACCATACAAATATAATTCAACAGACTTCCTAGTATTTTACTTTAAATAGAAAAGAAAGTAGAGTAAAGATTATTCTGTATGCTAGTAATTCCAAAGAAATTGTATTCCAAAGAAAGTATAGAACAGTGTCTTATTTTAAAATCTATATTAACAATATGTCTCTTATCAACCTGATCATTATAAACAGCACAGAAATAGATGTGATAGATACCTTAAAAGTTTTAAAGAACTGCCAGAGCCTGGAAATAGTATTATTTGTTTAAGAACTGTTTTTTCAATCGGAATTCCTATGAGAATTTATCGAATTCAAATAAGAACTTGAGAATATAGTATAAAAATTATAGATTCTAAACCAGAAGCACATGTCTGGAAATCTTAGAAGAGTTGTAGGTTGATTTATAAGTGAAATGAGACTTTCAGCAACCTACTTACCTACAGATGAAATACTTTCTCTTTCTTTAATAACTCAATAATATATTAACCAATGACTTGAAAGAATAAACAAACTTGCAGAAAATTAGATATGCTATTTAAGCAAAGAGTCTGAAAAAGTTAGTTCCTCAGATCTTAAAGACTCTTAGCATTTAAAGTGAAATGACTACATTGACAGTTAAAAGCCTTAATTAAAGTTTTTAAAGTCTTCTTATAATACAACCTCTCCCCAAATAGCAGTTGCCTTCGAATTCTAATGAAATGATTCATTGATTGACTAGGATTAAAAGACTCTGTCACACCCCCTTTAAGGTGCTTAGTAATACCAGCAGTTGGTTAGTTGACTAAATCAATGGGGGGTACTTTTAATTAATGGCTTGCCTCCCCTTCCTCCGCCTCTGTCTTACATCATCTTCTTTCTGTTAACCAAATTTGTCGGAAATTACATCATCTGGTTGGTTTTATTGTTAATCCGTTGAAAAATGGATAGGTACGCAAATAGAAATGCCTTGCAGCGTTGTTAGTTGTATAGTTGTAAATAATTGGCAATGTTTCAGCAATTTGTATCGTATATTATCCCTTAGCCTCCTTCCCCCCTCCTCCCTCTTCCCCTTCTGTTTTGAAAGCAATTTTCATAATAATTTGATGATTGGGTCGAGGCGAGGTTTACACATGTCGTCATCTGAGAAATATAAGAATATGACAGTTGACTTCATATCAAACCCCTCCCAGTGAACAGTGAGCTCATCGAATGGGTTATTTACTTCCCTCCCCCCGCTGTCTTCTCAAAGAATGCAATTTAGGCTGACGTAATATCATATTCCCCGACTTTTCCTTTTATTTGTCTCCATGGTTGTCTTAACATTGACCTTATAAACGATACGAGACGCGTTTGCTTATCAGACAGCTGTTTAAATGTCAAGTGTGACAGATATTTGCAATCGATCTGCAGCTGATAATTATATCAGACTTCTCGCTACATATTTCAGTTCTTTCCATTCGCTATATAAAGTTAAAGTTTTTTAAAGAACACTAAAATTTAGTTTCATATATAATTTAGTTTATTTTAATACCATGATAATTAAGGTAGACTGCACCTAAACTGCATGCGAATTATATGACATCGTTTGAAATCTTTCTCTATCTCTATCTCTCTTTCTCTTCATAATTTCATTTGTTGAAGCATGTCTCCTGCACTAATTTGAGTTATTTCGCTTTCTTTTTACTCTACCTGTCTGCCTGATTTCTCTCTGATCTATTTCTCATTTAAATCTCTACTCCTATCCTTTATACAGCAATCCTTTTTCACTCTTAGTCTTCCTTTCTTTTTTCCAATCTTTCTCTGTCTTCCCTTCTCTCTTTTATCCTGCCCTCTCATCTTTCAAGTTCTCTTTTCCTAAATATATACCTCCCTTTACCTTTACATGTTTCTTTCATTCTTAACCCATCTCATTTCAAGTTTCTCACTGTTTCTCTAACTTCTCTCCATTTTATTAAATCCTCCAAATGTCCCTCCTCTACAACTCATACTAATACTTGTCTGATTTCTCTATATCTTACAGCTCTGGCTCTCTTCGAGCACGTGAACTTGGTCTATGGAACTATTAGTGAATTTTGTACACAATCCGGTTGCGCAGACATGACCGGACCAGGCAACAGGTAAGAATCAGTTAATACAATTGAGTTAACAATCTAATCAATTGAATACTTCTTTCTTTTTGTATAGAACGTACTTATGGTTCGATGAGAAGGGGAAGAAGACGCGGGTCGCAGCACCGCAATATATTGACTATGTGATGACGTTTACACAAAAGACGGTCAGCGATGAGTCGATATTTCCAACCAAATATGCTAACGAATTCCCAGGATCGTTTGAATCGATCGCCCGGAAAATATTACGCTTGCAATTTCATGTGATAGCGCATCTGTATGCGGCGCATTTCAGAGAAATCGCGCTGCTCGGCTTGCACACCCATTTAAATTTGACGTTCATGCACCTCACGGCCTTGCATCGCCGCTTCAATCTGATTGACGAGAAGGAGACGGACGTGCTACGTGATCTGGAGGTGGCATTACGGCTCACCGATGACAACACTAGTGTTTGTGGACAGGATTCAACAGCAACACAGGCAACAGCAACAGCAACTGAAAGCAATTGTGAGCAATCGCAACAGCAACAACATCACAACAGCAGCAGCAACAGCAACTCATCTGCTGAGGTATTGCATGTCAATTCACAACATCAACAACAACACAGCACCTGCGGCAACACGTCGTCGTCATCATCCACAACAGCAACAACCACGACAACAACAACGCCTTCTTTAATCGATGGCGATGCTGCTGCAGCGCCAATTTGTACACAACCAGAGGCTGGAGCGGGGGGAAAACCACTTGGTAGTGGTGGTTTATTGGGTGGCATCTTGGGTGATTTGACAAGCGGTGAATTTGGTGATACAACACGTTACTGCACCTCGGCAGTGCCGTTAAACACAGCAACAACAGCAGCAGATGCAACTGCAGCGACAGCAGCAACAACAAATGGCGCTGGCGCATTACATTTAAATTTTAGCAACAATAACAGCAACAATCACAATTTGAATCATTATAATCATCATCATCATCCACACCATCATCATCACCATCACCATCATAATCATCAGCAGCATCTGCAGCATCAGGCAGCGGCAGCGCAGTCAACGCAACACAGCGGTCTCATACAATGCAATGCGGCAGGTGCAACAGTTGGAGGCGCCTCCAACAGCAGCAACAATAGCAGCAGCAGCACCAACAACACCACAGCAACCACATAGTGTGACAGCAGCAGCAGCAGCAACAACCACAACAACAACAAAACAAAAACAAAAACAAAACAAAAAACAACAACAAAAGAACATTAGAAATATTAGAATTACGCAAAAATGTTATTTAATGTTATTACTTCTATGATCCTAAAGTTGAAAATATTGTAAAAATAATAAACAAACAAAAAATACAAAAAAAAAACAACAAAAAAGAGCAACACAATTATCGATAAATGAATACTATCGATTTGCAGTTGATAGTTGCGTAGTTCCATAGAGCACACACACGTTCAGTCTCGACTCTAGAGTTGCATATAAATGTATAGACAGTTGAAGAAGGACACGGATAGAAAGAGATAGAGAGAGAGAGAGCTGCAAGCTTAGACTAAGAGAGACTAAGAGATAGACAGAGAGAGATAGAGAGAGGGGTCTTCTGCTATGCAAGACGCTAAGCTTTATAAAGTATTACCTGCCCCTTTGGTCCCTCCACCCCCCTCACAACAAATTCTACAATTCTACAACACAACTGACAGTTAATTTAGGCATAGCCTAAAAGGCCACAAAAAAAAGCACTTGAAGAAATGAAAGAAAAAACGATAAACTAGCTAATAAAAGATACTAAATTGTTTAAGTACACACTGGCACACGGTCACACTGGCAGCTTATACTACCTAGCAAATTATCCAAATCAATTATTTCAACTATATGTATATCGGATCCTAACTATGTCTGTCGATCATTTGAAAAACACGATAATAATATACCTCAGAAATATTTAAATGTGCATGACCTTAAGTATTCAAATTATTTTCTAATGCTTATGTTAAGTAATACCTAAAACCTTAAACCTAAAAAAAAAAACAAATCTTTGGCCTTAAACTATTTGTCGTCAATTTTTCGAAAAGAAAAGATAAGAATTAAAATGTTTTGTATACAAACAAAAAACAAAATTAAGCATATTTCAGCAGTTTTATGCACATTTAAGTATTTGTATGTTGATAAAGAAAAAGAATGATAAAAAGTAAAGAAACATGTATGTATATAGTACTTTTTGAGTTCTCTTCTTATCTGTACAATTATGTATTATTTAGTGAGGTTAGTTTTAAAACTCTCTCGTTCGCAAAGCTTTCAAGAATTCCTAAAACAAAAAATATAATGCAAAAAACATTTTAGCTTTTGGCCTTGAACTTAAAACGAGCACTTGAACTTCTTATAGGGTATACTATATTCTCTTAATTGCTTCAAACTTAACCTCAAACACTTCTCCTCCCTCCCCCACACACAGAAAGTTGCACCAGTTTTAGCCAAAAGTACACAAAAAATATTGAAAAAACAAAAAAATAAAAGATGTTAAAACTGAAATGAAATTAACGACTTACCAAAGGCAATGAAGCTAATTTACTTTAAACTATGAAAAGAAAAACAACTAAAAACTTAACGAAACTATTAAACAAAACAAAAGTTCAGTGTATATTAGATTGTTCTATGTTCGTGTGTGTGTGTGAGTGTGTGTGTGTGTGTGTAGGTGTTAGTGGGTGTGCGTGTGTAGTTGAGGGGCTTCATTTGTGCTGTAGTTTCAAACCCAGAACAACATTCATTATTCAGCTCCCTGAACAGTTCAGGCTTTAACTATCCTAACCAAACCAAAACCAAATCTAACCTAACCCTATATACACATAATATTTTAGATCCGTTGACACCTAACAAAAAAAGTTATATAAAACAAATTAAGTATGTGGATGATTATTAAATGCAACGGGATATGACAGCATCTTGAGATTCTGTTCGAGTTTCCAAATGGAATTAAAGCAAAGAAATACATTTTATGATGAAAGACAACAAAGAAAACAAAACAAAATACAAAACAAACAAACAAACAAACAAACAAAATGCAAAAATGATAATAAAATAAACTGTTATGTTCAATTAAAAATAAATGAGCTGTGTCTATTATTTAAAGGAAGGTATAGAAATATGAATTTAATTTAAATAAATATTTTGGGGAGTGTTTATTGCATGCCTAAAAGTAGTTCAAAATGGAATAATCTTTTAGACCCTGTACTCTAAAATGGTACAAAAGGGTCTATTAATTTAATTCAATGTGAATTGGGTTCCATATATAATTGATTAGTGAAGTAAAGTGATTGGTAAGTAAGAATCGATTTAGGTTCATTGTTTAATCAACAAATTTGTATGCGGTATTTAATTAAAATTTTATTAGTTGTTCCATACCTCTGACATAAGTATAATCGCTTACTATTTATGTTGATCTTAAATTATAGTTACATAATATTCAGAATCATTTTTACAATGTCCCTATAGGCTTTATTTGTTAGATATCTTTGTATTCACATTATTTTTTATACATTTTACGTCTGTTTATCATTCGGATAGTTATTTGCGACCTTAAGTACTTAAGTTTTTAGGCTGATGATTCTGCTTTAGAACTGTTAACAGGGTATCTACAAGTCGTCTGTGGTTATTTGAAATAACGATAAATAACAATTCAAAAATGCGATTCTAATGTCAAATATCAATGACCATATGATAATAACAAGTTTTAGCATCACGTCGAGGTTTAACACACATAGAATCTTATTTGCTCTCAAATAAATATATATTTATATACTGTGTGCAAATATTCTTATCAAAATATCAACACGCTTTCTTTTTCACTTGATTTTCACTCATAAATCTGTATAGATTTGGAGCTTTGCACACATAAGCGTTAATATGAATAGAATAACAAATCGAGTACATACTCATGAGTACTATATATACTTAAATTGGTGTATATACAATCATTCCAGTTCCCGTTCCAGTCGTAAACGCAAACATAAACAAGTAAAACGACTAAAAACTTGTTATTTGTCGAATATTAAATACTCTTAAATTTCTACCACTTTTGTATATTCATTTGGTACTACTATATAGATTCTAAATAAAGATATCTAAACTTTATTATGATGTAAAATTAATTTTAAATACTTTCTTTCTATTCTTCCTTTCCTTTCTTTATTTGTATCCTTTTTTTAAATACTAAAAATTATAGTTTTTTGGAGACATAATACCTTCTTTCCAAAAATATCTGCTTTTTTAACTGTTGGTTTTCAATTTTTCAATTGTTCTGTTTGTAGATTTATAGATTGTTGTAGATTTGTACCACAATTAACGTAATAATAACTATGCCTTCTGAGAGGGTATAGAAATTCGCCATGCTCATGCTTAAATGGATTGTCGGATGCTCTCGCATTGGGAACTCTCAGTTCAGTTCGGATTGAAAACGCAGTCGAAGCGAAACGTAGCTCTCCCTAGTTTAATTAGGAGCCGGTATATTAACAGAGATACAAAAAGTCCCCGTCCCAGATAAGAAGTATGGCTTGTTGGCTTCTATTCGTAATGCTCCTCTATGAGGTCTCTGGACAGGCGCCTCCAGGTCAACGTAGCAGGTACGAGCCGAATTGGGCGAGTTTGGATCAGAGACCATTGCCCAAATGGTACGATGAGGCAAAGGTGGGCATATTTCTGCACTATGGAGTCTACTCTGTACCCAGCTTTGGATCGGAATGGTTCTGGACCAACTGGAAAAGTAAGAATTAAGCTTTAATATCAAATAACATTAAAGTAAACAGATGAATTTAAATTAAATAAAAAGCTAATATAAAATCGTAAAATTCAATTTAATGCTTCACTCTAATCTTATTGTATAACTTTATTTTGAATTCCAACTAATATTTTTAGTAAATAACGATTAATATTGCAGATCTGCGAAATCCGGACTATATAAGCTTTATGCAAAGGAACTACAAGCCCGACTTTACTTATCAACAATTCGCAGATCAATTTACCGCAGAGCTCTTCAATGCAACACAGTGGGCTCTGCTCTTTCGCGACAGTGGTGCCAAGTAACCCTATATATAGATCTATTATTCAGTTATGGGTAGCATAAATTCAGATATTTATCTTTCTAGATATGTCGTGCTGACCAGCAAACATCATGATGGCTACACGCTTTGGCCCTCGAAATATAGCTTCGGCTGGAATGCAGTGGATGTGGGACCCAAGCGAGATATTATCAGTAAGCCAAACTACAGTCGAACTTTCCTATTAAATATAAAAAAGCTATTTGCATCTACATCTAGTAGACCCAAATCTATATCTAGGGAAGTTCGGCTCTATATATAATATTTCAATCTCTAATATTTATAATTCGTATTCTTTTACAATCCCTAGAGGAACTAGCATCAGCTATACGTGGCGTTACGGATCTGAAATTTGGACTGTATTATTCTCTGTTCGAGTGGTTCAATCGCATGTGGATCGATGATAAGCTACATGTGCTGCTCCAGCATCACTTTGTGGACTATAAGGTGAGGCCAGAGCAGATCGAGCTGGTGGAACAATATTTGCCGGAGATCATATGGTCGGATGGAGACTGGGAGGCGCCGGCGAAATACTGGAAATCGGAGGAGTTTATTGCTTGGCTCTACAATGATAGTCCGGTCAGGGATACGGTAGTGACCAATGATCGTTGGGGCTTTGGAACAGCCTGTATGCATGGTGACTTTTATAATTGTGCGGATCGGTTTAATCCTGGAGTGCTACAGACCCACAAATGGGAGAATGCTTTCACATTGGATCGCACCAGTTGGGGACAGCGCTTCGATGTTACTCTATCCGACTTTATGACTTCCAAGGATGTTATCAAAGGTGGCTCCCTCAATTTAAGTTAAATTTATAATTTTATATTGAATTTCCATTTTAGAGATTGTCACCACTGTCAGCTGTAATGGCAATGTTCTGATCAATGTAGGACCCACGAAATATGGTACCATCCAACCAATATTCGAGGAGCGTCTGCGGGACATGGGACGCTGGCTAAAGATCAACGGCGAGGGTATCTATAGTAGCACTCCATGGATATATCAAAATGACACAGTGACTCCTAATGTATGGTACACTCGTGGTCAACAGTTTGGGACCTCAAGTATTATCATCTATGCCTTTGTCCTGGAGTATCCTTACGATACCAATGAACTGGACATTTATCCGCTAGGCATGGAAATCAACAACTACCGAAATATACTTCTCGCCGGCCTGGACATGGGTAGCGATTACGATGTGCTCAATAAGAATGCCACTAAGATTGTTATGCTGGGCATGGAAAACACAAAGATATGGGTTTGTATTTTAGTATTCCCGCCATTCATTTTTAAAAACAACTGTCATTTACAGTGGACATCCAGTCAAAATAGAGTGCATATTGCTTTCCCGCCCAAACATCACATAGATAAACAAGGGCTGGATTTCGCTTGGACCTTCAAAATAACAATAGCTTAATTCAAATTTAGTCATTCTATATTTTAATGTTTTTATATATGTATGTATATAAACATACATAATTGTAACCCTCTCATAAATGGTGAATAACATTATTATATCGACAGCTTTTATCATAGTTTGTTTGCAATAGTTGAAAAATAACTTTTAGTATTTTAAATTAAATTGATAATTTTTGAATCTTAAACTACTTCAGTAATATTGAAAGTTGTTTAAAATGTTATTTTAAAAAGCCATTCAATTTAAAATGTGCGCCAAAACCACTGCGTCGAAATACGGTATTATTTGTGGTAGTCCGAAGTATTTTTTGAGTTTCAGTATTTTTTGGCTTCTTTTTATTTTAGGTATTTTGGTAAAATACAATGTTTGCGTGTTGGCGCGCAACTTAAATAAAAATTAAAGTAATCGTTCAATTAATCAAAAAAAGATTCTTAGGTTGTTCTTTCCAAAATAGTCCAAAGCAAATAAAATCATGAAAATGTAACAATATTCTAACTATAATTAATGCAAAGTCAAAATTTTCTTTTTTGGTGCGGAAAAACCAGATTTACTTAACATATAAGTTATTTATTTTCAAATAAAAATAGAAGCGCCAATTTAAAATATCGATAGCGATATTAGCGTCAGAAAAAATAATCTAGTAAAAATATATCACCGCGAAAAGTGTGTATCGATATATAAATATTTATTCAACAACACGAGCCATCTTTAGTCTGATTGGCACAACAAACGCGAAAAGTTGCGATTCTGGCGCTGGTTTTTTCCTAGCATTTTGCATCACGTAAAACCTTAAAATATATTACGAAATTAGTGTTAAAAAGTTAAACGAGCTTTGCACCGTTTATTGCAAATGAAAAAACTAACTTTAAGCTTTTAAAACAATATAAAATGAACAAATAAAAAGTTAACTCTGAACAAGTGCAAGGGCAGCAAAAATACCAATACAAAAAAATTCTCAGAGAGCGTGCGCGTGCAGGAAGAGCGAGAGTCAAACAGAGAGTGCGACAGTGTGCGAGCAGGGCTTGCGGGCGTGGGTGAAATGCTCTTATCATTTGTGCGGCAATTGTTATTGTTATGGCTGTGACTTTCGTTTGTGCAGCTGCGGCAAAGCTTGTGCCTTCTGCACTTGTTAAAATAATTATGTTAAAGTGAAAACAATATAAAAATCGTTATATAAATAGCTAGAACGAAGGCCACCTGTCGTGTGCACTGCCTGCTGAATTACCTGTGCTTATTCAGCCGTGAATTATGAGGCGCTTAATGTGGCAACTATTGGTTGTGGCTAATTAGCGTTGATTTGTGCTTGCCTTGCAAACAATTATCAATGGATTAATTATATTCCTTACTTGAGAGCATATAAAGCCAAAACAATCAATGCGTCATATGAGTGTGTGTGTTCAGAGAGAACGGCTTGGGGTGGAGAGCAAGAGCGAAAGCAAACAACAAATTGTGTGAGCGCCGTTATCAAGAGCGTTGCCACCTAGTCTGATGATTGTGTAAAATGTATGTTCAGCAAGCCAAAATATATATACTTATGAAAATAAATAAATAATTTATTACTTAAAAATTAGTAAGTGTACTTAAGTTATAGTACTTAAGCAATAATAAAAAATCAAGTAACGTAGCTAATTTTAATTGGAATAGTTCCGTGAGCTATTTGAATACATAACGATAGCTTGACAGCCCTAAAAATACCTCTGAGCAACGGCAACTACATTGCCAAGAGCGCGCACTGGCGTTCTCTCACTCTCTTGTCTCTCTCAACCCGTTGCCATACGTCACTTTTGGCCAAAACATACTTGCGACTGACTCGTTCAGTCTTAACTGTTTCGACTGGCGTGAGTAAGCGTTTGGAGTGCGTACGACAAGCAGCAAAAGCAACGCGTGTTAAGAATTAAAATAAGATGAAATGAAAAAAACTCAGATAAAGCTCTGTAAAGAAAGAATTCATTATCAAGAGTGACTAAGAAAAGTGAATACCAAGTGCAAGTGCAGTGCCCTTGAATGTAAACGTACGTATATGTGTGTGTGTGTGTGTAAGTGTCCGTGTCTGTGGCTGTGTTGGGCGATGTTTCCAAAAATGCTCAACGTAAAAGTAAAAATACAAATATAAAAATACAACAAGCAATAGCCAAATTCGATTAACAACAAAAGCAACCTTGAAAAAGGCAATACGGCGGCTGACTTGGCTATTTTTGTTTTCAAGTGGAATCGCTTCAATTGTTCTTTCTCCATGTGTGCTTCTCTCTGTGTCCAATAAGAAAACAACTGAGAGCGGCCAGAACAATTGAACATGTCGTCGCATGGTCATTAACACGACGACGAGTCTCTGTCCGTAGACGTCTACGTGTGCAAGTGTATGTGTGTGTGTTTGTGCGTTTGTATCGTTGAGTCTGTTTTGTGCGTGTGTTCTTGATTTCTTTATGTAATTTTTACCATTTCTTTTATTCAACGTAGGCGTGCAGGAATTTGCGTACGCACAAAGCGCAGCAACGCCAGCAACAGCAGTGAAAAGCGTAGTAGAAATTGGTAGTAGAAAAGGTAGTAAACATGCCGCGTTCGTTAATTAACTAATTAAAAAAGTGAAAGAACGTGGAATAAATATAGGTGTAGCCCCAATCCACTAAACCTAGTAGAGGAGCCGAAAATCGGAGTCAGTTTAAATATGACATCATACGCAAATGACACAACAACTACGGCAGCAGCCCCAGCAACAACAACAACAAACACGGGAGCAGCAGCAGCGACAGCAACAGCAGCAGTAACAACAACAGTAACAGCAGCTGCTGCAATCGACAACAAGCAAATGTCCAGCAACAACAACAACAGTCGCTACGACGAGGACGACAACAGCAGCTTGGATGGTCGAGAGAAAGCCGACACGACACCCGAGAACATTAAGAAGATTGCCGAGATCATTAGTGACAAGGAAGCAGCCGCAGCAGCAGCAGCGACAGCAGCAACTCCTACCTCGCCTACGCAACGACTGCAACAACAGCAACAACAACTACATGCATCGGGCTTTGTAGGACTCGGAGCAGCCATCGATGAGTCAAACGTCAAGTTCTGCCTTGGAAAACCACCGCCTTCACCGGCTGAAAAAGGTAAGCAGCAAATCCAAAAACAGTCGACGTCGCTGTCAACAAAAGCCAGCAACTAAAACGACAACAACAATAAGAATAGCAACAGCAACAACAACAACGTGCCAATATGTTAGCGTCGTTAGTCATGAGCTTGCTTTTGTTGTTGCTTGCTTTGTTGTTGCTTGTCTCTTTTTATTTTGCTTTTAATTTGAATTTTTAATGAAGCTATTTGGCGAGTTTTGGCCACGGCTTTAACGCAAATATTTATTGCACTACTCACGGCGAACATACTTACACACATACACACCTAAACGCACACATACACAGACACAACACAAAGCACACCTATACGAAAGAACAAACGGGAAAAGACAGCAGCTGCACAGTGGGGCAATGGCTACAGTTGTTAGTTGTTAGTTGTCTTTGGTGTTAAGAGGAACTAATAGTGGCATAGATAAAATTAAATTTAGAAAATTAAGCTTTAACTAAAAGCCATAAATTAAAAGTAAATTAATAATTATAATACAATTGTTGTGATAAATTATTTAATTATCACAAAAATAAAACCGCATTGAATATTTTGTACTATTTTGCTAATTCAGGAACACAACAAATATAATATATTTTTGAAATCATAGACAAACTACACAATTTTAAATTAATTTGCTATGCTTCAACTAACAATAAGTAGATCCTAAATCACAACCAAACAAATCAGATGACGAAATATTAATATGTAGGAAATATTTGAAATTTCTCAACAATTTTAGCCAAATGCTTTATTTTTGGGCTATGACAACCTGAACGTGGTCTAATCAAGCGTGCGTAGAAATTATCAATTTGGGCACAAGGCCATTTGGAGCATTTTTTGGCAAGTTGCCCATCAATTTTATATGTTGATATCATGATATAATAAAACTGCAAATATTTCAAATACACTAATAAAATCTCAATTTCTCTAATTGCAATTCAAGTACGTAATTGTTTAAATAAATACATTTGTTGCTCCCATTCTGTGGCATTCAAGAGCTCTGATTATTTATATATAGTAGTTGCAACAATCTCAACTGAAACTTTGATGACATAATCAACCGTTTAGCTGCTGTGCAAGTTGTCAGCTTTTCCAATGTAATAAAAAAAAGTGTAGTGCCCATTGCAAAGCGGTCTATTTGAAACATTATTATGTTGTCATAACTTTAATCAGTCATTTTTTGTATTTTTGACGAACACAAATCTTACAAAATCGACCAGTTGGTGTCATTATCTTCCACAAAGAAATAAAAACAATTTGAAATGATTTTGGACTTGTGACTCAGCGCCCCAAACAATGATCGATTGAGAAACGGGGAGACTATTGCGTTATGGCCAAGTTTTTGCAATGTTTGCACGCTAAGAAACTTAATTGTAAACATTTTGAGGCGATTGGCAATCAATTCAGCTGTTCTACATTTCATATCTCGGAAGATCTGCGTAACATCAAGCGATATTTAACGATCTGTTGAACATTCTCAGCTATAACTCTTATATATAATTTACATATTAGAAGTCCTAACAGATCTGTGTGTGCTCATCAAGAAACGTTTATAATAAATATTAACTGGTTAATAAATCATGAAGAGATATTACCCCAATAACCTGTAATTGACCCTGTATCAAAGCCAACATCAAATTAGTTTTTAGACAAGTCATAACTAGCGACATCTAATCAAAAGCTTGTCAACCTTCATTATAATCAGTTTTAGACGAAAGAGCTTAAAGATAAATTGCTTACTGCATAGTACCCTGTACTTTGTACAAAAAGGAAAGGTATGCTTAGTGTAGGATTAATACTAGGGAATATCTTGTAATGTGTTTTATCTACTTTAAATAGGTAAAGATACCCTTTAATCAGTTACACAGTGATTTAATAAGTAAACAGGCTCTTTTGGTTTATTGCCCTCTTCTTATCCATAGTTTCTTCTGTTCTTTATTCGAGTCACTGCACAAAACAACCCCGTTTAATAACTAATTAGGGTATTTTGCATTATGCAATTTGATTGCAAAGTAGAACAGAAATTTGCTCGCTTTGTTGGCTAACAAAATGATCGCTTGCAGTGAAGTGTGGCAGGAAGTATTTCCACTATTTCGCAGATCCACTGTACATATTACATACAGTGAAAACTCCCTTAGCGGACACCTCTAATAGGCGGACACTCCCCTTGGGCGGACACTTTTTCGGGGACGTTGGTTTTGGTGGGGTTTTCAGACCAATTTTGCCTCTATTGAGCGGACACTCTCTTGAGCGGACGCGGACACTAAAAAAAGGACAAAAACAAACGAAAACCTCTCTTAACGGGACACGAATTTTTTAAAAACGTTCGCTGACGAGCTAGTTTTCTTATTAAAAATCAGAAGTGGGCGGCCAAATTTGACAATTGTTTTAATTGTTTTAAAAAAGCGGGTTTTGACAAATTTGGAGAAGGCATAGACGACTTTGAGCCTGAAGACGATTTGCCACTAGCCACTTTTTGCTCCATCTCTCAACTTCTAAAAACATATCAAATCGATATCAGCTTCGAACAATTTTTGTCAATTGATAACTTGATCGTTACTGAAAACGAATCTATAGATTTTGACATTAATTGCATTGAAACACCAGGAGACCAGGATGATTCGGAATCCGACGAAGAACCGGAAGAGCCGGATTATGACCCTGATCAAATAGATTCGGATGATAAGGCGATGACCGCAATCATGAAATTAAAAAAATTCGCTCTAAACGATTATAAAGCGTTTGAATATATAAAACTTTTAGAAAGCCATTTGCAGTCCTGCATATTGGACAAAAAATTAAAAAGCGCTTGACAAACGAAAATAGATGACTTTTTTAAGACGCAATAGAATTAAGTGTAACCAATGCAATCGAAGCTAATTTTCCTTATTTTTAATTTTTTTTTCTTATTTTTAATTTGTGTTCACTTTTTTATACTAAGCTTAACACATACTATGTACTTAGAAGGTAAATTAACTGGAAGTTAATATTGTATTATTTTGAAGTCATTATTATTTATTTTAATAAACGCTAAATGGAAGAAACCACTTGAATTCATAAAAAAAAAAATATTCCTATAGGCGGACACTCCCCTTGAGCGGACACAAATTGGGCGACCATGAGTGTCCGCCCAAGAGAGGTTTCACTGTATATATATACATACAAACTATTGAATGTTGCTACAAAATAACGGTAATTACGTTGACCAACCAGCATGTCAAAATGTTGTCTCTGTCCCAAGATCCGTCGTCAATATTCGTCAAGTTGAGGTATTCACTATAATAATATCATTGTTGTGTCGAGTGACGTTTGAGGCTTTTGTTACAGTTTCTAGTAAACTTTTACCAATTCACATACCTGTAAAAAAGGTAAAAAAAAGGTACAGAGTATATTAATCAATGCATTTATAAGCTGCAGAAATACCCTATCTATAAGTTAGTTGTTGATAAATATAAATAAAGTTGTTTAGGCTTGAACAACTAGTATCAATTTTAATTATAAATCACTTTCATAAACTTACTTTATTTTTGATTACTTTATACGTTCCTTTCCACACAGAGTACCTGCTAGTCTATCATTTGTAACTAGGCCATTTTGTACCTTTTGTATTTGTTTTATTATTTTTTTCTGTTACGTGCGCTTTTACTTTTTGCAATAAATAGATAAAAAATTGTTACTTTGCCATATTTAGCAATTTTTTTGTTGTTTTTGATTGTTGAAACTTTTGGTCGTTATTTTGTTTTGTTTTTTTGTGTGTTTTTCGTTGTTTTGGAAAGTTGTTCACTGGAAATTGAAGGGTCCATCGCCTGCTGTTAACTTGGGAAACTCTTTTTGTGAATTGTGTGTACTTAACAATTTCCGAATAAGAAACAGCAATTAATCGAGTGCTTGACAATTGAGAACATCGATAACAGTTTTATCGTTTTATTTTTTAATTTTATGATATTAAACAGTAATTAAATGGCAACAGGTTCCAATTGTTTTCTAATTGGGGGCCTTAATCGCACGTCTTACGTCATTGTCAGCTGCGAAAGTCGTTAAATGAGTTTGTTTTTTCTTTAACTTATAATTTTTAGTGTTATTTTTCACCTTTTACTTATTCGCAACTCATTGAGAAACAATCAGCAAATTAAAACAAATGCTCAAATCTTGCGGTTTTTGCATCTAATTATAATATTATTTATATATTATATTATTAACAACAGAGAAAGCCCCCATCATCATCAATTGTCAACTTTGATTGAGGTCATCGCCTTGTCCATTTGTCGGGCGATGATTCAGTTTGATCAGCTTATGGAAAGTCCACATAATTCAATTCACACAATGTAGATTCTTATGCTAGAGAAATTTAGATTGATTATGCTGATGGAAAAGAGGAAAGTTTGATGAATTAGTTTAGGAATGATTCTGTAGATTTCAATCTTAAAATCTTTGTGTAATAATACAATTTAATATATTCCTAAGTAGTAAACAAAATAGGAACTGTAGTTAGTTTGGAAAGATTTCTACTTAATTAAAGGAACTGTGATTAATTGTTATTATTTTCATATGAATTTTAATACTCATAAAAAAAACTAAAAAGCTGACATTTTAATGCATCATCAGCTGCTGATTCATAGCTTTAAAGAACGCCTTGAAAGTTATTTGAATAGCTTTCAAATAAAGACTGTTCATCATATTCAAACTGTGGTTAGATTTGCGATTGGTTTTTCTCATTCTTTGTTAAATTAGTGCTAGTTACCTTTAATAGAAATATGAGATAACATTTGTATTTTAATAAAATAAGTTAAATTCCATCTACTTATAAATATACCCAAAAAGAGATGCCATTAACTTTTATTATAATTAACTTTCTATATAACTACCATTATTTATTCAAACAAAAGGTATTTTAAAGATATATATGCATAATATACATATGAGATATTAGTTCTGTTTTAATAAAGCTATATAAATTCCATCATATCTACTTATTAAATTTTAGTAATTTCCTTAATAATACACCTACAAAAAGTTGTCATTAGCTTCCATTATGGCTAAATTAATTATTAAGCTATTTAAAGATATAGATATATAAGATACCAGTTTTATTTTAGTAAATAATCTTAATTACATCGTATCAACTTATTAATTTTTAGTAGTTTCCTTAATAATGTAGCCAAAAACAGATGCCATTATAATTAAATTAGTAAAATTAATGAAAACTCAAGTTATTTAAAGCCCAAGCACCGCTTTTGAGTACGTTTCCTGTTCCCAATGCTAGCCCATATTTAATGGAATAATTAGAGACAAAACTAAATTGATTGTTATCCAAAAAATAAGAAACAAAACATTTGGAGTGAAATCGCGTGTATTTAATATGGTCAACTTGGAGCAACTCGAGAAATTGAAGAGCGGAACGGAAGACACGTGCGTCCAAGAGTTCCAGTTAGCTAGAGCATTATTATTTATATGGGGGTAAAGACCTTCCCACCATCTGAACAAAATTGGAACGAAATCAACGAACTCTAACCTTCAGTTGCTGCCTTATTCGATGCCATAGATCACAAGTGCCGACCTCACTCCCTACCTTCCCTACCTTCCCTCCCTCTCTATACTTTCGAAGCAAACCATTTGATTTTCTTTTTGATTTTGCTTTGGCGCGGAAATGTATAGAAATTCAGTGACGGAAACGGTGGGGAAATAGACCTTATTGCAGGTTTGGGGGAGGAGGCGACAGGGATCGTCAATAAAAAGTTGGGTATGGTCAGCCAGGAAATAATTGACTGCAGTCACTGTAGACCTCATTTTGCTATAGCTGTCATGTTTTTGGGTGTGTTACGAATTCCATTATCGTATCAAATTCAGTGAAATTCATTTCACGCCAAATTAGAACTCTATTAAATAATTGAAAGTGTAAAGTTTCTGTTGTATATTTTAGTACAATAATTATTATTATTAGTATACTAAAATAGTAGTAACTGTTAATAAATACTATATTCCCCATTTTATCTTTGTGAAGGAACTGGTTAATCTTTTTTTAATCAGAAATTCTAGATAAATGTGACTTTGCTACCTAATAAGTATCATTATTTTTGATATCCTTAACATATCTTTAATTCTTTGTACATTCAGCGAGCAATTAAAATTTAATTAGTATTTAAAGCTTCAAATTACTTTTGTCTTTAATAATATTATGTTACTATGACTTCAATAGAATAAATGAATAGAGACTGGTTTTAAATGAATGGTATCTTAAAAAGAAGATTTCAATTATTAAAAACTTTTTTCTTTGCTAATTCATTATCTTTGTGTCTGTTTCTGATTCGCTTAAAAATAAATTCTACATAATCTAACATTTAATATACACTTATATTATTATAATCTATTGTCGTATACTGGCTATAACTTCAAATCTTCAATTAAACAAAGCTAAAATATGCCATGTTAAATGGAAATTCTTTTTGTTCTTTTGTAAATGTAGAGCTTTGGTCTTATTTTAAAATGTAGATTAATATTAAATATATTCGAATTCATTTGAGATATGTTGATATCAAATATATCTTCATAAGTATTATATAGAATTATTTTCGTCTACAATTTTGGAGGTCGCCCAATTACCCGCATTGTAGTCAGAACCGGCCATGTGTTTTGCACTTGTGCTCACTCGCTTGCCACTTGAGTTGTTTTTTGTTGTGTTGTATGAGTGTGTGTGTTTGTGTGTGTGTGTTTGTGTGTGTGTGTTCAACTGAATACTGAATTCTTCGGTTGCAAGTTTAGACTCGTTTTCTCCGCTTAAATGGTAATAATAATAACTGTAAATAAATGTTAATTTAATTGTATATCTTTTGCTTCTCTCTGCTGTTCCATTGCAGCGGCTGTGCTGAGCCGAGCGAATCATCATCATCAACAACACAACCAAAGCAACACCAGCAGCAGTTGCAGTAGCAACAATAAAGATATCTCCGCTGCGGATGAAGACGAATCAACGACAGCATCGACAGCCACAACGAAGGCATCTCTGGCTTTTACCATTGATCACTTTGACGCCTCGGAGAACGACGCAGCGGCGCAGGCAGCGAGATATAAGAATATGATGGAACGTTTTCAGAGTCGCCACAGACGTGGCGCCTCCATGTCCAAGCTTGAGACTGAGGGCACAACAAATGGCACAACAGAAGTTGTCTCGGCAGCTGCCACGCCCACAACGGAAACGGCAACAACGCCAGCCGTGAAGCTGAGAGTACGAGAACGCAGCGCCTCTCGGGTTAGAGACGCCTCCAAGCGGCACAGTTGGTCGCCACGCAGCTCTGGCAGCACAGCAGCGACGCCAGCAGAGCCTGCGCCACGTGCTCCCAACAGAACCAAGCAGATGCAGTTGCCAACGCAACCTGTACCGCCAAAAGGAACTGCCAATCTGTTGGCCAATCGCACCACACATGGCCAATTTACACCACGTTCAACGGCAATGCAAATGGCATTGCAGCAGGTGGAACTACTCTGTCCACATCCACCGCTGGATGATGTGAAGCAACAGCAGTTGCAGGAGGAGGATGCAGTCAGCGAGGCAGGTACATACACTCTGGATGGGGATAACTATACGGAGGAGCAAAAGGATCTCATGAACATCGATCGCAATGCAGCTGCTGCCGCCAAATTGCGACCAAAACAGTTGGCGGTAAAGTCAAGTCGAGCCAGCAATGTCTTGGAGGTGAACTATTACCACGAGACACCACAGCAGGAGCATAAGGAAGGTGCATATTTGGAGCAGCTAAAATCGCGTGTACAGCGACAACAGCAACCTCAGCAGCAACCACAGGCACCACCAACACCACCATCACCACGAACACCCGCTGCTGATGTGGGTTGCTTCACAAGTGTCACCACCAGCGGAGTGTTGGCCAAACAACGTGCCTTGGACACGCATCCCAAGCTGACGCGGC
Organism: Drosophila neotestacea; assembly: GCA_035044365.1. Lineage (NCBI taxonomy): Eukaryota > Metazoa > Arthropoda > Insecta > Diptera > Drosophilidae > Drosophila > Drosophila neotestacea. Next base: position 1,328,962 of record JAWNMD010000332.1, read on the forward strand.
ATACGCACAGTCTGTCCACATCACAGATCGACAGCTCCGAGTATGTGAGCAATGAGGCCAAGTTAAGGCATGCCCAGGCAATGGCTGCAAGTGCCACAGATCGACAGAAGGCCGAGTATCGCCTTAATGTGTTCACCACCAGCACCACACAACAACAACATCAACACCATCAGCACCAACATCAACATCAGCATCAACATCATCAGTTGCCCGAGACGCCGACAACGCCAACAATGACAGAGGCAGCGCTGCTGCAGTCGGCGCCAACGAAACAGGATTGGATTCAGGAATGGGCTCGCAATGCACGTGCTCGCAGTTTGGCACAGGATGTCAGCAGCAGCTCAGCCAGTCGACGCAAGCAGCAGGCCCAACAGCAAGCACAGGTCAGCAAGAATCTGTTAAAGCCTGCATATGGTATCCTATTCCGATCGTTTGCTCCTGTAAACTATTCTCTGTCGAATAACCTAAGCTATGTATATCAAAGATGCAGTTTATCTAATCTCTCGTTTCTTTTGCAGTTGATGACACGCAGCTACAACTGCTCGGATACGGGTGCTGGAGCGGATTCGTTGACCGATGATAGCCTCAGTTTGTACAGCCAACAGCAGCGTCAGTTTGCGGCAGCAGCCAAGCTCAATCGCAGCCTGGCGGAGCGTTATCGTCTGCTGGGCGACTGTGATTACGCGAGCGATCCGGCGTTGTGCAGTCATGGTGGTGGTCAGGGTCTGGTGATGGGTGGTGAACCTTATAAGCCACCAAAGAGTCCCAGCAAGATACCCTCGCCACTGCACACGCTGGGACGTGCACGCAGTGCCAGTCGCTCCTCCAGGCCAGGAACCAACGAGCAGCAGCATCAGCATCAACAGCAACAGTTGTCATCATCACGTCGCAGCTCGGTTAAATCGCCAGCAGCTCAGTGTAGTCCTCAGCATAGTTTGGAGACGGGCTATCGTCGATCGCCGTTGCATCGTGCACTCATGACCAGCAGCATCAATGAGGCGCAGTTGCAGCTACTCACAAGCGGAGAGTATCTCTTGAAGCAGCTGCATCGACGCAAGAACTCACTCGATGATGTGGAGCACGAGCACGAATTGCCGCCATCTATGTTGAGTGGTTCCATATCGCCGCTGCGACGTTCCAGCTCCTTCCAGCAGCAGCAACAGCGTCCGTTGCAGAGTGTGCGACAGGCGCGACCCAATTTCCAGAATCTATACACGCCGCCAGCAGCGCGACACATGCAACAGCAACAGCATATGCAGCAGCTGCAACAGTTGCAGCTAAAGAAGTCGGCGAGTAGCAATAACTTTGAGCAATCGTACAGCGATTACGACAACGAGTTGCAATATTATATCAACGATGAGGATGAACTGGGCACCACGGGTCCCTACTACTCCAGCTGTGAGGAGGAGGAGGCAGAGGAGCGGCAACCCCATCCGGTTGATGCCACAGTGCCACTGAGCAATACACGACTCAACAAAGCGCTGCTCATGCGCATTGAAAGAAGCAAGCAGCGTGTGGCGGGAAGCGGAAGTGGAAGTGGAAATGGACACACACCAGCCAAGCCGAGCTCGGCACCAGCGGGTAAACTTAGTATTGGACTGGTGGCCTGTCCAAATACGCCAGAGTTGCCACGGCGTGGCATCAAGAGTGCCACACGTGCCGCATCAGGTTGTGGACCCAAGACGCGTCAATCGATGCCACGCGAGACGAGCCTGAGTCGATTGGCCCAACAGGTGCCCAGTAGTTTGGCCAATGCCAAGAAGCAGTTGCTCCAAACGGCCAATGCCAGTGTAACGACAAGAGATCATCCACGTGTGCAGCCCAAGTATCTGGATATATCCAAGTACAAGTCGGCGCAGTCGAATAATTTTCTGCGCAAAAATGATGCCAAGAGCACGCTGAAGCCTGCGGAGCAAATGAAACGCAGTCCTAGCGCCTCCTCGATGGGTCTTAGTCGTGGTGAATCGACTCGTGCTAGTAATCGCAGTGTACGCTCCACAGTCTCGGCGATGAACACTAGCACCACATCCCTGGGCGGTGGTGGTGGTGCACGTGCCACATCTGCAGTGCGTCGTGATGCCTCCAGTAAGTGAAAATATTTAACTGATAAAGATACATCTTTTAATCAATTGTACATCTTTAGTTAACAAACAAAAGGAGGCCGAAATGGTCATGTGGAAGCGACGCTCCACCTATGATCCCATGAAGGCAGCTGCCGAGGATCGACGTCGCAAGGAGGAGGCTCGTCGTGCCCAAAGTCAGTCCCAGAGTCAGTCTCAGAGCCAGGCACAGTGTCAACTCCATGATATGGCCAACGATGCGCCCTTCGAAAGGTAAATTCTCAGCACCTGTGAGCGGACAGCGGGAGAAGTAATAACTTTTAATAGGATTATAACATTATTTAGGTCTCCCTCAGATGTTTAAGTAAGGTTATCCCCAGTAATTCCTCTATAATCCCATTTTATGTAGTTTATTCTGTTAGGCGGGAGTCATTGAATAGAAATTCTATATTAAATGTTCTCTCCAAGTCATTCAATAATTATCCAATTTATAGTAGTTTTAATGCTCAGCTTGGCCCAAAAAAGTATGCTTCACAGTTTTATAATATTTAAATAAGGTTGAAAGAGGAAGCTAGAAACATTATACATTTAGTTTCCCTTTATAGATTACTAGTCTAGTTATAGTAGAAATTGCGTATAAGCAACTAGAAAAGTTTATAGCCATAACTAAATTAAAAAGGATCTCAGATGCTAAGTGCTTTCCATAAAATTAGCATCTCAATTACCCTAAACTAAGAATAGAAGAGATTATAGAATTGTAATGAAAACTATTGAAGAAACTATAGCTTAATTTGTGCACTACAATGATCATATGTTTCTATGTATGTAATTCTATATGTTTACTTTGATCTGAACTAATTTTTCAATTAACGAATACTAGAGTTATTTATGTATATTATGTAATTGGCAGATCAAAATTCATATTGGGGAATTTGCTTAGAATGATAACAAATGAACTGTAGAATTAAAAAAGCTATATACTCATTGAGTTTAATGAAAATTCTTAGAATCTTTGCTAATAAAAGTGTTCATCTACTTGTTAAAAAGTTAGAATTTTAGTTATAGAATTAACAGACCTATGTTTCTATTTACTTTCTGTACATTATGCGTAATATTTCTGATTTCTTTCTTTTTTATATACTTTTATTATTAGCTTAAGGTTGTGGGTAATTTCTCGGCTAGAGGTAAAGGTGCGTTTAACGGCCATAACAATTAATAATAATTGTAATTAATTATAATTGCAATATATTATCTTCTATTCCCAATCAAAAAACATAATCGTAACACATTTTTTGAATTTCCACGCTTATGACCCACAATTATCGTAGTGCCCTCTGAAATAATCTAGGAACTTAGCTAATGTAGAGAGAGTTTATTGAGAAGAATAACTAGATGAAAACAACTTCATTTGCTGTTATAATTTTGCTAATTGATTTCTTTTCTTTTAATTTCTGTACACCTCAACCAATTCCGATAACCGATAACCGATAACCACAAAAAAAAACTCCACAAATACACACAATCTGTAGACCATCACGATCACACTATCGCCGTGGACAGTTATGACCAACGGATGGTGTGCTAGTTACCGATCTGTAATCCAACAACCAAAACAACAACAACATTCGAACAACTATCTTTCCACAACACACACACACACACACACAAACACACCCATGCAAAGCCAAATACTCTACATTTAATAAGCGGTGCAAGAAAGAAGACTCCAGCGAATTGCGATTCCCTAACAACGTAATTAATCTTGATTGTGACACTAGAAGTTAATTCCAGTGCAAGGCAACCCCCCAAAGAAAACAACGATATTATTTAAGGATATATACATATATACACTCGTTATATATGTATACGATTCCGAATCCTTTCAACGACAACGAATTGCTGCGATGCTGCATTAATTCGACGAGTTGCCAATGTAATGGAAAAGTTGACATTATTAAGCGAGAAATCGCTACTCTTTCACTCGTTGCTCGTTACTCGTTGCTCGTTAATTGTTACTTGTTACTATTTATTGCATTGCCTCAATCATTTTATTCGTTGCTCGCCTCTTGTGCAAATGTCTGGAAATATTTGTATATATATACTATTCGTAAATATAAGAATAACTAGTTTTTGTCAGCTCGTTCTCGCAATCGTTTGTCTTGTGCGGTTTTAAAAAGCGCCCTAACCTAAACAGCAAAGTAAATTAGTCTAATCATATCATTTGGCATCTGGAATTCCCTCTCTAACCGCTAACAATCGAAGTATACCCATAACAATTTTAACAATCCTTTGTTAAGTGTACAAATGTTTGCCTTGCTTTCTTCTCGTACTCATCTATACAACCAATAATAAATTTATATAATCACTTAACATAAAATATATCTGGAACAGATCTAACAATCGGCTAACACAATATTCACACAAATACATAGATAACAACAATTAAAAGCTTAGTTAGTCGCTAGTTTAGCACTCGATTTGTATTCGTCACAATCATTGAATACATTTAAATTTATTCGAATATTTGATACACTTACTAATCTGTTTTTGTTTCTACTTATTATCGAACAGTGTCCATCGACCGGCAAACAATTTGACAATTACGGGCAGCATAAACTACAGTCCAAGAAACTCAATGGAAAACGACGCCTGGATGCTTGGTGAATCATCAGAGTTTGGTGAATATCCTGAGGATTACGACGTGGAGGACGTTGAGGAGGACGATGAATATGTGGCCGGTCAAGAGTCTGATGATGTCTTCGAGTCCGAAACAGCGGAGGCAACAAGTTAATACCAGCAACAGTGATATCTTTAAACGATCTAATGAATAACAATTCAACAAGATGAGTATATATATTGTATTTAATAGCAAGCGCAATGCGATTTAGTTATAATCTGATCAGATCTGATATCATATGATATGACTTTGAATCTGCTTAACTGAATTATTTATATGAAATGAAGTATATATACTATTGAAAGAAGAAAAAAGCAAATTTGAAATAAAATGAGTAAATGCTTTCTAAAATATCAACAAATATTATTTACGATGCTGTCCAAAACGCCATAAAACAGAAAACTACTTACATACAACTAACGATTATCGATTAACGATTTTAAATGAGAATTACCAAAATAACTGATCTGCCTATGTTAAGATCACACTTTCAGTTTTGTACAATTATCCAATACTCAAAGTCAGCTCTGGGCAAGCACAGTGAACGATCGATTTTGAATTGATATACATATAAAACTATATCCTAACTATATGGAATTGAGTGGATTAGCTCGATTGCTGTAGCGGTTGCCCAGATGTTGATCACAAACGAATTGTCAGTAGATTTTGTATGCTAATATATGCCTATACTATAGGTATATACTTATATATAAAGATATATGGATAAAGATATAGTTTTATATATATAATATACGAGTAGGGATTATTTATGTGGTACTTGCTTTTTAAATCGCGTTAATTGTTCAGGCAGCTTTCAATGCTTTCTAACAGCATCAACTGAACAAATCTGATTGATTGACTATTTAATCAATTTATAGAACTATACCTAGTACTGTACTATAACTATAATTCAAAACTGGTGTCGGTGTCCATTTTAAATGCTGCTCTTCAAGTGGAATCGAAGCTTTAGGTTCAATTGATTTCACTTGATATACTCTCGAGCAGCTTCTTGATTTTAATAATTTAAATATAATTATACACACATTTCAATTAAAAACGTCAAAAGTAATTTTAAATTTTTTGGTAAACTTTAAAAACAAAATGTATTGTACAACTTGTTTCTTGTTGTTTTATTTCTAGGCAGATATAAATAAAATGCGAATATTTAAAGTGAAAATATGTTTGATTAAATATTTAGATAGGCTATTATTTACATTTTCTAAAAGCAATTTCAAGAATTCCTTGCAGCTCTCCGTCAACAACCTTCACATTTTTTACAAGTGTCGGATTCTTAGATGACCCCATAATTTTTTGATGCCAATCGATAGATTTCGTCCTTGCGAATCTAGCACGACATGTCCTGTCGAAATGCGCAAGGATGTGGTCGAGCTAGAGCTAATTTTCTTCAAAGGATAACGCGTTTTATTAGTTTTTTGCTCATAGCTTGAGCATATCCTGCAGGATCTAAAATTTTTTGATGCTGATCGATAGATTTCGTCCTTGCGCATCGAATGAGACATGTCCTGTCAAAATCCTGCAGGATATGGCGGAGTAAGAGCAAAAAAACGTTAAAGGACATCATATTTTAGATTTGTTTAAGCTCTAGCTCGGCCATATCCTGCAGGATTTCAAAATGACATACCTTTTTGTAATCACCGTTGGCAGGACTATCGATTGGCATTCAAGGATTTCCAGGATCTGACAAAAAAATTTCCCAAAATTTTCCCAAGGGGTAAGTATGCAAAAATTGGTCAAAAGGCCAAAATTACGGCGTATCTCCGCCATTTGAAGGACTATCATGATGTCCTTTGGCCCACAGATAGTCCTTGTTGTACTCAGTCAGAATCAGTAACAAAAAGGACGAAAGTCCTTGAAACAGCCAAGTTACAAGGACTTTTTTGTATAGAGAAAATTGCCCATATCTCGGCTATATCCTTGCGTATCCTGACGAGTCCTGTGTCAAAAAAATTTTCTCATCCAGGACTGTCATCTGGCCAAAGGACATCCAAATCCTCCTTGTAGTTCCCGAGATATTACGGATTTTCTGTATTCGTCCTGTTTCTCAGCGATTTGTGACTGAAATTTTACAAGTGTCGGATTCTTAGATGACCCCATAATTTTTTGATGCCGATCGATAGATTTCGTCCTTGCAAATCGAACGAGACATGTCCTGTCAAAATCCTGCAGGATATGGCCGAGCTAGAGCTAATTTTCTTCAAAGGATAACACATTTTATTAGTTTTTTGCTCTTAGCTTGACCATATCCTGCAGGATCTCAAATTTTTAGATGCCGATCGATAGATTTCGTCCTTGCGAATCTAGCAAAACATGTCCTGTCAAAATGCGCAAGGATATGGCCGAGCTACAGCTAATTTTCTTCAAAGTATAACACATTTTATTCGTTTTTTGCTCTTAGCTTGGCCATATCCTGCAGGATCTCAAATTTTTAGATGCCGATCGATAGATTTCGTCCTTGCGAATCGAACGAGACATGTCCTGTCAAAATCCTGCAGGATATGGCGGAGTAAGAGCAAAAAAACGTTAAAGGACATCATATTCAAACAGAAAACCCGCCATATCTCCGCCATTTAAAGAACGATTTTGATGTCCTTTGGCATACACACTGTCCTTGCGGTCCTTCATCGGAATATGTCATCAAAAGGACGAAAGTCCTTGAAATAGCCAAATTAGCATGTTCAGAGATCATGCAACTTCGTATATCCTTGACGTATCCTGACGAGTCCTATGTCAAAAAAAGCGCCTTAATCAGGACTAGCAACTGACTAAAGGACATCAAAATAGTCCTTAAAATGGCGGAGATATAACGATTTTTCTAAAAAACGCTTCGCTGAAAAGTGGCGCCATCCATGGTTCGTTGCCGGAACTATATATTTAAGTGGAGCCATCCATGGTTCGGAACCGGAACTGTTACTTGTAGCATACTTTTAGGCGAAATAAAATATAGTTCCGACTCCGAACCATGGATGGCGCCACCTCAAAATATAGTTCCAGCAACGAACCATGGATGGCGCCACTTTTCAGTGAAGCGTTTTTTAGAAAAACCGTTATATCTCCGCCATTTTAAGGATTTTAAGGATGTCCTTTGGTCAGTTGCTAGTCCTGATTAAGGCGCTTTTTTTGACATAGGACTCGTCAGGATACGTCAAGGATATACGAAGTTGCATGATCTCTGAACATGCTAATTTGGCTATTTCAAGGACTTTCGTCCTTTTGATGACATATTCCGATGAAGGACCGCAAGGACAGTGTGTATGCCAAAGGACATCAAAATCGTCCTTTAAATGGCGGAGATATGGCGGGTTTTCTGTTTGAATATGATGTCCTTTAACGTTTTTTTGCTCTTACTCCGCCATATCCTGCAGGATTTTGACAGGACATGTCTCGTTCGATTCGCAAGGACGAAATCTATCGATCGGCATCTAAAAATTTTAGATCCTGCAGGATATGGCCAAGCTAAGAGCAAAAAACGAATAAAATGTGTTATCCTTTGAAGAAAATTAGCTGTAGCTCGGCCATATCCTTGCGTATTTTGACAGGACATGTTTTGCTAGATTCGCAAGGACGAAATCTATCGATCGGCATCAAAAAATTATAGTTCCGGCTCCGAACCATGGATGGCGCCACCTCAAAATATAGTTCCAGCAGCGAACCATGGATGGCGCCACTTTTCAGTGAAGCGTTTTTTAGAAAAACCGTTATATCTCCGCCATTTGAAGGATTATTTTGATGTCCTTTGGTCAGTTGCTAGTCTTGATTAAGGCGCTTTTTTTGACATAGGACTCGTCAGGATACGTCAAGGATATACGAAGTTGCATGATCTCTGAACATGCTAATTTGGCTATTTCAAGGACTTTCGTCCTTTTGATGACATATTCCGATGAAGGACCGCAAGGGCAGTGTGTATGCCAAAGGACATCAAAATCGTCCTTTAAATGGCGGAGATATGGCGGGTTTTCTGTTTGAATATGATGTCCTTTAACGTTTTTTTGCTCTTACTCCGCCATATCCTGCAGGATTTTGACAGGACATGTCTCGTTCGATTCGCAAGAACGAAATCTATCGATCGGCATCTAAAAATTTTAGATCCTGCAGGATATGGCCAAGCTAAGAGCAAAAAACGAATAAAATGTGTTATCCTTTGAAGAAAATTAGCTGTAGCTCGGCCATATCCTTGCGCATTTTGACAGGACATGTTTTGCTAGATTCGCAAGGACGAAATCTATCGATCGGCATCAAAAAATTATAGTTCCGGCTCCGAACCATGGATGGCGCCACCTCAAAATATAGTTCCAGCAACGAACCATGGATGGCGCCACTTTTCAGTGAAGCGTTTTTTAGAAAAACCGTTATATCTCCGCCATTTGAAGGATTATTTTGATGTCCTTTGGTCAGTTGCTAGTCCTGATTGAGGCGCTTTTTTTGACATAGGACTCGTCAGGATACGGCAAGGATCAGCAAAGTTGCATGATCTCTGAACATGCTAATTTGGCTGTTTCAAGAACTTTCGTCCTTTTGATGACATATTCCGATGAAGGACCGCAAGGGCAGTGTGTATGCCAAAGGACATCAAAATCGTCCTTTAAATGGCGGAGATATGGCGTGTTTTCTGTTTGAATATGATGTCCTTTAACGTTTTTTTGCTCTTACTCCGCCATATCCTGCAGGATTTTGACAGCACATGTCTCGTTGGATTCGCAAGAACGAAATCTATCGATCGGCATCTAAAAATTTTAGATCCTGCAGGATATGGCCAAGCTAAGAGCAAAAAACGAATAAAATGTGTTATCCTTTGAAGAAAATTAGCTGTAGCTCGGCCATATCCTTGCGCATTTTGACAGGACATGTTTTGCTAGATTCGCAAGGACGAAATCTATCGATCGGCATCAAAAAATTATAGGGTCATCTAAGAATCCGACACTTGTAAAATTTCAGTCACAAATCGCTGAGAAACAGGACGAAAACAGAAAATCCGTAATATCTTGGGAACTACAAGGAGGATTTGGATGTCCTTTGGCCAGATGACAGTCCTGGATGAGACAATTTTTTTGACACAGGATTCGTCAGGATACGCAAGGATATAGCCGAGATATGGGCAATTTTCTCTATACAAAAAAGTCCTTGTAACTTGGCTGTTTCAAGGACTTTCGTCCTTTTTGTTACTGATTCTGACTGAGTACAACAAGGACTATCTGTGGGCCAAAGGACATCATGATAGTCCTTCAAATGGCGGAGATACGCCGCAATTTTGGCCTTTTGACCAATTTTTGCATACTTACCCCTTGGGAAAATTTTGGGAAATTTTTTTGGCAGATCCTGGAAATCCTTGAATGCCAATCGATAGTTCTATCAACGGTGATTACAAAAAGGTATGTCCTTTTGAAATCCTGCAGGATATGGCCGAGCTAGAGCTTAAATAAAACTCAAATATTGATGTCCTATAAAGTTTTTCCCCTTAAACCCACAACAATAACAACAGCAGCAACAACAGTTGTTGTTGTCACAGTTGCTGCTGCACATCGTGCACCTTAGTAACAGTTGCTATTGCACTTCAGCAATAGCTCGCTCTTTTTCAATTGTTTTCAATTTGAAAAGATTTAAACAAACGGTTAAATTGTAGTTTTAAAAAAGCGGCGCTGGCAAACAAAGGATGGCGCCACCGCTGTGAAACTTGACAGCCCTGGGCGACCTTGTTGCATACTTTTCGGGATTTAGTAAAAATATGCTGAAAAATAAAACAATTTGTTTAAGGTAATATTAAATGATTTTTTTTTTAAACAAATCAATTCAATTATAAATTAAAGGATTCTATTAATGCATGTAATTTTTGCAAAAACAAATTAAACTTATTTCTGAAGTGACTCTCGAAATTGTTCACTTACATATTGTGTTTGATTTCCCTTTCTGAAATAATACAAATATACAAATGTTATTCAAATTGGCAGTATTCTTAAGGATTTTAAAAGGACTGTAACCACAGTAAGCAATTGATTGGCATGTAAGGGTTTTCAGGGTCTAATCAATTATTTACAGGCCTGTAAAAATTGGTCAAAGAACAGAAAAAAAATTAAAGAATTGCAACTCGTTCGTAAAATTTTGTGGAATTCAAATAAATATAAAGAAATCATATTATTCTTAATAGAAAGAGAAAAAATTCCCAACTAAGTATTTAATAATTACCTCGTTTAATTTAGAAATAATTTGACAAAGCTCGAAGATAGCTGCAATAAACATAAAGCTTTTATTAAATGCACTTTAAAATTTCCACTTAAAATGGAAGCTAAGGCTATCAAGGGCGAGGGAAGGGCTAAAGAGGGGAGGATGAGGGTCGGGATTTAGCAACGGAAATGCCAATTAGAGATTTCGTGTTATGCTCAAAACGAAAACTAAACAAACAAAACGAAATACAAGTATTTTTATGGGGGGAGGGAGGGAAAGGGCAATTTTATGAACTGGCAGCGGACGAGGAGGACGAGCAAAGGGAAAAAATGCAGAGGCCACAGCAACAAAAACAACAGCAAAATGAAGCAAAACTAATTAAATTAAATAAAATAGAATTGTAAACAACAGCAAAACAAAACAAAACAAAAAACATCAACAAAACAAATAAAATAGCCATAAATATTTATCAAAAGAAATAACAAAAGAATCTGAGAATAAAATTTCAGAAATTAAGAACAGTGAATTGTTGTTGTTATGCAATTTGCCTGATAAATGAATTAATTAGTTTTTATGCCGCAACACCTAAATACAGAAGTTAACAAAAACATTTCAAATTATGAATAATTTTGTTATAATTACCGAACTGAAATCAAATAATAGAGAGTTGCCACAGAAGTTTCTTTCAGTGGAATAAGCAAAACAATTTTGTAATTTCAGCTGCAATTCATGAATTTTTTTTATCATATTAAAAATAAGAATTTTAAAGATATTTGTAAACAAATCTTTAACGAAAATTTTAGTCATATAATTTCCTTACTTGTGACTTCAGAAACAATCTTTAATATTGTTTAATTTTTTATTTATGGGCTGGAAAATAGCTTAGCAAGAAATATACAAATTTGTTTTGTAAATTTTTAAGTACAAAGTAAAAATTCAGTTGCCATAAACATAAGTCTAATATTAATTACTGAAACCAGATAAATAATAGTCTGAATTCTGAAATGTTTTTAGGCAACCCTTTTAAAAATAATTATAAAGAAGCTAGTTTATTGTTTATTAATAATTCTGATTGTTTTTACCATATATTGTTTTTTCCCTCTTTTATAAGTCTCGTGATGCGTTTCGAGTTGATCAGTTCTATTGAAATGTTAATGTTAATTTTTCTTTTCTTTTTTCTTTCCTTTTAGTCTGGCACTTAAGAGCTTTATTATTTACGATTATTTAGCACTTGGATTGTGTTGTTGTTGTTGTCGTTGTTGTTATTGTTTTAGATCTTTTTAGTTTGGTAATAAACAAATAATGCTTAATGTGCAAGGGAACATAAACAATGCGAATTATTATTTACGAAATTTGATGGAGAATATGGAAAACTCTCGAAACTTAGAAGCCACATTGCTACGATTGTTTTTACGAGTACTTGAGGGCACTTTTATCGAATTGATATATGGTATGGTATGATATTATATTGGGGTCGAGTGATGGCATCAGTAGTGAGTGGCCATCTGATTGTGAATTGAAATACATTTGTCATTTCATTTTATTAAATTCGTTTAGTTAAGATAGATACTTATATAGATAGCTAATTGACTTCATTTCTACTCATCTGGATGAAGACGCTTAAAGTTGTAGTATATGCTGGGATTGTAAACATCGTATAAAGGATGTTGCATTACAATATATCTAAAGTGCCAATGCTCAATGAGGATGGCACAGATCGAGACCATGTAACCAATACCCAGAGCCATAAAGGAGCTCCAAAACTTGTTTAGATTCATGAGTGCTTCCTGTGGAGCCTGCTCCTCTGCCGGCAGACGTTTGATTGCATCGCGCAACCACTTGGAAATGAATCCTAAAGGAAACTTGGTTAATTTCCCTCATTAGTTTAAACTTCATACTCACCGGCCTCACTTAAATGCTGTATTATATCATCCACGTGTGGCTTCAGTGCTGAATTCTTCTCCAGCGCCAACACCACTGGCATATGGACCACACACTCCTTCATGATGTGCAACGCCGTAGATCCCATGCCACGTGCCTCACCTGCCGCACGTAGATACCGCAGATAGAACTCGTTGTCATAGTACGCGGCCTGTCCTCTAGCGATCCTCTCCGGCTATAAAGAGATGAAAGTTAACAAGAATAGTAACAGTTAGTACAGATTTAAAGTGTAACAAAATAAAATAGCATTGCTTATTGTCGTATCAGATTCATATACCATAATAAGTATTGCTCGAACAGTTCCAAATCAACAGATAGGAGTAATTAATCATTAATGAACATACTTGAACACTGTTGTCTAAAAAGCTAAAGAATTTACAGAAACAATAAAGTATAATTTCAATAGGAACAGGGCTCCATATCGTGCCGCTGTTTTCGTTAAGGTTCATCTAAAAGTATATCCTCAAAATGAGGAAATGTGTGTTAGTTTTATTATATTTACAGAGTATCGCTTAGTGGGGAGAGCCCTGGTTTTATACTATTTAAGTGCAAGTTTCTAGCTGGGCTTTTTTACTGTACCTATTTAGTCTTATCTCATTCTCATTTCTATTAGAAAGGTTTTGATTGCGGCTCTACATTGAATTGAACTCTATTAATTTAGTCGGCGTTTCAACAGGTTTGAGTGTAGTAAGCAAATTCAAAATGGGGAAAAATATATTATATATAGCGCTGATTCTAGCTATATATGGAACTTTTGTAGCAGTTGCATCTGACCTACATAAGGTAAGCTTAAAGTTATGTTGTGAAATATGTGAACAGTGAAAAAACTTTCTCTTTATTAGGCTTGTAATACTGAACGAGAGCTTGAACAACATTGCGGGTCCTATACCTATAGGATTGTCAAACCATTACTAGATTTTATAGGAAACATTAAGGATGAGATAAATCAAAGTGAAATGAAAGACACAGAAATAAAAGAATTAAAAGATAAGTTGATTCAACAAGATTCTAGTATCGCAATCAACAAAGTATATACAGATCAGATAGAACTTCAGGAGAGAATAATTAATAGACTAACTGCAATCTCTACATTAACAGAGCAATGTGATCAATATAAAAAAGATTTACTTGATAAGGATGAAATGATTTCAAGACTAAAGGTCCAGGTTGAAAATGATTCCGAAAATATTAAAGCAGCTCAATTACAATTAGAAGAAAGTCAAACTAAATATCTAAAGCAGGAAAAGGATCTTCAAACGTGTCGATTGGAAGTTGAAAAATTAAATAAGACAACACAGAATCAAATACCCAATAGCTGCATTTCCTTTGGAGATTCTTCAGGTACTCATCAAATTAAAGTTCCAGGTATAGATACTTTCGATGTCTTATGCGATAATAAAACAGCTGGACCTGGGTGGACAATTATTGAGCACCGATTTAATGGTGGAGAGAGTTTCAATCGGGATTGGGCAACATTCCGCAAGGGATTTGGCTCTTTTACAGGAGACTTTTTCCTTGGCTTAGAGAAGATTCATCGATTGACATATGATCAATATAATGAACTCTACATTCATATGGAACGATTTGATGGACGTGTTGACTTTGCCCGATATGATCGCTTCGCAATTTCCAGTGAAGATGATAAGTACAGAATTAATATATTGGGTGAGTTCTCTGGTAATGTTGAGAACAAGTTCAGATCCCACGCATATATGAAGTTTACAACAACGGATTCCGATAATGATGCTTGGGATGGTGGAAGTTGTGCCCACTATCGAGAAGCTGGTTGGTGGTATGAAAACTGTGTGACCAGGTAAGTTCCAAATATTCCTATACACTGACTAGAGATTATTATTAACCTGTTATGATTGTTTGTTTTTTCAGTTTTTTACATGGAACATACTCTAATCACGCTACTGATAGTTACAGTTCTATATATTTCCATTATCCTAAAACTATAAAAGCTTTTAAAATGATGATACGTCCTGTAACTCAACAGTGAATACTCCATCCAATTAAGACATGAAATCATATGAATTATCATAGGGTATTCAGCCTTTATCAACTTAAAAATTTACAGGAAAAATTAACACAATAACTCAAATTTATTATTATTAATTTTGAATTGAAGGATACAACTGTTAAATTACGACTACAAATAATACTATGATACGTTGTCCTAGTTAAAAGAATTTTTTCGATAAGTATGACGTTTGTTTTCAATTACAGGGTATTCTTCATAAATTGTATATTTTCAAATGTTATGTTTTATAAATTCTTTGATGTTCTGATATATATTTCACTTATTGTTCTACTTATGAATTGTCTACAGGGTATTATCTGGTGTATTTTAAAGTGATATTTATTAAGAAAACTTACCAAATCATCAATGGACTCCACAATTTCCATTTTAGCACCCACTTCACGAGCCGTATCATCACCAGATTCCAGAAAGAACTGTATATTCTCATTAGAGCCCGTCGTGGTTGGAATGCGTGCGCGGTTTAGTTCCTGCAGAGTATCTATGGTCACCCTGTAAGGGAAGAGAAAGAGCGAAAGAGAGAGAGAGAGAGAGAGAGAGATAGGCTTTTATCTGTATAGTTTCTTTTTTGTAAAAAGTCCCACTGGGATGTCTTACCGTGCGGCTGGGTTGGCCAAAATGGCAGTAAAGCTGGCCCGGTAGGTGGCCACCAGTAGGATGCAGTAGATCCAATACCAGCCGGTTAGGACCCTCAGTGGCCAATGATGTGGCATACGGGGCAGTGCCACATAGAGCAACATGCTGTATGTAAGCAGTATGCAATTGGCATAATCATCAAAGAGTTCTCGTCCAGCTGCAGTTCCCCTTCCCCGATAACGACCAAGCTCGATCCGTAGACTTAAACGTCGCCAATAATGTGAACTTCTGGGCTTCCGTTTCCGACTTCGTCGAAAGTAGCGAAAGAATGTTGAAGCCTGACTGCTGTTTTGGAGAAAGGCATTGAGAAAACTGATGAGATAGAAGATGGTGCCGACAACAAAGAGAGAGAGCATCACACCAGTCCACATGCCACTACTAAAGGGCAGAACGAAGGTTTGCCACGAGTTGTCCGTCGAGGATTCGGGCGTCAGGAAGGTTAAACATTCTACACTATGCTGCAGACTCAGCTCCACATGCTGCACATAGCTCTGGAACATGTGCAAATCTCCAATTCCAAATCGGGCATTGTGATGTGCCTGCATATGATATAAAGTGGAATGTATAATGTATTTATGGCTAATCAAAAACATTACTAACTACTTTATAGAGTCAGAGGTACCTTGTTTATCCACATATTCTCATAGTCATATAACAATGTTTGGTATATAGTAGTATAGTATAATTACCACTGCTCCAATCAGTCCCGACTCCAGTCGCGTCTTATTCTCCTCCAGCAAACCAATCTGATCCAATTCAATCGCATCGCTTTCATTCACAATATAGTATTGAGGCTGAAAGTGCAATGTTTTGGCCAAGGCTTCCATGATCATCACCTCGACACCTTCGTAGCTATTTGTGGATCTATTTAGTTGTACCATAGGCATATGCTCAACAATGGCCACAGTTAGAGGAGCACCTGAAATGAAGTGAAAAGAAAGCTAAGATTTAATTATTCTCATTAAGAAAACACTTTCTTCAGCTTTCGACAAACCGCGTAGATTTCTTGTTTTATCCTTGAAGAGGAGTTTTCTATCGAGTTGTTTGCCAGGTGACCAAATGCCCAGTTGTTGCAACACAAGAACACCTCTTAGAATTCCCGGATACGAAATGGTCGAGATGCTAAAACTACAGGGTATCCTAAGGTTATTCCGAGGAAGATTACTTCGAGTAAATCTCATCGCAATCTCACCTTGTTTGCTGTTGATGTCGCCTGAGGAACAAAGTCCTCACAAAAACACTCCACACGTGCAACATCTCGAGGTTGTAGAGTCTGGCATCGTGCAACAGGACAAATTTCTGTTGCATATGCAACGCACGATTGTTGTACACATATTTGATCAATTGTTGCACCTGTAAACCATTCAACATGGTGATCACATGCAGATCACATCCACTCGACTTGATTCCATGCAACATGTTCTCCATTTGCGATGGAGGATTGTTGAGATTCTCACTGTCATTCACACGCACCATGTAGTAAGTTCTGTGATGTTGCGACACTGCCTCAAAGTATGCCCCATCGTAGATCGGTGAGTGTAGATCATCTGTGATGATCGCCAGGCAACGTTCCACTTGCCCCTTCCACACCAACTGTTGCAACAACTGCTTCAGTTCGTCCTGATACAGATCCACGGCCAGTGGAGTCGTTAAGCTGGAAATTCCGTATGTTATCCATGTGGCAAGCAGCGCCAAGTACAACACACTTGCAACACGCACAACCATCGTGGCTTTAATGCCAAAACTCCTTGCCACATTCCGTATGCAGATCTAATTAAACTTGCCACAACCTTAGCTGAACCCAATGAAACCCAAAACCGTCACTCAGCTACTCAACTTCTAACCTGGTCAACTAGGCAATTGACCAAACTAGTCAATTGACCTGCTTTACTTACCTTAGAAGTCCACGAAAGGTTATCTAATTAAACTTTTAAATGTTAACTTAAGTAAATAAAGTAAACTATTTAAAGTAAAGTTACAAAAATCAAAGAAAAACTAATTTATTACAACCAAAATCATTCAAATATAATGCTACTAATAACAACAGATTAAATCTGGGATTTAATTCCAGATTAAATCGGAAATACAAATGAGGTCAACCTTTTTGATGATAATCTTTCGAAATACTAAGTATTAAATATATATTATTATCACATTAACGACTACAAATTAATTTGAGATTATTTCTGTTATTGTTATTAGTGAATTAAGTGCTTTATAATTTGGACCGACTAATTAGTTCATAATCACACCATAGCAAATTTGTTTGTCTGTCTTCATTAGTTAGCGACAGAATGAAATCGAGGCAATGATAATGATAATGATTATGTAGGAGACATGTCACCAGAAATCAGTCAAAAGAAACAGAAAACCGATTAAGAGACGACCAGAAGCCACATTCAAATACACATTAATGTCAGCTTAAGTGTGGACCCAGAGACACAAGACACGAGACAGAAGACAGCAGACAGACAGTGAAAAGCCAAAAGACCAAATTGAAATGATATAGGGTATACCTGGGTATTTAAGCAGCTATCCATTTACTACCTGTCCCTAAAGTGCCAACGAGACTGGACTCTGTTTTCTGCTCTCTATTGTCATGTAATTAACTTTTTCCGAATCTCCGGATTTCGAATTGTTTGCACATAATTGCAATTTAATTATTTTCACTTCTTCTTCTTCTTTTCCTTTTCCATGTTTTTATGGGTTTATGTGGGTCGCCATTAGCCATTAGCTGCAGGTAACACCAGACCAAGCCCAAATCCAAATCCAAACCCAAACTCAGACTCAAACTCTAACTGAAGACCAGGTATATGCACATGTATTTTCCCAATAATGTTTGCCGAATTCAACTCGCGTTTTGTTTACATTGACACATTTTCCATTTGTTTTTCCAGCCAGCAAGATTTTCAACATAATTTATGGGTTTCTTGAGTTCTTCCAGTACTCATCCACATGTTGACCCCGATCTTCTATGGTGTGGTGTAGTCTATATGCTTTTCTCACCCACAGCAGAGGGTCCATCGATTAGTTCTGCTTCTGTTTAAAGTTTCCTTGCGAATTGACCAAAGTGTGAAATTACCAATTTCATACCCTGGGAAATTATGACAGATTATGCTAGCAATAGTTTTCCCATCATTCCCATTCCCGGACATTTGCCAGCTGCTTCTCTGACCCAAAACCCGATTAATACACCTGCTTGAACTCAATATAAACGATGTCTCTTATTTTATTTTAATCCGGAAGTTAATTTCATTTAAATTTCTACAAATGCTGACATCATTTCTATACAACATTTCTATTCCCACGCTTTAATCAATATTTTAAATTAACTTGTTTAAACTGCTCTTGTTTTCTGCATGCGCTTTAAATTTGTTTATATTTAATTTATTGTATTTATCGATGTTTTGCATAATTTAATAATTAAATTGGGAGTTAAGTGGATAATTATTTTGGATTTATTTAAGCATTTTAAATAGATTCAACGCATTTAGCGTGGAGATTTATTTTAGTCTTTAGCTTAATTGTTAACATTATGGAGAAGTAGTTGCTAGTCAATTAAGAACCAGCCACCGGTTCAAAACTAGCTAGTTAAGGAAGGAGTCTGGGTTACAAACTTCCTTAATTACCTTTTCTAAATTATTGTGAATCATTTTTAAGAATAATATTATGTTTATTAAACCTATATATTCTGTTAACTGAAAGTTAAATACTATTAGTAGTGAACCATTTGGTTTTAGATCATTCAAATATAAAACTAATGCTGGCTTATATTTAATCTGATTCACAGACTTTAAACCAAATATATATTTAGCTTTAATAGTAAATATATATTTCCATAAATCTTGAACCTGTTTGTTAGTTCTACAAACATGGAACCGGTTCAAAGTGGACTGTGAACTAATCTGAAACCAAGTGTGAACTAAACATTTGTTGGGAGATACTTTAGATTACGTATTCGCACACGTTTAGTAGCAGAGTCTAAGTGAACGAATAATATATTAAGGTCTTTCGATTGATTCGACTTCAAATATACATATATTATAGATATATATTTACTATAGATATATGCAGTAGATAGAGGTCTTTCAATCAATCGACTTGTTTGCACTAAATTCATTATCTTAATGAGACATTATTAAATTATTCACGTTTAGAAATGTGCCAAGTCAAATGCGAACACGTTGTCAATATCAATGACTAATCTATGAATACAACGAATACATTCACACTAACACGGGTACTCGTATCTATACAATGTATTTACATATATATGTACATTTTGGTTCATTGAATAAAAACTTAATCAGCATTCAATTAAATGCACAGAGCAACCAACAACAGCTCAAAGGGGGGAAAAAGCAAAGCAAAAAAGAAGACAATAAAACAGAGTGGGAGAAAAAGGGGAAAAAGAATAGAGAGAGGAGAGGGAGAGGGAGAAATAAAGCGCGATTTCGTTGATTATGTAAATCAATTGAACAGCGAGATAAAAACAAATTTCGCTGATATATCGTTCTTTAGTATTATTTTCCGATTATTTCTTTTCACTCGACGCTCTGACGTTGACGCTTTTTATATAATCACATTGACAGTTGTTGCCCCGATGATTTTAATACCCTGCAACTACTTGACAGCTGGGGTATATGAGCAAACACAGTAAATATGCTATGTATATAACTAGCTTTTATCATTTTAATGAGGCGTATCCTTCTACACATTTATTAATTAAATACGATAGGTGCTTATTAATTATTAACATCGGCTGACTATATCTTATATCTGTTATAGAATATTAAGCTTTTAGATGTTGCTTTATAACAAACTTTGATTATCTACAGATTGTATTATTAATTAAAGGAAATATCTTAATTATGTTATTATTTGTTTCTCTTATGTTGCATACTTTCTGGAGTACAGGGTATTTGATAGCAGAAACCTTCGATTGAAAGTCAAGTTTTTTTTGCAATGTGTGTTACAATAATCGTGTCAATCGAGCCTCTTTTTTTTGATTCGTTAATAAATGAAAACTAGAAATATAGCGCAAGCTAACTTTGGCGCGCCAAAGTTTGGATACCCTTGCAGTGCCCTGCGTAAGCCCTGCGTAAGCCGTCAGATTTTTTACAAAATTTGTTAAAGGTTGATTTTGAACCGATCGTTCCTATGGCAGCTATATGATATAGTTGTCCGATTTACACCAAATTTGGTCAGCCTGTTTAAAACTAAATCAAACACACAATATGTATATTTGGTTGAGATATTTTGAGAAACAAAAAAGTTTTTCATACTAAATGTTTATTTCGAACCGATCGTTCCTATGGCAGCTATATGATATAGTAGCCCGATTTACACCAAATTTGGTCAGCCTGTTTAAAACTTTATCAAACACATGATGTGTATATTTGGTTGAGATATCTTGAGAAACAAAAAGTTTTTCATACTAAATGTTTATTTCCAACCGATCGTTCCTATGGCAGCTATATGATATAGTTATCCGATCCGGTCGGTTCCGACATATGTACTGCGTGCAGCAAAAAGACGGACCTGTACCAAGTTTCATCAAGATAGCTTCAAAACTGAGAGACTAGTTTGCATAGAAACAGACGGACAGACGGACAGACAGACAGACGGACAGACGGACAGACGGACAGACGGACATGGCTATATCGACTCAGCTCGTCGCCCTGATCAAGAATATATATACTTTATGGGGTCTGACACGCCTCCTTCACTGCGTTACAAACTTCGTGACAAAATTATAATACCCTCTGCAAGGGTATAAAAACGCTTAAATTAACAAAATGAAAAACAAGTTGGCACCGTTATGTCATCAAAGTTGGGAAAAAATCACGATTTATATAAGTAATCAGAATCGAGGCAATGGCAAATGCTAACGATGAAAAAACTATAACTTTTAATTGAAATTGTTACAATTTAAACTTTAGTTTTTATGGAGATTTCTATCTCTCCTCTAGTTATAACACTTCTAGCATTGACTATTCCAATATTATTATAATAATCAAACTTTTTATAGTACTTAAAATAGACATAATTCCTATTTCGGAACACTTACCATATGTTTTAAAATATTTATATTGTGGCGATTATCAAAGAAAATTTTAATTGGAAGAAATATTTCTGTAAGAAATGTAGAACATCTAATAAATAAATTGGAATAATATTACGAATATTTACAATTTAAAAAACATTTACATAAATAAACTAAGTTATCTGAAATCAATAATATATCTGAAATCTATAATAATATAAAGAGTTGTAAGTAAGAAAGCTACAATATATCATATATTTACTCCAAAATAATGTTCATATTTAAATTACTTAAGAATGTTTGAAGTCCAAATCTTTAAAGTTGCAAATCTCACACAATTTATATTGAATTGATTAAAGTACGCTAAATTCCAAAACTCTTATCTGCACTTTTAAGTTTTCAGTCGTATGTGAAATAATTAAAAATCAAATTCCATTTTATATTCGTGTTATATGATTTCGTAGTTCTGACAGATTTCGTTAGTGAAATTGTGAAATATAATTAACTCTAGACAGAAGTCCATTACTTCTCCAACCGATAATGTAATTTATTCCAAATATGACTAATAGGAATAGCACCTGTTGTCTTTTAAACTCAGACCAAAAAATTGCAATTAGTCCAACTAAAATATTGAGTCACGGGCGAGTCACCTTGACTTGGATGTGTTATATAAACTGTATAATAGGTCTGATAATATTCCCTACGCCTTTCTTTATTTCCTTTGTCTTACTCTGTCTTTCTTTACGCTTCTTCCCAATGACGTGTCCAATAACACGAATCTGCTGAAATACCTTGTAGAGCTGACGAAATGTTGAGTAACTCGAGTCGCAACCAGAGAGAACTGTTGCCAAGGGCTTTATTTATTTATGGGTATGATGAAATCAGTACTGGAATATTACCCTATATACTGAGATATAAACAATATAGCAATAAGCAGCTCAATGAAACGGAGGCCCGTCTATGACACACATTTCTTATCATGTTCTCTAAGTGATCTAATCAAAAGTTTCACTTTCCTGGAGACGTTTTGTCTACGCGCAATACGACATGTTGCCCATGGGTCTAGAACTTGTTTTTAGGTCTGTATCTGTGTCTGGGAACTGGAACCACGCCATTTCGCCATATCTTGAGTGCAATAAGTTTCGCGATAAACACGCGACCTTGCAAAATTGAACTCTCTTTCCCCTCTCCCATATACACACACACACACACACATACAGTCTCTTTTTGATATACATGACGCATATTTGCCCTAGCACCGTTAAATATTGATTTAATATTCTTTAGCTCTACTGTTGATAACTATTTACTTTCATATAAGTACTCTATATATACAGATAGATATATATATATATATATACAGGGAGAATGAAACTGAGAGAAAAGGAGAGAGTGTGGGGGGAACAAATATCTGGTGCGCAGTCAGACGATTTGTCGTCCAAGTTGTTGAAATTTGATAAGGGGCTCCATTTGGTTCCATCAATGTGCCCCTGTAATATAACTTGTCCGATTGTTCTAGGCAAATATTTGTTGTGCAAACTGTAAACTGTTTACTCGGTGATTTCATAATGGACAAAACTCGTGTCCCGACACGTTTTCATCTCTACTAGTGTAATTATTATCACTTGGGACCTTGAGATTTAACTAAAGATGATTAAAAACGGATAAACAACTAAAATAAACAGCTTTTCTGCCTAATGAGTTCATTAGTCACTAGATAGATCGTGTTACGTCACGCTCACATCGCTAGTTAAGAAGTTATTGTAATTTAAACTCTTCAAAATTGAAATCTATTCACCAAAATTTTCAGAATAAACTGAGAAGTCAAAGTTGTTAATTATATCTAAGAATCTTTAAACTCTTTTAGCCTACATAAAATATCGTGTCACGACAGGCTCCCATCACTAATATCCAAATAAATTCAGTTATATTTTAAATTATAGAAACCGTTAATTCTTCAAGGAATCTTTCTTTACTAATTAATATATATTTAACTTATTAACTTTTAACTTCTCTATTGCAGCTTTCACTTTCATTAGCAGAAACTTCTTGAAATAATGCAGAGATTATTGAAAAGATGACCTGAGGCCATAGGTCACAACTTATCCGGGTTACTTTATAGGCGACTCATAACACTTACCTTTTTTTCTCCACAAGGGAAACTCTGGAAAAACCCTACGGGTAACTCATTGTGGAAAATTTGCGGCTCATTTGGGAAAACGCTGGGATCAGGTAGTCGTTGATGGTACTAACATCAGGTAGAGCCATAGTCACAGATAGATGTACTTGATGGCCAACTGCAGTAACAACAACAACAACAACACCAACTAGGAACAGCAAAGTCCACTTAAAAGATGGAAAAGGGATTGTAGTATATAGGGAAGAGGGAACGGAGAAGGTCGCAGGAGGGTCGGGGGAAGTGGGAATGACAGTAAACACTTTCAGCTGATGCAATGTCATCAATTTGGAAAATCAACTTAAATACGGACCCTTCCCTTGTGACGTTGTTTGGCCCTGGAACTGGAATTGAAACTGGGACTGTTTGCATAAATTACGCTTCGATTCGAGTACTCAAAACCGGGCACCGAATGAGGATGAGTACACTCCGTTCAGAGTTGGGAGAGTTGTTGTTGCTGCCAGGTCAATTCTGTAGTCAGGGTCGGTTGGAGTTTTTTAATTGATTTAGTATGACATGACCCAAGGTTCTAGCTATATTTAGTTATTTTTATGCAGGCCATGTCCATCTCCATCTCCAGCCCCATCTCCATTCTCAAATTCAAACTCCAATCTCCATTCATTTAGTCAGGTTCGAACATTGAATCAGTTGCTCTTCAATCCATGACCTTCGTTTCGGATGCCGCACACGCAATTTTAAGGGTGATTAGCGCTAGGATTTCGGACATAGGGCGGTGCCAGGGGGACTGACGTAAGGGACTTCAGTTCAGTTGAGTTGAGTTGAGTTGAGTGTTAAATTGATAAATTGCCCTTATTGGAAAGGAAGTTGTGAACTGTCTGCGATTGCCATAGATACAACTGCCAACTGTCGACTGTTGACTGGGGTGACACTATTTTTATGACCATCACGTTGCTGTGAGAATTCACAGCTCCTAAAATTACATTATTTCTAAATTAATTTTATTATTATAACAACTATATAGCTATAACTATATAGTATATCTCCGCATCATAATATACTTTATATCTTACTTACATACATATACATATGTATGTAAACTTATACTTATATAATATACTTTATCTTGCTTATCAGAATTAAATATAATACATATTATCTCTGGACCTGTGGTTTATTTTTAAATGTGACTTTAGATCCGATATATTCTAGTTATCATATATTAGTCCGAATATAGTCAACGTTTTAAGCTACACGCATTTGTATTTATTTATTTTTTTTCAATTTATTCATTAGTTGCTCTCTGTTTGGATTCTTTTCTATATTACTTTATGTTATTTCGATTGGTTTCTTTTGTAGATTCCAAGATTAGAGAACTTACTATTTCATACTTTGTCATAATAGGAACAGAACAAAGAGATTTTGCTACTTAGATAGAGAATTTCTTTTTTTATATACTAGATATATTTTATTGAGTCAACGTTTAATGCTGATGTACGATTATTGACTTGATTGCTTATCTATTGGTTATCAATTTTATAGATTATATAAAGAGATAAAATGAATAAATACCATAAAATGTCAAAAGTTGATTCACCGTGACAATTTCACAAGATCTAAAATAAATGGCGATAAAGTCTTTCTGTCTTTCTTTGTCTATCTTTCACTCCTTTACTTTGTCACAGGTGAACGCCATTTTGTCACAACAACAGCAACAACAACAACAACTAGAACGAGAGGAGCAGCAACAACAACAACAACATTTGCATTCTCATTTCGCCTAATTTTTTGTAGCACAAATCTTACAGCTGTCGTAAGAGAAGAGTTTAGCTTAGTAATGGAGAAGGGGAGGGGAAGAGTATACTCTTTGTAAGGCAAATACGTATACGTACATACGTATGTTTGTGTGCGTGGAACTGCAATGGTCCACGATGAGGTTAGGGAGAGGCTTCAGATACTCACGTATGTCCAGTAATTTCATCATTGCTACGTTTTCTCCAATTTCATGAAACTTTACGTAGCCAAAAAGAAAGAAAAAAAACTAGAGACAGAGAGAGAGGGAGAGAAAAAACTCGTTGCCAAGCAGAAAATGAACTATTGATGGAAAAAAAAGCTGACGGGCGAATGCAACACAAGCAAAAGATACAGAGAAATGACTTTGTATGAAAGAGACACGCACACATACATACATGCAAGTCACTCTGTTAGTATGTAAGTATGTACATATGTATGTATCTATGTGCAGAATAAAACAGATGATTGCCCATAAGCAATGCAAAAACAACAACAATTCAAAGCTTTGCAACTGCGATGCCAGCAGAGACAGCGACTGAGACTGCGACTGAGGCCGGCCGGGCCCCACTCGGACTTGGCTTTGGCTCTCTTACTCTCTTGTCTCTTGGTCTCTTGTGCTGCCTGCGAAGATATACAAAAAATAAATAAATAAATAAGCGAGCTGAAAAAGAAAGAAAACAAGCAAACATCAACAGCCGCAGCAACAGCAACAAACATACAAGACATACAAACATACACTGGTGGCTACAATTATTTTGACAAGAGCGATCATTTGTCCTTCCATTCAGCTATTAAGTTTTCTTTATAATAAGCAGTTAAGAAAAAATCAAAAAAAAAGATCTGAAATAAATTAATATAAGCAATCATTTAGGTGCTTTTTTAAATTGTATCTTATAGATATCTTTGAATCTGACATTTATTTCTATGACAACAAAGTATCAGTCAGATAGCTATATGTATAAGACCATTAATTTCATCTGGTGAAATTTAAAATAATCAAATTCATAACTAAAATATAAGCAAACTTTTTTGAAGTAATATACATATTTTATGGATAAATTAAAACCCAAATTAGTTTAAAATGGTTAAAACTGTTAAGTTTTCCAATAAAGTAATGTATTTCCTGCTCATATACATTTTCATCCGATTTTTTCTATGCTCAAAGTAAAAGATACATGAATGGAAAGACAAGTGTATGTATTGTCAAAATATTTGTGCCTACTAGTGTACATACATACTAACACATGTACATACACATGTGGAAAACAGATGAGAGCGACGTTGCCGCTTCACAACTCGTTTGCAGGCGGCTCAGCAGGCAAAGTAAGTGAAAAACGGCAACAATGTGCAGGCAATAAGAAAACAGCAACAAAACCTTAGGCAAATTACATACAAACAAGCATATATATGTACATACCATGTGTGTATACTCTATGTTTGAGTGTATGCGTGTTTTGGGGGGCGCGTTGACTGCGAGAAACGAGTTGGAAAATCAAGATACTAACTGTGAGCAGTTTGGAGCAGCGGCAGCGACGTCGGCAGAGCTGCAGCGTCCACGGCTGACTTTGTATACAGGATTGCATATGTATGCGAATGTGCATATACACGCATACATATAAAGGAAAACAGATGATGAGCGAAACAGCTGCAAAGTCAAATGCTGTTCTCTTTGTTGTTGCTGTTGTTTGTGCTTGCAGAGAACGAGGAAAAGAGAAAATGCTCAAGATTTGAGTTCAATCAGCTGTGCACTGTTTTGCACTCAAACCAACATTTTTAACTGTGCTAGTCAGCTGTGAGTTAAAGAGCACACCACCAAATTGAGCACTCAAAGAGCAAAGTTAAGAGCTCAACCTCATAACGCACGCTCTTGAGTGAATTTGCTCTTTAAGCAATAAGCAGCAATT
Source organism: Drosophila neotestacea (assembly GCA_035044365.1). NCBI lineage: Eukaryota > Metazoa > Arthropoda > Insecta > Diptera > Drosophilidae > Drosophila > Drosophila neotestacea. Next base: position 1,356,372 of record JAWNMD010000332.1, read on the forward strand.
GAGTTAAAGTAAGCTAAGAGAAATTGAGTTGAGAAGCAACTTTGTAGCATTTTCTTAGTAGAAAGAAATGTATGCAAAAAGAACTCGAAATGTGTTTACTTCTTTTATTCTTGTATGTATATAAATAAATGCATATTTATTTATGCTAATGACCCCCTCTCCCACTCTCCCCGCTCCACACTCTAGCAAGCCTATGTGGCATTCTCCGGTCAACACGACAACAAATTCAAATCAGAAAACTTTTACGCAAAATTGTGTGAAAAAGTTTCCAAAGTGCTTTGCATATTGAGCATAAATCAATTATGCATCTTTAAGATACTTTTCTTGAGCTGCTCCTCTCATAAATACAAATGCATATTAAATGCTTTGCACATAATAATTTTATCTAATTTTAAGCATTTCCTCGAAAACACAAAACACAATTTCCCGCAACAACAAATCACGCACACACACACACCGAGAAAATAAATACTTAGTATATGAAAAATGTATTTACACGTCAAACAAATTGTCTTTGTCTTTGTTGTTGTTGTTGCTGCGTCGCTGCTGACGTCGCTGCACGTTTCGAAACTTTTGCTCGTTAGATGGCGCCACTCGTATCGTTTTTGAACGTCAATTGAAAATCTCGTCGTTTCTTTTGCAATTCTTATCGCTTATCTTTAGTATCAATGCGATATAGTATTATTATCTATAATTGATGAATCAATAGCTTTCAATTGTGTTATTCTTATCGGTCGATTTTTATTATTATTTGTTTTTTTTTTTATCAGTTAATTGAACTGTGAAGAGTTTAAAAATACGATATCTTTTCTCCTTGAACCGCTTATTAGTCTATTATAAGACCTATAAGTAGAATTCTGCGAAAGTGGATGTACAATTTAATAGATATGCATAGACACTTTTCCGAGAACTTTTCACGTTTCACACTTTTTTTTCTCTCTTTCTCTTGGCATAATTTTGCACCTAAAACACACATAAAAATCAAGAAAAAACCTCAACTTAATTCTTGTTAAATTTCATGTGATTTTCTTTTGCTCTGCACGTTTTTGATGTTTTTCCATTTTTCATATTAGAAAATTTATGCGGTATGTGTGTGTGTAAGAAAAACTGAAAATGTACTTTGTTTTTTATACAGAAAACAGTAAATAAAAGGAAAGATAGTGTCTCGGAAGTGGGAGAGTATTTTGAGATATTTTCTCAGATTTCAGTAGAATTTTTACTTAAAAAATACATAAAAAAAATATTTATAATGCGTTTGTTTTGTAAAAATACTGATTGAGCTAGGAGGCCTTATAAAATTTTCTATAGGTTTTAAGTCATTTAACAAATAATTTTTAAAAGTGTTTTTACTTGTGAAGAAACAATTCAAATCTTTTAACGAAGATAAGAAGTAAAATGTATTTAAAGGTGTGCCTACATCAATCTTTCAGATTGTATTTAGCAAGCTTTTTAGACGAAACGTGACTCTATTAATTTTTTAAATGCCTTTTTACTTGGGAAATAAAAACAAATGAAATTGATGATAAGACATAGCAAGTTGCTATTAGCAACAATGATTTAATAGGTGATTAAATTAGTATACATATTTAATAGCTCAACGTGCCTCTATTTTGATTCGCACTTTGCTCCCGTTTAATCATATACTATACATATATTAGTATAATCCAATTGAAAATCTGCCGTGTCACATTTGCATAGATTGTGAAATCCTGGCTTTGATTTGCATCATCATTTTGCAAAAAATGGAAAAGGAGTGAAAACGGGGGGATAAGGAGACAAAAGTCGAACTAAACTTTACGTTTCATTTGGTTTTATTATCTCGCAAACATATCTATACAAAAGCTAATGTATCTGACAGCAGCATAACCCAAAGATACACACACACAGATACACACAATCACGCACACATACACTTGAACACACACTTCAGAGAATTTCATTTCAATTCGAAACGAAACCAAAAGAAACGAACAGGCACAAACATGCAAACACACAAGGAAACAGGTTCAGATACATTTCAATCTTTCGTTTTCAATCTGCGTGCAACAGCAGCAACAACAACTAAAGCAACAACAGCAACAACAAGGACAACAACAACAACACTATCATAATCTAAAAGATGCATTCAATTGAAATGAAAGGACCCAGCATGGAATCATGATATGAATATAAAATTATTCTCAAATAAAATGAAGAAGAAATTAAGATATAAATTTCAACTGGCCTTTCAAATGCTGATGAAATTCGTAATAATCCAACTTGAGCATATAAGAAATAAATAAATATGAGAACATATGTATATATATATATGAATAAATATGAATAAATATGTTTGTGTGTTTAAGAAAAGAAATATGTAACAAAAAGTATTACTTTTGTATGTGTAATATCAAATTGTGATGAAATACTTCAAGATACTTTTGAGATTTACTGAGGTTTGTATGAACAAACTACATTATAATAATATTTAATTTATTCTTTGTTTTAAAACCCCAAATGAACCGATCGTATGTATGTTATAAAATATATAGATATATCATAGTATTGTCTCCTTGTCAGATACTTTTACACATTGCGATTCTTAACCTAGTTAAATATGTGGTTCAATCATAGAAAATTAACTGAAATAAAGTTGTTTTTCATGGAAAACTGACAACATTGAAGTGAAAACTGCACGCAAATTTGAGATTTCCATCTTTTTCTGAGATCTCTGGGGTAATTGTTGTGAAATTAAGCGGCATGGCAGCAACAATAACAACAACAACAATAGTATTAGGAGTAGGAGAAGGAGTAGAAGTACTCGACTTTGCTACTTACCACTTGGTGCTTGTTGCAACTTGATATGCCATTAGCAACACATTGTGAACGTACACAGAACATAGTCCGCAATCCGTTTGCCGGAGACAGAAACGGAGTCGGATACAGAGACGGAGATGGAGATGGAGAAAGAGACGGAGACGGAGAAGAAGAAAGAGACAGAGGACGTAGGCAGAGCACATTTGGCCACTGGGCTTCGATTTTCGAAGTTGTTGCAAACTGCAGTGGAAAATTTCAATTTTGACATGGTGCGTTCTCCTGGGGCAACAACAACAGCAACATCGGGCAACAACGGCTACAGAAGTGGCAGGCAGCGCAGCAACTGCGGGCAGCGCAGTAATGTGGAACGAAACGTCTGCACAACGGGAGGGTGTGAAGTGGCGGCAGCTATGAAAATTACTACATGTGCATGAGTGTGTGTGTCTGTGTGTTTGAGTGTGCATTGCGTTGCCTCCTTCCATCCTTGACAGAGCCACATTCAAAATGAGAGAGAGAACATTTTCATCATCCTTTTTGGCCTGCCTGTTCTGCCAGCGCCGGCAGCAGCAAGCAGCATTGAAACATGCTCAACCGGCACAAAAGTCACGTATGCATGCAAACACGCACACACAGCATATACAGAGAGTTCAGAGATACATATATGTATGAATACACGCACTCGGTCGACAGAGCGACAGTTACATGAGAAACAGAAACAGCGACAGCCGGTTGTAGGTGCGCATGAGCGAGTCAGTTGAAGAGCGAGCCAGTTGAGTGAAACAGCTGATGAGTGAAGAGAGTAGTTGAGAGTGGACAACTGACAATACACGCGTTGTAAAAGCAGGCAACTTACATCAGCCGTTTTGCTTGTGCTTCTTTCTACCTGCAGCAGCACCACACCACACAACACAACAACAACAACTACAATTACAGCACCCACATACACACACATATATAGCATATATACCTATTGAGTACATACGTGCTTGGTAGCGGTCTCTTTGCGGAGAGCACAACCGCTAATTGCTCAGCAAACACATATAGCATTGTTGTTGCTGCTGCTCTCTCTCTCTCTCAACGACTCAACGACTCACCACCAACGGCAGCGACATCGACTGCGGCAGAGGGCAACTGTGAGCAGTGTCGCCTATAAATAGCCGGTACAGAGGGCAGCGCTTCATAGTAGCTTCGAAACATTGCTGAGGTAAACACATAGAAAAGTAAGAAACGGCAAAGCAGCAAGAAAAGAAAGCAAAATTTAGCGAGTGTTAAACATTTTCTACTGTTGGACGATTTTAAATACACACAAGAACAACACAACAACAAGATATAAATTGTTTCAAGAAGAATTCTATGTTTAAAATAATTACAAAAACCCAAAAAACTAAAATGTATTTGTAATTGTAACTGTATAAAGAAAACAAACACAAAAATAATTTTATGAAAATTATTAAATGTAATAATTGCCATCAAACAAATGCAACGGACCAACGCCATTTAAGTGATAAACCACAAAACAACCAACAACAACAACAAAAGTGCTGTGATTTCCAACTACAAAACAACAAATGTTAATTTAACAACAACAACCACATCAACAACAAATTTGAAGCAATCAGCAGCAAAAAGAAATATAATTGAAAACAACCAGCAAATTGTGATAAATTAATAATAATTAATTCAAACAAATAAGAAACAAACACTATTAATTAATTTGTTAAAAAAGAGAAACGTTTCAAGTGATACAACATAAGAAAAAGAAGCGATACATTTTCCCGATAAACACCGAAAAATCTTAAGTCAAATGAAAATGGAAGTACTCGCAATGCAATCTAACTACTACTACGGTGTTGACCTGGGATCCAACAAAGCTCCAGGTAAGATTCAAGAGTTCAAAAAAGTTAATAAGAGAGTGAAAATAGGAAATACTAAATTTAAGCGAAAATACAATAATGTTATAAGTAGCATACATATGTATATTAAAATAAACTCTGAAATCAAAATTTAAATTGAAAACCAAGAATATTTTTGGAAAAAACTCATTAAATTAAATTAAACGTATAAAGATTGAAGCTAAAAGCAGTTTTAGAAATTAAATTCGAGAAATTTCCGCAATTGATTTTGTGAAACACTTTGGTTCAACTTTTCATGTCATTCGATTTTTTATTACAACAAGTCAAGAAATTAAAAATTGAAATTAATTCATAAAAAAGCAGCAACAACATTTGCGACATAGTCACGTACACAACAACAAAAAAAAACAAAAAAAAAACAACAGACAAATAAAAAATGATTTTTCGTTTTCTTTTTGCTTGTTGCTTGGGCCTTCTTTTTTTAATGCCCTCTTCTCTTCACTGCCTTGTTCCGCTTTTATCTCATTCGCTGCTTGTTGCCAAGCGGCATACATGTGTGCGTGTGATGGTGTAAGTGAGTGAACATTGAACAACAGGGTGAAAAGAAACAGCAACAGCAACAACAAAGCGACTCGACTCGACGTTGCTTTATCGTTAAACTAAGTCAACTACAATTGCTCAAGTTTATTTATTTGATACATACATATATACTAAGTATGTATATATTTTTTATTAGTCTCTTCTTGTACTTATCAAAGTTGTGTTTTGTTTTTGCGCTACTTTTAGATTGGACCAGCCCATTGACACCGCCTACGTCCGCCGGAGTGGCAAAGAAGGTCGCTGGTGTCTCTGCTTCCAGCAGCAGCAACAACAACAACAACAACATCAGCAGCAGCGCAGTCAGGAGCAGCGTCGGCAGCAGCAAGAACACACACAGTATTAAGCACAAGCAGCAAGTGAACAGAAGCAGCAGCAATAGCAGCAACAGCAGCAACGGCAGCAGCGTAAGCAAGAAAACAAAATCATCAAGTCCATACAGCAGTGTCTACAGTTGTGAGAATGATGATGAGCTTTTGATGCGAAGTGACGTTGATGCTGCAGCTGTTAATGAGCTTTCGTTGCGTTTGCTGGACAAGCTGAGGGAGGCCAAAGCACGTCATTTGACATGCACCGAAGTGTCGCTACCCTGTGATCTCACGCCAAGCATTGCGGCGGAAATAATCCGTGTATCGGAGAAGGAGCCATGCGGCATTAGGGGCTGCACCATCTATGTGGAGTTCGAGGATGAGCCACAGAATTCACGACGCATTGCATCGCTCAAAGTGGATCCCGAAACGGTATCCACATTCGAGGTATATCTGACACTGCGACAGGATCATCGCGGCTGGACGGCACTGTTGCCCCAGTTCATGAAGAGTCTGGCACGCACCATCACCATCAGTCCAGAGTATACCATCACTAAGCATAAGCTTTACTCAGCCGATGGCTTGGGTGCCCGACGTAGTTATAGCTTTGGCTCAAGCTCTAGCTCAAGCTCAACCCATAGCCAGGCAATTGCAACTCCAACGATATAAGAGAGTTATAGTGAGAAGGAGTTTTTAAAAAGAGTAAGCGAGATAGAGAGAGAGAGAGTAAGATAAAAGCGAGCCCAGCGAGTGCGAGTAAAGCGCGCCCAACACCGCCCAACACCCCCTGTGATGTCGAGAGCAGTAGTTAGTTGCGAGCGCAACGCGACGAGACGAAGCAAGTATTCGAAGCCACCCCACCTACACACACACATACACATACACAATTACACACTTACACTTATACTTATACGCATACGAATTAGTATACGACACACACAAGCACACTCATACTAATACAATTCGAAGAGTGCGAAGAGTGTGATCCTCACGCAACTCTTTGGATTTCAATTTTTGTAATTGTGACTCTCACCACCATTTTACTTAGATGCGTAGTAGATGCTATAAAAAAGCAAAAAACAAAAACAAAAAACAAATAACTAGTGTTTTAAGTTGTTTCTCCTTTTTCAACAAAACAAAAAAAAAAACAATTAAGAAAATACAAAAAAAAATAAATTGAGAACATGAAATTCAAAGACGGCAACCCGCAAGTCAAAGGCAGCAGCAGCAGCAACAGCAACAAATTACAAGTATTGGGTAGCCCTAATCCCCCCCCCCCCCCCTTTTTATTAACCAACCCCCCGCTGCCCAGAAAGCTTAATGCGCTCGCTGTCCAGACCGCTGCGAGGGTTGCTCAGTCGACAACTCATGAATATGTGATACTGTTTAAGATGCTAAGAGTTTTTTGCGTGCGCTCGCAAGTACGGCCACCCAAAAAACGAATGATAAAATATACACACAAACACACACCACACACCAACACACCCACACTCCACACACAAACACACAACAAATAGAAGATAAAAAGAAAAACAAAAACTAAATGTGAACAGATTTTTTTAAATTGTATGCTATTATAGTAATAAACAAACCAACAACAAACAAACAAACAAACAACAAAAAAAACTTGATCTTGATAAATTTAAAATTTAACTGTACGTTTAATGTGTAGTACGAGCATAAGATAAAGAAAGGAGATAAAGCGAAATGGTAAAGAAGAAGATGATGATGAGAAGAGAACGCTCCAATTTTAGTTAGACGCAGCTTGCTGCATTAAAAATTTTTTAAATTATTAATTAATCTTAATTAAAACCAACAAATTTTAGGATTTTAACAAATTTTTATATATTATTAAATGTATAGCGCCTACTACAACAACAAATACAAAAAACATCATTAAAATTACCACAAAAAAACAAAAAAAAAACAAAGGAAATTAATTAATAATTAAAAATTGCTTAAATATTAAGGCAAAAAGAATATCTCAGTAAATGTGAAAGCGTAAAAAATTTGTAAAATTTTTTTTTGTCTGTGTAAAACTCCAATTGCGATAAAAACATAAAAAATTAAATTAAACAAAAAACAATTTAAATGTAGCTGCGAAAATTATAATAATAATTATTAAAGAAAACAACTAAAATGCAATGCGATATAATTTTTAAAAACTACGATTAACGTAACAAAGAAAACTTAATGTTCTCACACACACACACACACACATCCACACATACGAAAACATACACACTCACACACAAAAGTATCTATACCAGCTAAAAGTATCTTAACTTACAAAATCGAAAACTATTTATTACAACAACAAAACATAACAAAACACAACAACACAAACAAAAACGATAAACAAAAACATGTATTAATTTTTTTTATATTATTACGAAAAAAAAAACAACAACCACATATTGTATTTAATGTTAAGTTTTTTTATTGCGTAATTTAAACAAACAAAACAAAATTTGTGAGAAAATTTGTAACCAAAATGTAAGCAAAACAAAAACAAAAAACAACAAAAGCAAAAAAACAAAACCAACAAAACAATACATCAACAACAAGAAGAAAAGAAAAAAAATTACAAAAAATAAAAGCATATAATTTTTCCTGCGCTAGCGGAAAATAATTGTGGAAAAAATTAAAACAAAACGGCTTTCTTTTTTAATGCCATGGGCAGGGGCAGGGGCTGTGGCAGGGGAACCAGAAGGGGGACGGGGCAGCTTGTAGCGGGTGCTTGCAGCTTGCAACTTTCTTTTACAGCCAAGTGAAGTGCGGCAACAGCTCATCGACTACTGCAACTACAACTACAACTGCAACGATCTGTGGCAGACAATTGTGCAGGCAACCAGTTTGCCATTTTGCTAGCCCGGTTTTCAGCTCGATGGAGATGATAAAGAGCGGAGGAGTGAAGTGGGGACAGCTGGCACTATGAACTTGGGTGAAAAACGGCAACAGCGCCGAACTCTGAGTTAACTTGGAAGAAGAAAAAACAACTAAACAAAAGTGTGAACCAAATCAAGAGACCAGTCTTAAGTCTCAAGACAAATGTCGGAATTAATATCACATAAAATGCGTAAACATTTCTTAATTTTATGTTCAAGTCTAATGAGCTATTTCTCTAGCGTTTATCTATACAACAATCATAATATGATTAAATTATAATAGAGCAAAAGTTATGCTTTTAGAGATAGAGTTGAGAGTTTTATCACAATAGCAAACTTGGCAATAAATTAAAGCTATTTACTATTAAGAAACAAACATAATTACTTAGATATTTAAATTATGGATTTTTGTTATTAATAAATTAAACTGCGGATTTTATTCAAACTAACATATTATTCAGATAAATAAGTAGTTATTGCTAGGTAGTAGATAGTATATCATTATCTAGATTAGTTACTATCCTTTTTTTGACAAAGTATTTTTTAGTTACACAGATTTTCTGGAATATAATTTGAAATAATACCAATATCTGTTCATTTTATAATCTGGTTACTCATCGTATATGAGATGTTTTTGTTTATTTCAATTATGCCTCCTGTTCCTGGATTTTTATTATCATTTTCACCTCAAGTACAATTAAAAGCTTTCAATAATTTTTTTTTTTGAATTGAAAATTCTCACGTCATAAAAAACAATGTTGATTAAATCATCTCATGGCACGTCACAAAATATTTTTACTTGTTTTTCGGTACATTTTTATATTTAATTATTTGTTTTTTGAACTTTTCCCTCTTGTTTTTCTGCGCTTCGTGACGGCGCCAAGGGGAACGGGTAGAGAGGGGGTGGTTGGTGGGTCAAGGGGATGCGGGAGTGGGGCAATATCAATTTTGCTGACGCGCCTGACGCTTTTAATTTCCTTGACTTTGTAATTTATAGTTGTTTTTATAAATATATTTCGAAGATTCTATGGCTTGTCTATGGAAACACGTTTCGCATATGCGACACACGCGTTCCAAAAACTATTTACGCTAGTTGTATACCCTGTAATGTGTGCAAAACGATAAAAAGGGGTTGATAAGCTTTGGGTTCAGGCTTGTCAAAAGGCAGAAATGGATATTATTGAGCCTATAAAGTAGTTATACTTATTTTTGAATAGACTAACTTTATACTCTAGTTGTATACTCTGTAATGTTTATAAAAACATAAATTGATTAGCCTACTAAGTAAAGTAGAATATCTTTGAGCACTTAATTTGTTATAAATTATTTATCAGTACTAATCCAGACAGCCTCTTAGCCTACTTATAAAGAGTATCTTTTTATCAAGCGGTTGTTTGATTGGTGAAGAGATTCCTAGACAGATTACCTATCAAATGTGCAGATACAGGGTATCTTTTCGTTAAGTACTTTTAACTAAAGTAATGCGACTTGTTTCTTATTTTCGTCTCCACATAGAACATCCCCTTTCCTTACATTCCTTCCCTGTTTTCTAAAGCACAATTAAAAAGTATCTTCTAGTCATTTATTTTCTTCTTCTTGGTCTTTTGTTTCTGATTCCTAGAATACACCCCATTTCCAGCTGTTTCAAGTTGTTGGTCGTCTTGAAACAAGTGCTTGGTATTTCCCGATTATAGAACGATAAAAAAAGACTATGAAGCTGAAGAAGTCGACGGTATTTGCTGTATTATTTAATCCGAAGTTTCGAGCCAGAAGATAAACAAAAAATATAAATAATAAATTATATGAAATCGAATGAAATGGAATGTGTGTGTCATTTATGAAATGCGGAATTTCTGTTATTTTTCACTCAGTTTCATTAGCGACAGCGACAGCAATTGGCAAATATTTAGTCAAGTTCTCGCGGTTTTATTTATACAATATTTTCAAATCGCCCACCTCCTTCTAACAATTCCGACTTTCATAATTCTATTTGTATTCTCAACACTTGTCTGACAATTTATTTAAGTTTTCTGTTGTTGTTTCCTCCTTTGTTTTTGGGTATTTCAATATGGAAATTTTCCAGATTCTTCGATGGATTGCTCAGATCTCGGCACGTGTCGCAAAAAATGCGAAAGACTTTTACGACTTGAGATAAAAAAAATTAAAGTAAAACTAGAGAAAGAGAAATAAACGAAATGTTGTTAATCCTTAAGAAATTGAACAAACAGTAAACAGTGATAATATTCGAAGCATAAACATATGTACCTGGGCCCAGAAGACCTTATCAATACGACTATCATAAGAAATATGTTGAATTTACGAGCATTATCAGTTTTTTTTGGAGGTAAACATCTTCTATTTAGACAAGCACTTGAGTGTATACATAGTTACATAAGTATTAGTGCTGATAGCTGTGTATACTGTACAGTGAAGACTCTAAGAATGTATAGAAATGTTTTTCTTACCATTATAAAGCTATTTACTTAACCCTTTCGTCTATAACTTATAAAAGCAGTCAAAATCAAATAAAATAAATCTAGGAATAAAAAAGACCCGGAAACCCTACTTATAGCGGATAATTCTATTAAATTAACCCAACTGATCACTTTTAAACCCACTCATATCATTATAATACCTTCCTTGAAATAATCTATTGAAAACCAAAAACAATTTACCTATTAGTAAACCCCCTTTAGCGCACTTCCGCAAATAATATCTTAATTTTTGTTTTGTTCTATGGCCAAAACAGCAATTTGTTCAACGGATTGTCAGTTTCTTTGACCTTCGGAGGACCTTATTCACATTATCCTTTTGTCTCAGGGTTCTTTGTGGCAGGCAACCACAACAGATCGTAGCATATATTCATATAACTGATATGAACCCTAGGCAGACCCTCACCTTTCCCTTTTGCAACAAACCAACAAACAAACAAAAAAAAGAGCCTACGAATCTTTTCTTACATATTTTGTATCTATAAGATACAATCGCATAGATACACTCATATGTGTCTACCTTTTGTATTTGTTGTGTACTGTGTTTGTCAACTTGTCGTATCTTTTTTGTCTCTGACTCAATTGCTGGTATCGCTTAGATTTGCCCATTTCAAAAAATAAAAATAATAAAAACTGATAAGCGAGCAGTTCTTGGGCAAGATGCACTGAGAGAAAAGGTTGCAAATAAAGGTTTAAAATATAATACAGTGTAAAAAAACTGTAAATAAATAACACAATGTTAATATATATTCTGAAAATTTTAAATTCAAATTTAAATTAGAACAGAATAATGTATAAATTGGTAAATGAATAGATATACATACAAAATTTCAAATAATAATTATGTACAGAGCTTTAATTATCATAATTTTATACCTATTTTAAAGTCTTGTTATGAATGTAGTGACTAGGGAAATAAATTAAAATCTCTAAACTTTTTACACTAAATAGCAAAAAAAAAGATAAATATTACATAAATATGAATAATAATAATTTACTACATAAGTGGTATTATTAATACATACTATTCTTTACTATATTTTATACATATTAATTTAGCATGCAATAATAAAAAGAGTACTTCATTATAATTTAAAATTGTACGAATATTAAAAACTTTATCATAAATACAGTTCGTTTTAGAGTTGTATGACTGTATTTACATATATGTATATTATATTGGAATTTTCTTGAATCTGTGGTATGTTTGAAAAGCAACGTGCTTATTTCTTTCGGTGTATGTTGGGTTGATGTGTGTTTTCATTTATGACAGTGTTTGCATGTGTGTGTCTCTTGGCCGTGTGTGTGCATGGGTGTGTGCGTGTGTGTGTGTGCTGTAGTTGTTGCCAACTGTGCTGTGGCTGTGACAACAATGACGACTGTTGCCGAGGCAGGAAAGCGGAAATGCGAACTGGGCGAAAGAGCAACAACAACAGCAACAACAGCAACATTAACAACAGCAACAACAACAACAACAAAAGTCAACAGTAATTGTAGCGTTCCAAGGTTTTCACAATGTGAATGATGTGTGAGTGTGTGTGTGTGTGTTTGTACCTGGGCTAGCAACAATGCGACGACAACTTTTCATTGCAATAACAAAAGAAGCAACAGCAACAGCAACAGCAACAACAACAACAACAACAACAGCAACAACACTAATGAACAGCGAAGGTTTCATAAGTCGCAGCAGCAACAACAACAGCAACAACAACAACAACAACAATGGCAACAAATGAAGTACTTAAAACAACAACAACAGCAACAACAACAATGGCAATAAAAGAAAACGACAGCAAACCAATTGTGAGTCATTTGCCAGCTCCTCTTTAACACTAGGCTCTCTCCCCCACTCCCACTCTCTCTCTCTCTCGCTCTCTTTCTGTTTGAAGCACTCTCTGAGCCAAGCCTCTCTCTCTCTCATCTGCATATGGCGGCCTGCATATTGTTGTTATTGTTGTCAGCTTTGAATGAACTACAACAACAACAATTAGCCACATGTGCAAAATTTCGAGCATAGAAACAAAAGATAAGCAAGAAAACAAGTGTAGCACAAAAGAAAATGAAGAAGAGGGAGTTGCAGGAGGAGGAGAAGGAAGAAGCAGCAACAGCAGCGCAGCCCAAAAGGTCGACACATAGTACACACAGTTGGTCAAATAAGTGCTTTCACAAAATCATAAATTCCCTTGCCATATTTTATTTGAAAAATATATGATATATTTGTTGGGTTAATTTTTTATTTTTCAATTTTATTTAAGTTTTTGATGTTTTTTGATCAAGTTAAAAGAATGAATAAATTAGATCTATTGGATCCCATTGGGCATATCCCGGAAAAAATCAACCAGGCGTATACATTTTAAATTAATCAACTACCAGCTTTTTTATGAACACATTTTTCGGTACATCTTTCAAATCAAAATGCAAAGGCAACACTTTAACATTGAAAAAACTGTTTGTTAGTTTTCAAAAAAGTTTGGCTTGCATTAAATTTTTAAATTATACTCATTTAATTGATGAATGTCATAACTTAAAAAAGTCATATGAAGAAAATCGCTGTTAAAGTAATTAACTACTATTACCTAAGAATAAAAGGAAATGGATTACCTAATGAGTACACAAGATATGAATCTGAGAAATATATAACAGATGATCATATAAAGAATATTTCTTCATCATAAACTAAAAAAAACATGTTTCTTATTTTGTTTTCATATATTAATTTAGTTTCTTACAGCTCTTAAAACAAATTAAAATTAGTTAAAAAAATCCCTTTTCAATATTCCCACTTTTAAAAATAAAAAACAGTCAAAACATTTACTTGACTAACTGTATACACACACACACAGAGACTGTGAAACGCAGTCACAATGTATTGTAATCCCCTTGGCGGGCAGTTTGGTAAATTTGTTCAAATGTATCTCACAGATATGAAATGTAACGGCTGCTGCGTCTGCGGCTGCTCAGCAATTATTGTACAAGTGAAACGCAATAAAAATGTAAATTTTTTCCGTGGTTTTTTTTATTTCAAATAGCTGCTTATCTCTGTTATACCAACAATCCTCCCAACCCACCAATCCTCACAACCAAACAGTCTATCTATTTGTGCTCAGCTGTGCTCAGCAAAAGTATCTGCCAGCTACATAATTACTTATAAGTATTACACACACTTTAAGCAGATTTCATATTATTCAGCTGCAGTTTGTTAAGGTATTCCCTATCTGGTTAAGTTAACTGCTTTGGGGATTAGCAAAAGATACAAAAGTATCTTCAAGATACAAAAGGCAAAGAAGCTATCCGTATGCTGAAGCAACTGATACACAGGGTAAGCATACTCAGTACTTATGGTATTATCTTTATAAGATGTATTGTTTTTACTTCTTAAAATGGATATTAAAGTGTATCTCCCACTATATTTCATATTCCGTTAGCTCTTTAGATATTTTAAAATTGTAAATGTTAAAAAAACATCTAGGAATTTTCATTTACTGTAATCATTCAAAGTTTTTCTCATAATGTCAGCTTACTTAATTCGCTTTCCCGATGACTTGACATTTCATATATATTTTCTAGAAAAATCGATAAAGCTACGCAGCCAAAACAAAATAATTAAACAAACTTAATTCTATACGCGTATTTTTTTGTATTTGTTTATTATTATTATTGTTTTTCGCATTTGTTTACATGTTAATAAAAAAAGTAAAATGTTATCAACTGCCATGGGAGCGATTAATCAATAAAGCTTACGAGTAATCATAATTGAATGTCAAATTAAAAGCCACAAGAAAGAAATGTATACAATAGTCCCTAGGGAATTAGGAAAATGATCCATGTATGAGTGTACGTTTATTGTAGTTCCATTTTATAACTCCCTAGGGAAAAACCGTTAATTTCTTTGTTTCCACTTTTTGTATGCCTTTGACTTTATTTATTTTTAAGAAGGTCAAAGAAACGTACGTTTCAATTGCATACAACTTTTGAAAGGATTTATTATAAAGAAAAATATACTTTAGTTTACTAAATCAAGTAAAACTTTGAAGTATGATTGTTACTTATAATCAGGACTATAGATATCTATGGCTTGAGGATCATTTAAAAGATGTACATATTTACTTAAGTTCCGTGTCCCAGTCATGTCTCAGTGATATAGCTACAAAAACAAACAAAGTGAGTATCTATGAGATGTAGTTTCATTTCTTAAATATTCTGATATAATTTTCTATTCTTTAACATAGCATCTACCAATATCTCCAATTCTTAGAGTATAAGAAGACAACTTTCTATGACTCATGTTATATTTTTTGACTCGTCCAATGCCGAATCTTTTGCTGCACCACTGAACCACTGAAGCACCACGCAGCCATCACTCACGGACAGAACCACTCATCAGGTTGAAGTAATAAGAAACCACAATGACTTCGCAATGTAAAATTTGTTCAAGTTTTTTTTTTTTCGGATTTTGTCTTTATACCCGTTACTCGTAAATAGAAGAGTACAATATTTTATATTGACTTGGCTGCTTATACCGATAAACAATATATACACTTTATACTTTCAGAGATTAGAGAAAAATAGCATTAAATTAATCAATAACTTGCATTACACAACAATAATTAATAGCAAATCAGATTTGTAACTACAATTTATTTACTAATCTGCTTGTTAATTATTATTCTGATTTGCCATATTTAAGTTTTCAACACCCGAAGGGAAAACATCTTTGGAAATTAACTTTATCTACCTCTTTTTGACATGATTGTAGATCCTTTTCTTGTCTGAGTAGCTTGACTTTATTTTCCTTTAGTTGAAATTGAGTTGTTTTAAGAATTTCCATCATATTCTTATCTTTAACAGTGAGATCCTCAATTTTCTTGTCCTTTTCAATTAGTTTTCCAAACTCGTCTTCACATTTTTTATATAACAATTTTTAATAACAGCTACATTTAGAAATATAGACGGAATCAGAAGAAAATATAGTATAATTATTGCCTTTTTAGTATTTAGTTCTGCACTCATGTCGAATCAAAGATAGACTAAATGCAGAGTTTAAATCAAAGCTAAGCTAAAAAATTCCAA
Source organism: Drosophila neotestacea (assembly GCA_035044365.1). NCBI lineage: Eukaryota > Metazoa > Arthropoda > Insecta > Diptera > Drosophilidae > Drosophila > Drosophila neotestacea. The sequence continues at coordinate 1,372,376 of JAWNMD010000332.1, forward strand.
ATAATATATATATGTCATATATTGAACTGATACGACATATTAATTATAGCTCATACATTCCGAAAATAAATCATCAAAAGACTGACCTCAATGAGGACTTTAGAATTAAACAGATAATTTTTATTTATTTAAATAAAGTCCCGGGTATTATATAGTCAGTGACTTGAGGAAAGCGATTTTACCTGTTTTACTTTGAAGTTTTGATGTTCCATTTGAGTTGCTTGGCCATTGCATTAGTCATCATCATAATCATTATCATTACGATTATTATCAGTTTGAACATCATAATGAGCATTTATTGCGGTTGCATTTTTAATTTTTGTGTAATTTTCATTTCAGCTGTGTTAAGTGTTAAAGTTGTTGTTGTTGTTTGACTTGTTGTTGTTGTTGTTGTTCTTATTGTTAGTCTTCAACCTGTTGTCGTTTATTGTGTACTTGACAGCCATCGAAAGGGCAAGCAAACACATTTCGCAAAGCTCATTAAGTTTGCTGTTTCGCATACCCTAGAAACTGCATAAATTGGGGTATATCCCGATATAAAATATATACCCCAATATATAATAAGTTAATATTTCCAAAAATTTGGCATTAAGCATCACATATTTCAATAACACATGGAAATCTAAAACCCAAAAGTGGTGAATATTGTAAGAAAAATCCCACCAGGAATTTTAAGATCTATTTTTACGCCTTGACGTAAAAATTTAAAAGTTAGAAAGCTGAAATTTCGTTCATTATCAGATAATCATGTTATCTAAGAGTCCAGGAAGATTTAAAGGGATTTAAAGAGAGTTAAAGAAGTTATGATTGAATATAAAATATACGTTCTCGAGGAATAAAGTAGATTAAGTAAAAAAGATATACTTTTTAATGCCTAAGGAGTATCTTCTAGTCAAATACACTCATTTCGATCTAATATATTTGTTGTTTTCGGCTTATTTAGTCGTTCTTTATCATCACAAATGCTACCCGTAGCGCCTAGCTAGAGGTACGGCTCTAGTACGGTTATAGAACGGCTCTGCGTCAGCTTCGGCCTGACGACCCAGCAACGACTTGTGCTAAATTTCGTAATCGAAAGTTGTTTTTGATGGCTCAGTTTAGTGCACAGTGCTTAGTCAAATGTATTAAGTAATACTTGGATGAATTGTACGTATACATACATATATATCTATACATATACATACATACATATATCTGACAATTGTATGTAAATGCGATACACTTGGAATTGAATTTTGTTGTTGAACCCAAGCAAAATAAACATTTGTCAAAGTTGCGGCATTAGTCATAGTATAAACATTTAGTACAGAACAGAAAAAAAACAGCAGTTCGAGTCTATTTGTGGAGCGTATCTATTAAGGTCTTGACTGGGGATAGGGTCTTGAGCTGGAAGCAACTCTTTGTGCATATACCGATGACTGAGTCAACACTTTCAGTTACTGTTTGACGATATCTCTTAAAATAGAACATATTTTATAAGGGAATATATAAATACTTACATATATCATATAGGGCAGTTGATATTTTTAGGCAAGTCTAGAATCTGAAATGGAACAGCAAATGTTATATAGGAATATTAATCAAGGAATTTATTTGAATAACTCTTTGGTCTGTCTTCTTCACATCAATATGTTTATAAATATGGTATATAAAAGATGTAATAAGTTTATTCTTAAATCATATAGTACTTATAATAGCTTCACCTATGACTGTTAGATCTTTACAATATAGAGACAATTCCTTGGTTTTTCTGTAAAAAGAACTATACCAGGAACATTTCTACAAATTTACTGCTAGAAATCGAAGAATGGTTTTGAGTGTCTTTGTCTTTCTTCAACAAAATAATTCACAATTGAACAGCAATAAGATTACCATTTGTAGACTTTACATAAAGTACAAAACTAGTTACATATTTAATCAGATAATGATGTAGCACTTGTAATTGGGAAATTTCAAGTAATCAGCAGACAAATAATAATTGTAACCGTTATATGATGGGTCTATCGATAACAATGCACAGTTAGAAAGCACTCGCAAGTCACATGGCCAGAGAAGATTGCACTAGAAAAGCGCATTGTCGTCTACCTAGTGAATTATATTGGTCAATATTTGCACAGTCAGTAACTGTCTGGTCTGAGGGTCTTGAGTGTGACGACGAGCACGTTGCACGTTGTATCGTGATTCAGTCAACTGATTATGGATATTTATAGCGTGTATGTAGTGCAGTTTCAAACTTTAGACTCCATGGCGTTACTTTGGTCTATTTCTAAATACAACAGAATATTATCCAGGCCCTTCAACTTGTTTATTTACCTTAATAGCAAGAGCCAAACTCAAGGTCGACTTTGACAATTAGACGCTTACGTCGATACTTTTTCTATTCGACCAGTTGGTAATACTGATAACACTTTTTTGGTCTAGCATTAAAAGCATTTGGCGTTATCTTATATTTGTTGTTATTTCTTTGGGCTATCGCTTAATATTATTATTCTATGGTCAGCACTTGATATCAGGTTACGATCTTTAAACAGAAGCCTATCTTTATCTCTGTTGTCGCGAACCTTGCAGACGTTTGGGCTTTTAGAGATTACGTAACCAAAGAATACCCTGTAGTTTGCTATCGAGATGGTTGTTTACGGAATAAACTGGTAAAGTATTATTTGAAATTTCAGATTCTTTAAATAATAATCAGTTAAACTAGAACTTTTATTTGATTACTTTACTTATTGTTACTATAGAAAATAATCAAACTTTCTCAACACAGGGTATTACTTCAGTCGTACTCAGTCCAAAACATTCATATCTCACTTGTTTGTGCCAAAAGAAAAACTGTAAACAAAGTTCTCACATTGATAGTTGACTTATTTTTTCAAGTGAAAGAATTCGGAGAGTACTTTGAAATATGATTCGATGATTCTAAATAATAATATTAGTTAATATCTGGAATACTGTCTATAATAGATATGAACTGACAATTGATGTTAGCAATGAATGTTATTTTGATAGAAATTTAATAAATATAATGATGATCAAATAAATAGCTTTTAAGTTCTGAATGTTTTGTTGATTTCTAATCTTAAGTGAGGAAAGTGAACTCTATATTAACTCTACTTGATACACAACTCTATATATACCCTGCTATTTATGCATAACCTCGATCAGTAATGCAATCTTGAACTGAGAGACTTGTTGTTCAGTTTGACCCTGGTCAAAATGTCTCGCCCCCGTTGCTCTACTCAAGGGGAGGGGCTTGTGGGTGTAGCTCATAAAACTCTAAAAAAGACAGATGAAGGACGCACTTGAGGAATAGAGGAGTGAATGGGGAGGAGCAATTGTTGCCTGTCAGCCCAAATCGCCTCAAATGTCAACTTCTTAACCCCAAAGCAGAGATATATGTGTGTAAGTGTGTATGTGTGTGTGTAAGTGTGTATGTTGTTGCCATAAATCTCTTATATAACCATTTTGCATAGGCAAACACCGACGACATAAAAATGTCGCAGTCGCAGTCGCTGCGTCGCCTCACAAAACGCATAAATACAAGCCGACGCAGACGTCGACGCCGACGTCGACGTAGCAGCGACTGCAGAGGCTGATGCTGGCACAGTTGTCACATTTGGTGTCATTTGTAGTACAAATTTGTACCAATGTGGGTACAGTTTTTGTGACCTAACAAAAAGTTTAAAAACAAAAGTTCTGTTTAGTTTTAAATTTTGGTTTTAATAAATTCACTAATTTTAACTATACCCATTATAAATTACGATAAAATATAAAGACTTCGATAGGATATGAGTTATTATTTTCTTATAAAGAAAATTATATAAGTTAATGCTTTAAAAATATTAAAAATATAATAAAAATTGTAACTTACATAATTATTATTTAGCAATTTGTATTTTGATTCCTAAAAATATTAAAGATACTTATGTATATAGCATTGGTACATATTGTACTCTAAATTATGGTACAATATATATAGCTTGTTTAAGTGTCAACAGTGGCTGCGTCTAGTATTGGTATAACTGCAGCAGTCTGTGTTTCAGCTGACACTGTTTAAAGCTTTATTTGCTGTATTTTTGCATTACATGAAAATGACCTACAAATAAAATTAGCATTCAATTTGTTTTGACTTCACTAGGGTTGATTAGTTTGTAAGCACACTTTGAGAAAAGACATACAAATATTATACTTACAGATACCCTGTTCTGTATTGAGCATAACACAATTCAAATGAAAGTGTTTATAAATAATGTAATTATATTAAATATTTATAGATATGAATCTATTTGTTGTAGCCTGAAGCAAGTTAAGTATTTTATAAAGTATAATTAATTACTAACTTTTTGTAAAGAGTTTTCAATGATGTCATCTCAGACTCCATTCATTAAGGGGTATATCGACAATGCACCTTTGAGTACAAATTGCACTGTGTACAATTTGCATTAATAATTTAATTGAAAAACTTGTTAAATTAAATATTTAAATTTTGAAATGACGCCGTCGTCAGTCAACCAATATGTCAAATAATAATCATAAATATGTACATACATATAAATATAAATAAATGTAAATGTAAATTCAATTACATGCGAGTGGAAGCTATCAAAGTGTTCCTGGGTAAAGAGTATGCGAAGGGAGGGGAATTGTGATATTTATAGTTGTTGCAATTGATACAAGCGAGAATAGAATCGAGTGCACATATAAACATACATACACATACATATGTATGTATGTAGTTCCAGGCACTCAAATTTACATAATACACAAACGTGTGCATGGACTTATCAGCTAGACTGTGAGCCTTGTTACATGATCGTCTTTATCTTGGCCAAGTTAAGAGCGGCATATCAAAAGGTTAACAGTTAAAGCAAACTTTTCAAATGTAAGACAGAGAAAGAGAAAGAGGAGGTTTAACATATTTGTTAACATGGCGCTGTTAATGTCACTTTAACATTTAGATCTCATTAGCATTAACTTTTACAGACAGTTCTGGGCTTTGACTTTTCTAAATAATAAAGAATAATTGCGAAGGGAGATAAGTATATGCAGAGAGAGAGAGAGTGAGAAGTATGTAAAGAGATAAGTGTTTAACATATTGAGTTTTAAACGTTATGCTGTTAAAGTCACATTCACATTACCATTATCATTATCATTAAAATTAAAAGATATATCTTGTAAACTAAGACAGATAAAATAAAAATATAGTGAAAGGGATGGAGAGAGAGAATATATAAAAATACAGTAAGCTACAGTGGAGCAAGCTCGACAGTAGGAGACCCAGTACTTTTTGAGTGCAAACCGTTCACTATTGATTGTTCTTCAATAATGCGTACCAAACAATAGATGGCGCCACTACGAAGTTAATAAACACAGAGGTCGCTAACGTTCTCTTCTTCCTTTTGCCTTTAACATTGTTAGTTGAATAACTTCCGTGTTTATCATCCGATTGGAATGAATTTTTCTGGACAGGTTTGGACCATAGTGTATATTATATATACCAATAATGAAGTCGCTAACATTAAAGGGGCTCCTTCAGTTCGACTTCGAAATTTTGTATTTCAATTTCCGGGGGCGGAGGGGGCGTGGCAAAAATCTAAAACAAACTTGATCAATGGGAGATATATATGAACCTACATACCAAATTTGATGTCTCTAGCTGTTATAGTCTCTGAGATCTAGGTGTTCATATTTTCGAAATTTCGATCAGCCGTATACTATCCGTTTATTATCCGATCCGGATAAAACTTTCAGGGCAGGATTGGACAATAGAGTTTATCATGTATGCCAAAAATCATATCGCTAGCATTAAAGGAGCTTTCGTTATTCGACTTTGAAATTTTGTTTCAAATTTACGTGGGCGGAGGGGGGCGTGGCAAAAATCTAAAACAAACTCGTTTAATGCAAGATGCAGATGAACGTACATGCCAAATTTGGTAGCTCTAGCTCTTATAGTCTCTGAGATATAGGTGTTCAAAAAAGGGACAGACGGACAGACGGACGGACGGACAGACGGACAGACAGACGGACATGGCTATATCGACTCGGCTGTTGATGCTGATCAAGAATATATATACTTTATGGGGTCTGCCACGCCTCCTTCTACCTGTTACGCACATTTGCACAAACGTAATAGACCCATTTGTACTTTTTTAAAGTACTGGGTCTAAAAATTATACAGATTCTGTGCTGTTAACGTCACAATAATATTTGTGACAGCTGTTCGCTCTAAACGGTGATAAATGATAACGAATAATTATAATGATAATGATATTGATAATAATGATAAAGAATACTTGGAAAGGAGTATGTTTAACAAAAAATAGAGACAGATGGAGGTAAAAAGCTAGAACCATTCTTCACTGTTATCGACACGCTGTTAACTTTACATAAACATTTCTTTTGATACCCAACTTGATTGCATTGCAATTTGAATCTCAAGTTTCTCCCTTTGCACTTTTAATTCCTTGAAATATTGACCTACGATAGACGAAATCAATTTACAATACGAGATGGTAAAACGAGAACCTCTGGATGCAGTGATCTGTTAAATGGATCGATAGTTTAAACGATCGAGACGGCTAGACACTTAATAGATCGATATGCATACATAACAAGTCACAACAAGTCTGCTCCAGACGAGACGTGACGAAACGTGCGCGTTTCAATCGTTTCTCTAGCCACTTGAGGCGATAAGACGAGGAAGCGAATTACGCAGATTCTACAGAGCTCAATAGAGCTCTTCAATAGAGGCCCTCCAACAGACCCTCTACCGAAACCCTCTTCAAGTACAAGTACAAGTATTTATAAATACTTATTTAATTCTATGCAAAACTGGCACATGTCTGACGGGATTCGTCTCCTACCCACTCTATCTCTCTCTCTCTCTTTCCCACTTTTTATGTCTGTCCCTTTCTCAGTTAGTCAATGCCTCTGAGTGTCTGGGTGTCTAGGTGTTTGGATGTTTGGATACTCGTAAGTCCCATTGTCCATGTGCTGAAAAATCGAGTAAATATTTGCAACTGAGAACACGATTTTACTATTTGTTTACAGACGTAATCAATATAGGAATGCAAATAGAAAAACAAAGAACTAAGAATGCTGGAAAGACGAATTTTCAATACACTTGCACACATATTTTTGATATATATTAAAAGTTTAACTAAACATTAATTAAGTGAAATGTCTGAAAACTTTTGAAAATTTAGCTTGGGTGACAACTGCAGTGACACAGCTATAGTACCCAGTGTAGGGTATTAAGAACTCACAAACACGAGCGAAATAAAATCCAATGCGAGTAGACATAACAAACTTGAATATTTATGAGTTGTCGTGCGAGTTGTTTCAATGTTACGACTATTTCAGATGCAAAATTATGATTGAGTTCTAACTATGTATGCAAAAATGTGCAATCAATTCCAACCACTTAAATGATACCCTACCTTTAAGTGTGCGATTTGGTACTATATATAGTAAAGAAATTAAGGAATTTCCTTATCTCTGCCCTCATTTAGTTAATTGATTCTTAATCATTTTGTCCAGTCATTGAATTATTCTGCTAAAATTGAATAAATGCCATATCATTGTATTTCGAATTGAGACAAAACCTTTACGTATACTTGATTTATAGAAGTGCCTACGTCTAGGCTAATATGTGCATATCATGTGCCTATAAACAATGCTCTAATTAAGTGACAGAATTCCAAACAGCAAAACTATAAATATTAATTATAATTACTATTCGATTTAAATCCTTCCTTCTTAGCAAAATGTTCCTTTTCTCTCCTAATTAAGAGACATTGTTTGTTTAGTTTCCTTCAGTTTAACGTACTTACTGTTAACTTAACTGCTGAAATTGTTAACTTAATTACTAATCATATTACTCATACGTCGTGTTGACTTTGTAATGCAAAAACCAATAAAAACTTTTAGTATAGGCATTAATTAGCTTATAATATTATAATGCCTTGTGCAACACATCGACTTATAAACGTTTATCTTTATAAATATATATTAATTCTTTATAAATATATTTATCTTAGAGACTGTAAAAGAAAACGTGATGTAAAGAATATAAATTCGCAGTGTAAAGAGAATAATAAAAGCTTAACTAAAAACAGTGTATTTAAAAGATAATGAGTTTTATAGAAAAAACAAGAAAATAAATATATATTTCTAAAATAATAAACACATTTATCAGCTTTATCAAAGTCGTAGGCCCTTTTTTTTATCAATATCTACTTAAGGTCTCAAAAAACTTTTCGAATGATAAACTGACAAAGAAATCTATTAAATAAAACTTATCATGAAAAAATTTTACTAAGGAACATTTTTTTCGATGTATAAGTACATTTTATTTGTATGATAGTTTTTAGTTTGGCATTAGTTTCAATACATTTAACGTTAATTTATATGTTATATTAGTGTATTTATTGTAATCTCAATTGAATTCTATAAATATTCATAATTATATAATATTTTATAATGTGCCTTTTTAATATAATTGCTTTTATTTTTATCGTTTTAAATATTTTTTATTGCATTTTATTGATTAACTGATAACTTTTAATTTATATTATTCGAAAAGTTGTTGATTTATTTATAGTTTCATTCATTTTTGTTTTACTTATACACCAATATAATTTATTTGTATATTATTAAACAATCGTTGTTCATTTATTTAGAGTTATTTTTTAGCTTTTCTTCTACATTTTATCTTTTAATAAACTTCTGATAAAAGGGCATGCAATTTATCAGCTTAACCGACGACTTTTGGGTTGTTTATAGTTTTCATTATGTTTTTGGGTCTCGCCTTTGAATATTTGAATAATTTTTTGTTATTTGTTTTTATATTTTTTCTCTATATTTTTATTGCGTGTTGGCGAGAAGCTAACATAGGCTATGTATAGGAGCCACACCTTAAGCGCGTCTGTGTCCACAGACAAGTAGAGCCCCAAGTAGAACCCATAACTATACGACATTTTGTTATTGTTGTTGTTGTTGCTCCAGGTGTGCGTGTGTCTGTTTGAGGGGTAGAAGTGATATGAGAGGGGGGAGGAGGGGAACGCTCTTGCTCAGGTAATATTCTCTATTTGCATAGCAATTTTGGTTGTATTTCATTTTATGTCTGTTTACTTTTCAGTTTTATGCCCATATGCGAAAACAAGAGCGACGAATATAAATAAAATCATAAAAGCAACGGGTAAGAATTGGCAAAAAGAGAGTATGCTCGACTACCTTGTACCTCGTAAAAATATAAATAATTTATTCATTTAGTGTTGCTATGGATAACTTTTCACAAAGAACTGTTTCACTGTAGAATACTTATCGATAGTAATATTCTATCAAATTTATTTGATTGTTTTTCGATAGTCTTTTCATATAGTTACTGTTTTTTTTTTATACGATGTATATATTCTTATTTTGATTTATAATAAAGAAGCTTAAGATATCTAAAATTGATTTAACAATCACCTAAGTATTTGTCAATTGTTTACAATTTATGCTTTAAATTTTTTAAAGAATTTTAACGATCGTTTTGCAGAGATAAATATCGAGTTTCCAATATATTGCCTCATAAATGATGATCAAGATGAATTTCATAAAATTTAAATAGGTTCTTTAAAGAATTTTAACGATAGTTCTAACGATAGTTTTTAAATATATCGTCTTAGCTATTAATGATAAACATAAGCGAATCTTCTTGCAAGGTCTTCAATTTCTCCATTTATAGCTGGAGTGTTGAATAAATAGTTATGCAATAAATTTTACAACACTGAAAGTTAACAGCTAGAGATGTGAAATCTGCGATAAATAGCTTACTTTCTTTTACTCTTTTAGGGTATGCTCGTTAAGACATTCATATGTAAAGGCGAATCAATAGCCAAACACTGTACAACACAAACTTGACCTAGACGACAATGAACACATTATTATCCGTCGCACGCGTGCCGATAACTGGCTGCTGTGGGGTGTGAAAACGAGACAGATAATAATAAGGGTGAGTGGGTGAGGGAGTGTGAGAGGGGATCAATATTGAGCTGGCACACCCCTTTCCTCACCTTTCTCAACTTGTGGCGTTTTATTTATAGAAGTAATCAAAAATTCAATGTGAAATCAATATTTGACATGGCGTTTACTTTAACTGTTAAATGGCTCGCCCTACCCCACAATTACCCCGGCCCCCCCTTCTGCTCCACATACCCCTCTGTCCCTGTGTCCTGCACGTTGTATTATTTATTGCGTTGAAAAGTTTCATTATCAAAAAAGAAAGAAAAAATGTATACGATTTTCAACTTTTTAGACCCAGTACTTTAAAAAGTACAAATGGGTCTATTACGTTTGTGCAAATGTGCGTAACAGGCAGAAGGAGGCGTGGCAGACCCCATAAAGTATATATATTCTTGATCAGCGTCAACAGCCGAGTCGATATAGCGATGTCCGTCTGTCTGTCCGTCTGTCCGTCTGTCCGTCTGTCCCTTTTGAACACCTATATCTCAGAGACTATAAGAGCTAGAGCTACCAAATTTGGCATGTACGTTCATCTGTATCTTGCATTAAACGAGTTTGTTTTAGATTTTTGCCACGCCCCCTCCGCCCCCGTAAATTTGAAACAAAATTTCAAAGTCGAATAACGAAAGCTCCTTTAATGCTAGCGATATGATTTTTGGCATACATGATAAACTCTACAGTCCAATCCTGTCCTGAAAGTTTTATCCGGATCGGATAATAAACGGATAGTATACGGCTGTTCAAAATTTCGAAAATATGAACACCTAGATCTCAGAGACTATAAAAGCTAGAGACACCAAATTTGGTATGTAGGATCATCTATACCTCCCATTAATCAAGTTTGTTTTAGATTTTTGCCACGCCTCCCTCTGCCCCCGGAAATTGAAATACAAAATTTCGAAGTCGAATTAAAGAAGCCCCTTTAATGTTAGCGCCTTGATTGTTGGTACATATAATATACACTATGATCCAAACCAGTCCAGAAAATTTCATTTCAATCGGATGATAAACACGGAAGTTGTGTTACAGGTAAAAGGAAGAAGAAGAGACGCTAGCGGCCTCTATGTTTATCAAGTGGCGCCATCTATTGATGGTACGCAACATTGAAGAACAATCTTTAGTGAACGCTTTGCACTCAAAAAGTACTGGGTCTCCTACTGTCGAGCTTGCTCCACTGTAGCTTACTGTATTTTTGTTTTTACAATTTACATAAGGCAACGTCTGTTGTTGCCGTTGCAACTTTGTTGTTAGTGACTGTAGCAAGGGAGGGGACGGGGGGACTGGGAAAGGGGCAGGGGCAGGAGTAGAGGGGAGTTGAGGGAGTTGCTGTTGCTGGTGAAATGTAATGGCCGCAACCGAAAATAGCAGCAACAATGACACCAAATGGCAGTGTAAAAGTTTTTTGGTGATAGCAGCCAAGTGGAAGTGTAGTACAGTGGAACCAGGCACACAAAGGCCACCCAAAAGTACCCCCAAATGTGTGTTTCTTTTTGTATGCTTAGAAAGTTGCCACAATTTAATGGCCTTGGCATTGCTTTATGATTTATCATCGTGAGTTCAGAAAATAAGAAAAACTTTTCCTTCAACTGAAGTTGCAACATCGATACCAAAGTTTCATTGACATTGAGAGAAGATTTCCTTGTTTCCCACAAAGCAAGAAAAACATGACTTTATCACTGTATTTGCGCATTCCGATCAAATTTGGCACAATTTAAGATTATTTTAATCGTTCCCGCGTTGCACTTGACGTATGCGTAATATTTGGTATTTATAGATATTACGTATACGTCGCGTAATCGGTTTATAATTCAATTTTAATTGTTTAATTTGTACTTAACTCGTTAATTAGTTTAATATAGCACTTTCCGCGCTTGTTCGCTGGCTTTTGCACCACTGTGCGGTGGCTAAAAACAGTGCAACAGCAACAGCAACAGCAAAAACAAATGCCATGAAAACATTTTAAAATTCAAATCAACGCGATTTTTGTTGTTTCCTTATTTTATTTTGCACAGTTTTCAGAGCTGGCGCAGTTTTTGTATTTTTTGTATTTTTAGTTGTTGCTGCTGTTGTTGTTGTTGTTTTTTTTTTAATTTCTGGTCACGTATTTGTTTTGTTTCGTTTCATTTTTGGAAACAATATTGTGCCACGACAATAACACCAGTCGAGTCGGCTGGCTACATGTCCGGGTTAAGGAGCGGGAATCAGACTACAACATGGAGCTGTAGTTCAACTTGGAATTGGATTTGGAGTTGGAGTTAAAAATGGTACTGCGACTGTGGCTGCGACTCTGGCTGTGGCTGAAGCTAAAGCTGCTGCTGTGGCTGTGACTGTGGTTTTCATTCGCAGTTGGATTCAGCAGTGAAATTTCTGTAATTTGAGCCAATTACTGAAGGAGGCTTTCGAGTTGCTTGTCGTTTTGGCAAACTGTTTAGCATTTATTTTTTCAGCAAGAGGAGAAGCAGTGTCTGGGGAACTAACAGAAAGGGTGAGCTTTTGATTTTTGGCTCGTCAAAAGACCAAATACCTTAGGTATTAATGGAATAAGTTGGATTTGTTATTGTATTATATCAAAAGCATAATTTAAGTAATCTATTTTTCCTTATTTTGTTGAAACTATAAAGTTTTCATATAAAAGTCATTTGACGGAACATTTCTATGGCAGCTATATGATATAGTGGAACGATTTATTCAATTCTTCTATATGTTCTATCCTGTATCCAAAGTCATTTCTATATCAAGTTTCTTAAGCCAAAGTGCAAAACTGACTGAGTTCACATAGTTAGGAGTAGGAAAAGTCAACGAAATAAAGCTGAAATCTGTTTAAAGCTTTGCTTTTGTCTGCTCATGCCCGCCAGACACTTTAATGACTGTAGGGTATCTAAAGAGGCAACTAAAAAAAGGAATTTAAATTTATTTTTGCGCACCCACAAAAATATTTGTTGGTCTTTAAATTTGATTTTCCTTCTGTTCCGTTCCTTTCCGTTCCGTCTGTAGTCGTATCTGAGCATAAATCGTCCTTCTATTATGGCATGCACATTTGCAAAATGCGAATACGTGATCTTCGTATTATAATTACTCTTTTGAGTTCTCTACCGAGTTCTCCCGTGCTCCCGTTCTCTCCAAGTTCTCCAAGTTCTCCCATTCTCCAGTGTGCCTTTGCTGTTTTTGTATTCTTAATGGCCATGGCACATTTCTCTGCCATTTCGTGCATTTAATGATTTTTTATTTGTATTTCCTTTTTGTTTTCATTTTTATTTTCTGGCCAATTTGATTTGACTGCTCTGCTCTGCTATTGTTCGCTCCTCTTTTCTCTCTCTTTATCTCCATCTCCATCGCTTGCTTCCATTATTAGTCTCATGAATTTAATGGGCCTTTAATTATTTCTTATAATTTTAAAGCCATTATGCGAATCATGAGACAGCTGACAAAATTATAGATGCTTAAATGCATTAAATTATTATAGCTTGTCTCTGTCAGACTGGAAACATGAAACTGAAGGATGAAGCTTTAATCGAATTATTATAAAATCTTAAAAATATGCACATATAATAAAACAATTCATATCGTTTAATGAATAAGCTTGAGAGCATAAAGTTTACTAGTGACTTTGTATTTGACATTTATAGAGATCTATAAAAACAAGACTTTTTTCAATAGTTTATAGTTATAGTTTTCGTCATTTTTCGACTATAACATCTAGTTACGAGTTAAATAAAGTTAATATCAAATTTCAGCAATAAACCTTTAGCATTTCAGGAGTTTATAGTATAAGCTATAGGTGGAATAAAGTCAAATATTTTGAGAAAGAATATGAAGAAGGAAATCGCAAATTTTGTTGAGAAAACCTTATAAAAAGGTGAAGATTTCATACTTATATAATTTACATAAAGTTTTCTTTATAAAGTTGGGAATGTACTTATATTACACATTAACCATTCCTTCTTTTTATAAAATTTTGAAGCTAAAACTTTCTGATTTAAGATCCGTTTTATATTTAAAGTCTATGGGACAACTTTTGATGAAAATATTACTTGAAATAAGAGGACACAATCTGAACACTAGAGATGCTTTTAAAGTTGTCATAAGTAATTTAGGTAGATTTATAAATAATAAATGTCTTGTATTCGCTGGCAGTGTTGGTTAACTAACTTGCAGTGCCTTCCTCCTCAGTTTCCCTGTGTCGTCTTTCGCCTGCTTCCTGGAAGTTGGTCAGTAGCTTTAGCTTTTACCTAGTCTTTGTCTTTGTACCTCGAGTGCTGTCCCATTAGGGCAACAAATTAGTTGCAAGCGCTTCGCCTGCCAAGCAACGCCTTCATCCAACAACGTGGTTGCAACATGCGGCAAGAGCACTGTGGGTAAAAGGGACTTGCCACATAATTTACGAGGCAGCAATCGCAGACGACTATCGTAATAGCTGGTAACAGCATTTGTGCATTTGGTTTTGCCATAAATCATATCGGAAATGCAAGTTCTACGTACCAGAGTTGCCCACCCCCACCTCCCTCCCACCACTTCCTCATCATGCAATTTTCCTGTTCCAGACCCACTGCTAAACCCACTTCCCAACCCGTTGCCCAAGCCCTTTTCAGCATGCACTTGAATAACGCTGCTAGTCTACGACGCAATTTCTTGACTTACTTTTCTGATTATTGTTATTGTTGTAGTTGTTGTTGTTAGTGTTGTGAAAGGCTTTTGGCTAATTGATTTACAACACTTTCCCAACCTTTCCCAATACACAGTTGACAAATGCGGGACACTCTTTAGCAATGCTCTGCATATACGTGTATAGTATACTCTATAATGTGTAATCCCCAACCCGATAATTGCATTTTCACGCTCCTCAAAGTATTTAAGGCCTTATCAGTACTGTCAACTGTCCATGTGAACTCAGTCAGTTACACAGCTAGGCTGATGAAACTTGGTACATCTGCTTATTACTGCTGTAGTCTATATATATGTTGGATCAGCTTACTTTATCATCTAGATTCTCTAGGAAATTTGATGTTGAAATTAGGTTTTAGTATAGCAAAATTGGTTTCTAATTCAATGTCTACATTCAGAATTTGGAAAATGCTAGATTTGAGGAGGAAGAAGTCAGATTGGGCCGGAAAATTCTTAGGTTTGGTTAAGTAGAAGTCAGATTTGGCGGGAATATGACAAATTTTTAAAGACAAGACCCATATTCGTTTGAAAAATATTAGTTTGGCAGGGAAAAGCCAATTTGTGAGTTTTTTTTAAGATATGTCAAGTATCTCTATGAACAACAAAGTTTTTTATACGAAAGGTTATATGATATATTATTTCGATCACATTCTGTCACAGATACACCATCTGTAAGATGGATTGAGATAGTTTTTATACTACCACTGATTTTAGTAGTGTAAGATATTTAGTCTGATAACTCTTACCAATACGGCTCCACAATGATCTGTGAGAAAATTGTTTAGATCAAAGAGTTATTTATTTATTTCTATGTCTCTATATCTATAATTATGTTATATGTATTTATAGCTATATCTTTACGTGTAATTCAAAATATATTTGTCAAGTAGTGTATCAGATCTTCTTCGTTCTGTATTTTTTTATTAAAGTTCCCCATGGAGAGGGTTCTGTGGGGGCTGTTGTAGATGTTTGCTGTGACTTGCTCAACGTGCGATTGTGTGACAATCGCTATTAAACTGGGACCATATGTATACATCTATGTATATATTGTGTATATGTGTTTTATATATATATTTACTAGGCTGCTTATCAGCATTGATGGTGTTGTTGTTGTTGCTGTTGTTGGGCTCCCTGGGGCCGCATTGGGGTGTCGCGAACTGTTTGCGAAAATAATTTATGGCAAACTGTTGATTGTTGACATGGGGGCCCCTGAGCTCAAGTTAAAGCCTCTCAGTGCTCTCAATGCGTGAATGTGAGTGTGTATCTGTGTCTGTGTGTGTGTGAGTGTGTGTGTGTAGAATTTATCATTAGTTTTATATTTGTTGTTATTTGTTGCTGTTGCTGTTGCTTCGCGTAACGAAACGAAACGCGACGAGCAAAACAAAAAACGCCAAAGCGACAGCTGCTTGTTGATGGCTTCAACAAAAAAATTGCGTCATTTTCAATCCCCCTGCCCCTTACCCCACTAATTCCCCCATTCCACCAATATCCCCTATGCTCTACCAGACGATCGGAGCACGTTGCGCCGTTTGTTTCCTAGAAAAACGCTACAAATTCTGCGAACTGGCAAAACTCACAACGTCAGTTCCATAAAGAAACAATCATTGTACTTGTCGTAAGTACAAACAAATATAGTAAAGTATAGTATAGTATAAGTGTATATGTATATGTATATGTATATGTATATCTGTAGCTATATCTATAACATGTCTGATATATTTCTTGTCGGCAATTACTCGTATTCGCAGACGTGCGTTCTGTGCCTCAGGCGATCCATCTAATTGAGGTTGTGCTGATAATACAGTGCGCAAGCAATTGAAGCTATCAACTGTGAAGTGTATAGATACAAATGTATCTATTGATATACACATACATAAATATAACTACATACATACCTATATACATAGCTAAGACTAGTTTCAAGCTTTGTATACTAAATTTAAGTTATATTTATAACTGATAAATAGTATAATAAGATGCAAATAGGCTTAAGATACATTTGTATCTGTTATCAACACACTTTAAACACATATCAATGGTATGAGAGAAAGAGACAGAGCAGTGTAAATTATATTGACATAATTGAAAGAAAAATAGAGTAGATTTTTGCTTTTCATTTGTCAATATGTTTTGCACTTATTTTTAAGATATTTAAATTGCCCAGACTGATTGAAAAAGTTACTTATTACTTAATATAAATAAACATTATATAGTCCGAGCTTTCATTAAATTTTAGTTGGAAATTTTAATTGTATATTATTCAGTTCTGTTTATTAGATATTTTTAAGTTACACACTTAAAAGAGTTGTAAAAAAGGTAGATTATTTTTATAATCTTTTCTTGAATTCCTAACAATTATTGTTTTTCGACTGCTTCTTCTTGAGGTTAAGTAAATAAATAGTAAATAAATGTAATTCCAATAATTAATTAATAAGTGAAATTATCAAAAATTTTTAACAGTCGACTTTCCTTTATTTCGCTTCGCTTTGTAAATATTTGAAGTAGTTTCCAATCTCAAATTTAATTTTCTATGACCTTGAGCTAAATACATACATACATATGTATATACACATTCATGTTTGTGATTGTCCATTCAATTTTTCTTATCAGCATGTATTTACTTAAAGCTGTTATCAAAAAGTACATAATAAACCAAAAGTTACTCACCCATTTTGATAGTTTGTGATAATATACCCTGTAGAAAATAGAAATGAAGATGAAGATGAATAAAATGATGAAGAACATGGTAAAAAAATATTAATTAATAAGTTAAATTATTATTATTATTAAATGATATAATAATTTGGGTATTTTTTTTAAGAGATTTATTAAAACATGTTCTAGAAGAGCTAAAATAGGATTGTAATAAAAATAACTTAAAACTGTTAAGAGACTAGAGCCATAATTAATAAGCTTTAGCTTGTAGCACTAGGATAAATAAATAAATAAAAATAATACAAGGATAACTCGTAGTTCCCGACTAAAACTCTTCTTTCCATCGATACGCTGTTGCATAACTATGTATCTAGATTCTAGATCCAACTCTCTGAGTATCACATATGATACAGAAATTATCTAGTTCAGGAACTTTAATTTTATGAATACCTGAAGAATCTCAAAAAAAAATGCAACTACTGGGATTATTCTGATTTATCTTAGTTAATTCTTCAACGTCCAGATTCGATTCTAGTCGCAATTTAGTTATGTTCTGATTGTCAACATCCTTCTTGACTTTGGCATTAAGACTTCTGATTTTAATATCCTCCTTAATAATATTAGCATTTAGTTTCCTTAACTGATCTCCACACACTTTTAACTTTAACAACTAATTCCTTACATAATTGATTAAAATTCTCTGTTGGCTTCGAATTGAGTCTTAACACCAAATGAGTTTAGTCGAACATCTAATTGGGGCGTGCTGGAGTCTTGTTTTTAATTTTGTACCTTCTTACTTTTTTAGATTTATTACGTATACGCACGCTTATGAATATATCTATTAGTTCTGCTCAATCTTTATGCTGTGGGAACAATTAAAATGTATACGTATGTTTTATTTATCCATTAGAGAAATTCATAAAAACAATTTATGAACATATATTTTTTTGCAGTCAACTTTTTGTGTAGTTTTTCGTTACAGTCGAAAGCCTTTTTGATTTATGATCAAAACAAGCAACAATTGTTTCGTTTTTATTCACAAGAACAACAACGAACTCCATTGTGCTTAGTGCCCTAGAACCGAGAAGTCATAACACTAGAAACACGCTTATGTGTATTACGAGTAATCGCATTAGAAATGCGCAATAGGCTGAGCTTTAAAAACGATTGAATTCGATAAGTAAACTTAAAAGGTACAGAAAGGATGGAAAGAGCTGAAATTAACAGAGATAAAAGTAGAATATCTATATATAAGGAACTTAAAAATATATGTTTTACATCATAATCCTATTCCAATTCAATTTAAGATACCTACCATATTTGTAAAAATGTGTTTCAATCTTTCACATTGTAAAAACGCATACATATCATTTTCAAAATGAAATAATTCAACAGTTTTTATTAGTTAACTTTAGCTCAATTCAAATTAGTTTCAATAACAAAATAGTAATAGATACTTAAACAATAATTATAAATTGGTTCCTCCTCCTTTTCATGTTCTCCTTTTATTATTATTGTATGTACAGAGCGCTTTAAGTTGGATGCATATGCATATTATATATATGTATGTATAAGTAGCATTTGGCATATGATCCGATCCGAAAGTGAAAAAACTTAATTAAATTTACAGTTTTTGTTGTTGTTGCTGATTCAACGTGGGCACTTAGCATATAGATATACATACAAATGTGTATATATATATGTATATCTATAGGTATATTAATGTATATCGATTTCATTAATGCATAAGATAACAACTCTTAATTGACTACAAAAATAAAGGCACCTGAGTTCAAAGTGTTATTGCCAAAATGTAAATAAAGTAAACAAATCAAAAATAATAAAATAATAAAAACTCAAAATACATACATATGTATGTCTGTGTATGTATTAAGTATTATATTAATTCATTTTAATTAATGGTATGTTGATATTTACGGTTCTTCGTGGGTTGCTGACTGATTTGCTGACTGATTTGCTGATTGACTAAAGTGTCATTGATATCATGTCTATATGCTTATGTATGTTTATTATTTTGTATATAAAGTACTTAAATGGTCTTTGTCCCTGAATGAAATGCGCTTGGCTAATTTCCCCCCATGTCCCTTGACCCCCCGTCACGTAACTAACTCTTAGAATTGTTGGCTTTCTCTCTAACATTCGATTTCTCTTTCTCTTTCTCATCATATCTTTTTGCGTTGCTGACTAGTGCGTTCTCTCATTAATTAACTACAAGCCGCTTTTTGATCCCTACTACAGAATTCAACTATATATTTATTATTGCATCTTGTACAGTTGCGGAGGTTCCTTGGATGCCGGCATACCCTGATCATATTTTCCCAGCTCAGCCTCATAGAGCAGATTGTTGATCAGGTGCTTCACAACGATCTTTGACTTGGATGTCTTCAATTTGCGTATGGTGATGGCAACATACTCACCAAACACTCCATATTCATCCACATGGTTGTTACCCATGTTGTTGTTGTTGCTGTTGTTATTACTATTGTTGTTGCTGTTGAGCTTAATGGGTGTGGCAACAATGCTCGATATACCACTGCTGCTGCTAGTTGTTGCTGCTGTTGTTGTTGCCAACGAATGCAACTCCAAGGATGTGGACGAATGATTGTTGTTGTTGTTGTTGTTGTTAGTGGTTATATTGTTGGCCTCTGTTGGCGAGGAAGAGAGATCACGATCACGATCACGTTTTTGTGCCATGTTATTGGAATGTTGTTGCTGTTGTTGTAGATGATGGTGGTGTTGCTGGTGTTGTTGGTGTTGGTGGTGCTGATGATGATGCTGATGTGGTTGCCCATTGCCATTGTGGTTGTGGCTGAGATTGTGGCTAAAGTGTTGTTGCAGCGCATGAAATGCAATCTGACTGTGGTTCATCTGTTGTAGTTGTTGCTGCTGATGCTGCTGCTGCGTCGTGGATTTGATTGGCGTCAAAGTCAGCGCCCCAACCACGCCCCCAACGATACCAACGCCCACACCACCACCACCACCACCACCAACACAGACATCACTGCCATCATTATCATCCATCTGCGCCTTGCGCTTCCGATGATTATATGTCAGATCTGTGGGCTTAAAGTAACTCAGTGATAACGGCGTGCTCGTCTGTCGGTCGAGCATACCCGGGTCACTTTCGTGCTCAATCTGTTTGTTACAAATAGGAGGAGAAAAAGAGAGTATAAGATAGTGGGTAAAGTGGGCTGACCAGGAAGTTCTACTGATAAGCAGAAATAATAACATGCTATATATAGACTCTTATTATTCCTATTATTCTAAAGCTCCGTCAAGCAAATAACTTCTGTACAGGGTATGCAAATTGTAAGCCGTAGCTCGCCCATTCTACCTATATCTATCTTTGAATTATACATGGTGATTAGTTTTATTCTTAAAGGCAATTCACAGGGTATTCAATATACTGATCGCACCCTCTTTCTGTCTAGGCCATCAAATTTACAATGCTTAATAACAGCAGTTAGGCAATAATTCATAAGTCAAAATTCCTGATTCACTTCCTGAGGCATTTCTAATGATTGCACACTAGATTGCATTTTGTACCATGTAGAATAATTTAGAACTATACAGAGTATCTTATCTAATCATTTTAAACAATAAAACTGTTTTCAGTTTAATTTATACCAACATTTCACGTAAACTCAATCACTTTTACCCAACTAAGGTCAAATCTATTAAATCGGTCGTAATTTTATCCTATTTATACAGGGTGTAAGTACTGTATGAAAGGCTTTCGTTGGACAACCCCATTACTTCAAGTTAATAATCAATCCCACAAATACCCTCTTGGATAAATCATATTTGTATAGGGTATTTTACAAACATCAGTTTGTAGAGGTAATTAAAAGGCAATTAATAAACGTGTTGGGTTTAACTACGATTCCTACTTACAATTTCTGTTTTAACATCTTCGGCGCTGATATTACAGTAATTCTCGCCATCCAAATCGGAAGAGGAACGTGTCTGCGAATGAGAGAGAAAAAAAACAAATCGTTAAAAATAAGCAAAAGCAACAAGAATAGCAACAATATAAGAACAACTACAACAATTATGGCAATGCAAAGAATTTGTCAGACAAATAATAATAACAGCAACAGCAACAAGAAAACAGAGAGAAAAACAAATTAGAATAGTAATAAAAAATAAATAAATAAATGTGAGACACAGACTCACTCACACACACACACACACACACACACATGTATGCGGCCAGCGGCGATTAAATTAGTTGTTACGTTTATGGGTGGCGAGGGGGGAGGTGGTGGAGCAGCGAAGTCAACATTGAAGTGGACCAACGAGTGGCCAGACAAGCAGACGAATAGACAGGCGAAGCAAACCAAATGAACGAACGAAAAAAAAAACAGCAAAAACAAAACGCAGCGCAGCCAACTTAATATTTTAAAGCTGCTGCTTAGCAGTGTTGCCAGATTTTAAATAGTTAAAAAGCTTAATTAAAGAGGAGAGGTACAATTTTAGCTATTTATGACTAAAAAATTCTAATATACAAAATTAATTTAAAGTTTCAGAAATTTCAAAATTATAAAACTAAAAATTCCAATAATCATTTGTTTAAGTTTTTTAAAATTATCTGACAATCTGAAATAGTCAGATTTCCAGCAAATACTACTTGTACAATCTAGCAATAAAATAACTAAAGTGGCAACACTGCTGCTTAGGCGGGTCCATTGCCAAGTCAAGCGGTGGGGCAAAGGCAGCGGGGGTGGTGTGTGTGAGGCAGCGCAGCCAGTTGAGGGGCAGGGTCGGCGCAAAACGTGTAGCTGCCGATTTCTACGGCTGATGCAACACACATATGGTAGCAGCAGCGCGAATCAAAGCCAGTTGACACACATGTACACGTAAACACACGCACACACACTCTCACACACACACTTGCACAATGCTTATCAGGCGCAAGCGACGCAATAGCAGCGACAGCACAGTGACTACAACATTTTTCATAATTGCACAGTATAAGCACTTTTAATAACATATCGATACTTCGATAATAGTTAATGTGATATCGCAACGATAACTTTGATATCAACTGATTTTTTTTTGTCATTCAGTGAAAATATGTTGTTTGATAATACACAAAAAAAAAGCTCGTGCCACTGTGCGCCACAATTTTTGCTGTTGCTGACGAACCGCTAGACACAAAGCTAGCAGCGTCGTCGTCGTCGGCGCGTGTGCTGCTGCCGCAAAACAAGTCAAACCACTCACGCACACAAAGCAGCGGCATTCACGTACACACACGCATACACACATAGAGACATGCAAACACTAGCATGCAAAGCAAAAGCTCCACCGGAACGACAACAACAAACAAATAACAAGAATACTGCAGTTGAGTCCATACGTTAACCAAATACTCTGCATAACAGATAGCTCAGGTTAAATAGCAGCAGCATAACAGCATACATAAGTACATACATATGTACATATAAATATGCAAACTTAAATAAAATAATACCACTAATTATACATATCCCCATGGATAAGCACAAGTAACTAGAGTTGGTATTAGTAGTTAAATTTGCTTAATAAGTTCAACACTTCATTTTGGTGCTACGTTCATTTGAACTTAATCTTAAATGTAACTGTTGTCATTCATTCTGTTTTATGCACATGCTTACATACCACAAAAGTTTTGCAGTGTGTGTGTGAGTGTGTGGATCATAAGAAATGAGAAAAATATGCACAACAACAAAAAGAAAATGAAATAAGCAATGGGAAATAGGCGCTTACCACGGCTGCGGAGACTTCTGCAGCGGCTGCTGCTGCTGTTGTTGTTGTTGCGTCGCTGCCGACGCCCGCACAGCCATTATTTGAGTTAGCATCGGAGGTCGTCGCTGCATCAGCATCCATATCCAGATTTTGATCCCGATCCCTAACGTTTGCCGCCGCAGCGGCTGCCACAGCAGCGACGGCGGCAGCGACACGGGCAGCAAACTCTTCATGTTGCTGTTGTTGTTGGTGCTCAACAACCTGTTGCTTGCCAGCAGCTGTCAGCTGTTCCAAATCTAGGCTATGCA
The DNA here is from genome assembly GCA_035044365.1 of Drosophila neotestacea. Classification (NCBI taxonomy): domain Eukaryota; kingdom Metazoa; phylum Arthropoda; class Insecta; order Diptera; family Drosophilidae; genus Drosophila; species Drosophila neotestacea. The sequence continues at coordinate 1,395,754 of JAWNMD010000332.1, forward strand.
TCAGCGCTAGTTTATCAGCCGCTTCCGATGCAGCAACGTCAACGCCAACGCCATCAACGGCAGCATCCAGAGCAGAGACATCAGCGTCTCGTTCACCATCCAGTATAAAGCGTATGGCCTCATAGGCAAACCACATGGGCTGATAATGGATTCCACGGTTGCGTCCATTGAGCACCTTTCCATGCTCTCTGTGGAATGAGGAACGCAGCGATTTGATTTTGGATCGTATGGAACGGATTTCAGTTCCATATTTCTCGCTTAAAAGCTTTAATGCTTCATATTTGGTCTGTTTAATGTGGTAGCCTTTGGTGTTGGGATCCCAGAGCACGCGTTGTCGTCGATAATCCTCGATGAAGCCCAAAATTGTTGCCCGCGACCATTCAATGCGATCTACAGGCGATGACAACGCTGACGGCGACGGCGGCAGCGGCAGCGCTGCGACGTCCGTAATCAAAGCGATGGCATTGGAGTTGGCGTCGAGTTTGTATTGCGCTGTGGCGCCGCTGCTGGACATCGTGTGGAGAAAGTTGTCTTGGAAGGAAGGAGGCGGTGGTGCTGCTGTGCTCTTGTTGTTACTGTTGTCGTTGTTGTTGTTGTGCTGTGGTGCAATGGGTGGTGGTGGTGATGGAGTGGATGCTGTGGATGGTGTGCTTTTTGGGGGTTGGTTGTGCGCGCGCGCGCAAGCGGCTGCCGGAGAGAGAGAGAAAGAGAGGAAGGTAAACGCAACGCAACGCAAAACGCAACGCGACGTAAAAAAAAAGCGTCCACAACACGTTGCTTTTGACTTTCGACTGAGGCGGCGGCGACGGCGGCCGCGGCTAGCGGTTGTGTGGCAGAGGAAGCGTAGCAGCAGCAGCAGAAGTAACGGCAGCAGCGGCAAGTGTGGCGGCGGCGGCGGCCAAACGGCAGCTCAGCTGCACTTTGTGCGAGAGAGCGCGCGAGTGAGCGATGCACAGTGGTACACGATTCAAATGCAACTCGTTGAAAATGCTAATAACTTTCAATTATTGAAATGCAATTTACTTCTATATGCAATTACTGACTATTGAGCTTTCAAAAATGGTAGCAAACAAACAAATGTTTTCAATAGTGTTGGATTGCTCATGAGTGAGTGAGACAAAAAGAGTTGTTCCCTAAACTGATCGGAACTGAATAAGTTCGTTCCTTATTGCTCTTTTTGGCTCACTTGTTCATTTTGAACTTGATCGAAACTTTCGAGTCTGATAACAATTTCTGGTCGTTTTACATAAATAAATCTTTTAGTTTGCTTTGAAATTAATAGTTCTGTACATTTGTTTGTACAATTGTTTCATTTTTGACAACGCTTGGTAGAAAACTACGCTTAAATTCGTCTACGTGGAGAACTTTGTATGAAAACTGAAATATACAAAACAAAATAAGGGAGAATTTGCAAAGTAACACAATTACAAATTATATATGATTGATTATGCTATGTAATAAAGCTGTAAATATGTACAAAACATAAAATCAACTAGTTCTTAACTCCCATTTCTTGAGATTGCCTATTTTTGTGAAATATTGTCTCATAATGGCCTCAGTTTAAAACAGAGTAAATAGATCGCTACCACGTGCGATCAATATCTGTTAGCTGTTTGTACCACTGTGCGACGTCGCTTCGTCCAAAATCAACGCAAAGGTGTGCGACTCTGTGTTTTGCTGTTTGTATTGGTGTGTGCACACACATACGCGCAAGTGTTTGTCTATGTATTTGTGAGTGTATGTGTGTGTGCTGGTTGCAGCGGCACGCGGGGGCTTTTTTTCGCTCACTCAACGTAGTTGTTGTTGCTGCTGCTGCTGCTGCTGTTGTTGTTGCTGTTGCTGCTGCTGCTCTGCCGGAGACCTGTTGGTTGCTCGCTTGATAATGCGACGCTTTGTTGTTGTCGCTGTTGTCGTTGTTGTTGCTGCTGCTTGGTTGCTGACTGTTTTGGGTTTTCTATTTGTTGCTGCTATCAGCTGTTTTATTGCATGTTGTTGTTGCCGCAATACATACGTGCGACGTGTTGCTGGTGTTGCTGCTGCTATTGTTGTTGCTGTTGCTGCCACTCGACGTTGACGTTACGATCCCCCGACACGTTCGTTGTTGTTTTCGCCGCTTCGTCGTTCGTCGTCGGTCGTTCGCTGTTGAAATCACGATTTGTACTAATTTCACATATTTAAACTGTGTGTGGCATGCGCGCTGCTCCAAACGGGCCAGTTGCTGTTGTTGTTGCTATTGTTGTTGTTGTTGTTGTTGTCGTTGTTGCCGCTGTTGCTGCTGCCTGTTGCTGTTGGCAGTAAGTTCGTCACTTGGTTATGTGCGCGCCCCACGCCCCCGCCCCTCGTTCACTCCACAAAACATCTACCAACCTTGTTGTTGTTGTTGCTGTGGTTTAAGCACTTTTAGCTCAAAGCATTACAGCTTTAACATAAGCTTTGTCAAAAGCTTAGAACAAGAACAATTCTTACACAATTACACAATTTCGCATGATGCGTTTTTAACCTCTCTTTACCTTGTGTCAAAGCTCATAAAAACCTTCGATTACTCTCTCTATCTCTCCTCCCTCTCTTACATTCACCCACTCCATTGGAAGTTCTGCGAATCAAACCTGTTATCTCTACAGTGGGCCAACGTAAGGGTATATAAATTTCGGCGCTTTAATCAGAAATTTACTTTCTCGTTTATTTTTTTTAATTTTATTTTATTTTGTTTTGTTCAATTTTGCTCGTGTGGCGATCGTTGCTGCTTGCTGCTGTTGTTGGTTGCTGTTGCTGCTGTCGCTACCGTCAACGGCAACACGTTGCACAGTGGGCAGTGTGTCGATTTAGCTTCTTCTGCGCATGTGACTTGCGTTGCCAAAAAAAATTAGCTGGCTATTCGTGTAGCAAAGTGGCGGCCATGACGCTGGATAGATAGGCTAGAGGCGTGTGCTCGTTAACATATTTGACTACATATCAGTGTTGCCAATTCATGCTTTTTTCAGATAGATTTGAACTTTTTAAACTACTTCAACTGGAAAACAATATCATACATCACTTATCTAGAATATATCAAATTTTATAACTTCTAAATTTAAAAAATCTGTACACAGCCTTTTTAAACTTAAAAAAAAAAAAACAAGTACATAAGTATTTATAATTAAATCTATATCTCTACTTCTGTCCTTTTTATCTAGTTGTTTTATCCAACTTTCCCCATCACTGCTGTATATAGACATATTCTTCTTTGTCTTTGGTGGCACCACCAACTATTAAAAGTGAATGACAAAGTTCTACAAAATGTATATATGATTGTGCTTCTGTATTACATATTTTCCGCCTTTAATTTCTAATTTATTTATGCAAATTATTTTATATAATAAATTCTAATTGTTGAAAAATATTTATTTTTGGGAATTTTTATTATTTCAAGAAAATTTTTTCAGGCTTGGTTTTTGTTGAACTCTTATTTGCGATCTCTGAAAAAGATCGTAACTGAACCCAAAATTTAACTCTAGTTTGAAAATTAATAGCGTGTACCACTGTGCAACGACATCTACAGCTGTAAATATTGTTGCCGTCGTTGAGAAGTTGTTATCGTTGCCGCCGCTGCTGTTGGACGAAGCAAAATAACAAAAAAACACAAACAAAAATTCTCAAAAAGCTTCACAACAGCGGTAACAAATTTTGCGAGTCAGCAGAAACGTAAAAAGAATCAAAAGGAATTGCATTTCACGGCAAGTTTGGTTGTTTTTGTTAATCAAGGGGCGGACTCTGCGATTGTTAGGTTAGTCGATTGCTTGGGAGGGGGGATCAAGGGGAATGACATAAACATTGACGTCGACGTCGACGCTGTTGCCGACGACGACGTCGCTCACGTAGGCAGTTTTGTTTTTGCATTTTGCGTTGACAGCTTTGTCGATGATCGACATTGAGTCGCTCTCTCGCCCCGCTCTCGCTTTAACTCTCTCACACCTTCGCATGCAAGTCCTCAACACGTGCAGGTTTTAATTTCGCCGAAATTTGTCGTTGTAAGACGAACTTACACTCACACACATGCATTAATATTGCATTTCCAATTGCAGTTGCTCTCTCACTATCTGTCCCGCTCTCAAGCTCTGTCACCTCTAATGTGAGCACATTTTAACATTGCGGAAGCTTTTCGTCTGTCTGTTTCTGCTTCTTGCTTTAACTGCTCATTATCAAGCGCCTCTGTCACTGCCTCAGTTGTCGTCGACTGTGACTGTGGCAGCGTCATGTTTGCCGCACCTACGATAACGGCATTAACTCTGACTTGACTTTCCAGTCCCCAACCTCCGATTCCCTTTAAACTGTGTGCCTGTGCCCTATCAACATTTACAACAATTCCAGTGAAAGCAACCAAAATGCTGCGACTGCAGTGCAAAATTGTATCCAAAATTGGCTCCGACTGCGTCAGGCGTTAACGCCAGCTTCGCTGCCAACGTTGCTGCTGCTGCTGTTGCCGTTAACGTAACGTCGTGGCGCAAAGCTTTGCATTCAATTTTCGTTTCAAGTTGACAAATTGACGTTCAAAGTTGTTTGCGCAGCATTTCAGTTACAGTTTCAATTCTCCCCTCTCTATCTCACCCTTCTGTTTGTACCTCATTATTTCCCCATATCGTTGCCTTTGTCAGTTCTGTTTCCTTATTATTTTTATGATTTTTCCACAATCTTCACGTCATTTCGCTACCTTAAAATGCAACTGTGTGTGTGAGTGTGTGTGTATTCAAAATTGTGTGCATGTATTGCGTATGCTGGGGACATGCAAGTAATTTACACTGAGCAATGGACGTTAGTATACCGCAACAATATAAAATGCATTTTAAAAGCAACGTATATTTTTTAATTTCACTAATTAGTCAAATAAAATAAAGTGATAAATAAAATAAACATAAAAGTTAACTCTTAATAGTATTGAATTGAATGCATACTTTTTTCGAGCACTATGTTTAATAGAATGAGCTGCTGTTGTCATTGCTTTTGTTCCTGTTGTTTTTGTTGTTGGTTGTCATTGCCAACTAAATTGCATTGAGCTGTCACATTAGAGAAGCAACTCGATATGCGAGTTTCCCCTCTCTCACTCTCTCGCACACCCACTCTCCTATGCATACCTCCTTGCGTTCCCCCCTCACGGCATTGATGGCGTTGTTGGCGCATTGCTTGCACTTTACTTTGCTCTCTTCTTGCCATACACTTTATGTGCTATTCTCAGTTGAACGGTTTTTATCAATCAACTTAGAGGTGTTGTTGTTGTTGCTGTTGTTGTTTGTTTGTTTGTTGTTGCGTGCACTTTTGTTGAAATTGCTGTTGACGTTGTCTATGGAATACATATTTTTTATTTTTATTCAATTTCAACGTCACAGCGTCGCCAACGTCAACATCATCATCAACATCAACATCATTATCATTGTCTATGTTGAGAGAGTGAGCTTTTGTTGTTTTTGTACTTTTCAATTATGCATAGTCTATGGTCTATCGTTTATCGTTTATCGCACTCTAGCAATCCGATTGTTTAGCCTTCGGATAAACCACGCAGCTGTCACTCTGTTTAAAATGCACTTCCTTAACTTTCAAGACGGTCAAGAGAGGGGAGTTTGGGTGGAGAGGCAATTGGCAATAGCATTCGCTCGAGCGAGTGTTTATTTATTTACTTATTTAGTTTTTCAACTGATGCGTATCTGATGCAGTTGCTCTGCTAACGGGAAGTCGCCGTTGAGTGCGCCCGAAGGAAGTGCAATCGAATGAATGCACATCTGATAAGCATCTGATAATAATACCCATAGACAGCTACCGACCCCGATACCGAAACCACTTGCGATTTACTTAATTAGCTTTTTATTTTTGCACGAATATCACGTTTTGCTTATCAAGGTGGTCTAACGATCTGTGGAGACTCTAAAAATAATTCCCTTAGGAACTAGTTTTAAAAACATATTTTAAATCTTCCTAGAAGTCTGTCTATTAAGTCTTCATTAGCTTAGTTTTGAAGTATAGAAAGTAGCATCTTTATAATAAGTAATTATTCAATTGTATGCAAATTTAAACATATATTGCTGGGAAAGTTAATAATGTTCGACTTGATAGAGCAGTTTTACAATATACATATAAATTCTATACTGGCTATCAATTCTTTTAGAGAAATATAAATTTGTACTTTGTGTTTACATGTATTTCATGCAAAAGTTTCAGTAAAAGTATAACAACTGACGAAAGGAATAATCAAATAGAATGCTGAACTGTTTGAGTAAGCTATTAAAGTATATTACAGATTGCTGAAATTAAAATAGAAAGATTAAGTATCTATATGTTTAGGTCAAGCAAAATGTAGTCATAAATTATCTAACAACAAGTGTAAAATCTCTAACTATGCTACAAGCCTTTGTTGAAGCTTACACAGTAATTAAATCTCTTTTTAACGATTAGGAAACCTCAAGTCCATAAATTTACTTCAATTTGAACCTTTTGTGAGTGTTCTTGTAGAGCTCCTTGTAGGGCTTGCATTTAGCCGCATTTGATAAAGTTAGATTATCAGTAAACGGAACATTCTCACACGCAATGCTAGGACGAGGTCAGATATATGTATGTATGTATGTAGAGGGGGATGAAAGGAAGGGCGGGATTAAGTCGAAAAACACGCCCGATTAAGACATTTTGCGGTCATCTTCATGTGTTAACCATTTGGGGTCTGCATATAATTACGTCCGAAGGCTTCTTGGCGGCTCATTCATCACGCTGCCAACGGGCGTACCGAAAAGTATCTCAAAGATTGTTAGCACTTGGGTTGAAATGGGATAGAGCAAGGCAGGACTGGACAAGACAGGACAGGACAGAACAGGACAGTACAGGACAGGACAAGGCGAGACGAGTTATTTATGTTGGACAGCAGCAGGATAACTATTAAAAGTAACTACTTAGCAAACACTGACACCCTCAACCCACTTGTCCCACCGTCTTACTCCACAAGCAACCGGTCGAAACTTTTTCGGCAAAGTGCCATTTAGTTAAACATTTTGACACATGATAAATGAGTCGTAGGAAACCGACAACCCTCCATTAGGTCAGACATATGTTGAGTACAGCCCCCTACCCATTCTATAGCTTCAATTCTTGCTCCATCTATAGCTCCTAGCTTCTTTTTGGCAATTAAAGAGCCACGCAAGGCGCTTTGGTAACCCATAAATAGTATCTATAAAGCTGGCAACATGTAAATTTCGTCGGTCAAATGGAACTTCCTTCCCCTCTTCTTTCCCCAAAATGAACGTAACTTCCGCACAAAACGATAGAGAGAGAACTCATTAAATAGAAAGCATTTATTGCGTATCAAGATACAGCTTGAGATAGTTATAAATATATATAGATAGAATCCTGGCTGGCCGGTAATAGAATGTCATGAGCAGCTGACACGACGGGAGGCTGTGACTGCACAAGAGGGTGCGACATTGAATGACGTAGTGACTGACTGAACGAATGAAAGAGTGAATGAAAGAATGAATGAATGAATGCTTGAATGCTTCAATGGTCTTGGTGTGATATCAGGAGTCAAACTTTTGAAGGCAGGCCAAAAAAGCAGCAACATCGTAAAAGTCATCGTCATTTTGTACTGTGTCGACAGGAAGGTCATTTAAGTTTTAATGATAGAGTTGTGCCAGTGAATAGGAAGGAAGGATGCGCCATGGGTAATGAAAAAGTTCTACCCTCCACCCTCCTTCATTCCCCTTCTCCTTTTCCAACTTGTGGTTCCTTATTCATCTCAGGGGGTTGCTCTCGCGCCCATTTACGAGTACAGTCGAAAGATTGCTTTAAGTACTAAAGTAGCAAAGTAAACATCGAGTCTTGAGTTCTAAATTGAAACTTTGATGAGTAAACTTACCGAAAGAGGGGGAAAAACCGAGAAAGAGAGAAAGGAGTAGAGATCCCTTCAACTTATACCAATATATCATTATCGAGTTCTGTTACAATTCAGAATACAATCATTTTAGATTGCGAGGAAACAATACTTTAGAGATATCAAACAATGCCACTGGAATACTCTTGAGGTACTTGGGGAAACTTTTCTGAAAGGTTTATTAGACTTTGGTCCTCACGGTGCCTCTATAGTGTTAAAAATTGGGATTCTGTTATAGCTTGCGATAGTAATAATCTTTCAACACTTCCAAAAGTTAGGCTAAAGTAATCGCAGTTTATGAAATGATCAACTAAACTGAAATGTACTTATTGAGTTATTAAGTCGTTCCATTGTTTGTAAAAGTTTTCATCCGGGCAAAAAAGCTTTTCTTATGGGGTTCGTATTTAAAAGCTCTTAAAGCTCACAGCTAGCTACGCATTCAGGTATCAAACTCATTTTAATTTTCCTAGACTGTTGTTCCACATTTTAAAAGCTCTGTACCTGTGAAAAAACGTTCTCGCCCTAATAATATTTAATTTCATCACAAAAAAGATAAAAGCCAGTTTTGAAATTACAGTTTATTTTTTATTGCTCGTACGGACGTAAAAAAATTCGTCTTATATTGCAATCCCCCGAATCGAAACACGTTGCACCCGTAATGCTAAAAATTCGATAAGAATAACTGCAAATGTGTTGAGGTTATTTCATATTTTATTCAAGCTGTGCTTTTTAATGAATCTGATCCAAATATTTACCCAATTCCACAGCTCGGGTGCCACCATCCAATTCCGTATTTGTGAGCACAATTGCCATCGGTCCATTTATCGTTGTCGCGATCGAAGGTTGAGAATTGCTGGCCTATGAAAGATCGTAATAGCATCGGAGGTTTACCATTATTCTTAACGAAATCATCTAAGCTGCTCAAAGCATAATTATTTGCTTCATTAGATACTCTAAAGTGATCGAATTGTTTGTGTTCGAATTTATTAGTCAATTCAATTTGAATACGAAGGATGTAACGCCTAGAGTTTGTTAGTCGATGAATTTTTTCCAAGCCGAGAAAAAAGTCACCATCGAAAGAGCCGAAACCTTCACGATATGCGGCCCAATCTTTGTTAAAATTCTCCTCATCAACTATATTCTGAAACATCATAATACTTCCATCCGTATCGCATAGAACATCAAATGGATCTATTCCGGGAACTTGAATTTTATGAATACCTGGAGAATCTTTGAAGGCAAGGCAGCTACTGGGATAATCATTCTGATTTTCGCTACTTAGTTCTTTAGTATTTTCATTATTTTTTAATTGCAAATTAGTTGGTTTCAAATTGTCAACATTATTCTTGACTTTGATATTAAGAGTCGCAATTTTTTTATCCTTTTCAATAAGACTACCATTAAGTTTCCTTAACTCATCATTGCACACCTCTAACTTGACAGTATTATCATTTAATTCCTTTTTAAATTGATGACAATTTTCTGTTGGTTTCGGACTTGTAATAACATTATCTATAATTTTTTGTTGAAATTTTATGTTACTGTGAAGATCATTGATCTGAGATCTCAATTCCTTAATAATCGCTTCATTGGTTTCCTGTTGACGCAACTTCTCTTTCAGATCCTTTATTTCCCCTTCTTTCAAATCTTTTTTGTCTAACTCATCCTTGATGTGTCGTATATAATCTAGTAATGGTTTAACAACCCCATATGTATGCGTCATACATTGCTGATCCAGTTCTCGATCCGCTTTGCAAGTCTGATAAGAATGATATGTATTCACTTTTGGCATTATTCGATAATAAATCCAGATTCATACCTCGTTTTCATTAGTTGCAACTGTTAAAGACGTTCCATTTAAAATTATAGCCATTATAAGGACTATAAATAATAAAATTACTTTCATTTTAATTTCAAGTACTTCACTTTGGCCCGTTGAATAATAGACTAAATGCAGAGACTAAATCAAAATAGCGCTTTGCTTAAAGATTATCAAAAAACATACAGAACTCAAACAACATACATATTGTTTTTGCTCATAAAGAGCAAGATTCAACAGGTCAACATACGATAGGCTCGATTTCTTTTCGATCTTTCTTTATAAATAATCTCTTGAATAGCATTTTATAAGATACGTACTACGCAAGATTCTCTATAGACGGCAAGGTTGATAACATGGACTGTCATATATGACACTTTTTGAAATCAGTTTGCTGTACCGGTACTGATAACGGATCCGAACGCACAAAACAGAAATAGAATCTTTTTCCGAAGTACTAGTTTAGGTGCGTACTGGAACTGGAACCTATACTTATATTAGTCTCGGTTTGATTCTCTGATTTAAACCCTTAGGGAATTCATAGATCTTCTTTCTTGAGAGTTATATATTTCAAACTCGACCTTCCATGCGTAGATCTTGACTCTGGAATAACCCATATTACGAATCAAATACTTATTCCTGTAATTTGCATATTTAAAGGACTTTTTCTATTGATTGCACATTCGATAAAATTGAGCTGTGCTTTATGCGGGTTACGTTTCCAGTTAATTGAATGCGTTTCGAGTGTTAACTTCTCCCTTCCACAATCACGAGATACACGAGATTTGGGAACAAAGGGCGTGATATTTGCATCTCTAAAACGGGGCAATTGACGCCGCTTTAGACCAGTTCATACTTTGGGTGGGTATCATTATCGTACGAGAAATAATTTCGCTTTTCTGGGTTCTGTTTTCGGTTTTCTGTTTTCTGTTTTCACGCTAACCCTCAACGTAATATTCAGCTCCTGCTGCGTTTTATGCCCTTCGTATGGATAAGAGAGAGAGATATACATAGATGAAAGGGGGAAAGGGGAGAGTTCATGTCCTCGGTCCTTTTGCGTAATAAGTGTATTTACTTTGTGCGAGAGTGTGTGTGAAAGGAATGAAAATGGCTTTCGTAATAATGGATTTCATTAAGGCCATGCAGGACAATGAAGGACTCGGTACTGAAGCTGTTTCTCTTTGTATGTCTGTGTGTGTGTCTGTGTGTGTGTGTGTGTGTGTGTGTGTGTGTGTGTGTGGACGCCAATTCAAACTACGCCATGCGTAACAAATAAATTCATTAAGCGCAGCCAATGCCTCGTCCAAAACATTATCATCAACCTAACGGAGGTAGGACTGTGGTACCATAGTATCGGGTCTGTTCGCTATAATACGGTACAGGGTAGCACCGTCTCTCTGAATGATAATAACAAAAGCCGCTCGGCTTGGCACGCGTAATTAAGTCGCATGTTCAAATGTGGCCAACAGAGACACAGACAGAGAAAGACTGAAAGAAAAAGACAGACAGAGAGAGAGAGAGAGAGACAGAGTCGCAAGTTCAAATACTGAAATCCTGGACAGAGTTTTTGGAATGCGGAAGCGTAACATCCGGCCTACTATTCAGTGCTGCCAGAAAAGGCTAAAGTCGCTAAATTCATGAAAAAAAATGAGTTAGAAAGATCTGAAGAAATTCCTATCTATAAATTATAATGTTCCTATATTAACAACCTTAAGTAGCACCTACAATTTTGAAATAGATTCTATTTCTTAAACTAGTCTAAACAAGCTCTAAGTTCTTGGCTAAAAACTCCCTTAAACTAGTTCCATATTTGCTAAACGATACAAATTTGCGATCTTTCTGTATTTAAAACCTATGACCAAAGTATGAACATTATCCTTATTGATAAAAGTAATTATGTCCTATCTTACTTCAAATAAAAATACAGGCCCATAAAATAAATAAAGACTTATTTTGGATTATGTGTGATCTCTAAATATTTGATCTTCTTAAGTTTCTAAAAATAAAGCTTCATTTGGAAGAAATACTCAAATGGTTATAGAAAATATGCGGATAATTTGCTTATGCAACTTCCTTAAATTTTCTAACTTTTGTAATTGGAAAATAGCCAAGTCTAGCTAGATTATAGCTAAGATGTCAGCAATGCTACTACTATGTACTTCTTCCTCACCCTCTCCTCATTATTCAAATGATATTTATGCCAGTTTTGCGCACGCTCAATGTTTACGATTATGGGACACTGCCAAAATGTGGTCTATAGGATCGGACTGACTCCGTGACCGGGATTAACATGAAATTGTCAAGTATGCATCTTAGTAGCTCTCCTCACTCCCCTATTCCTCTGCTCCTCATTCCATTCTTCCGGTGCGGCGTTTAATTAAAATGTATATGAGCCGTGGAACTGCGAAAACTGCGTGACAGGAGAGCAAAAGTAACGACCGCTTCATAAATTTCAAATTAATCAATGGGCTTACGAATGTTGTCCTTGTCGCTGTTAAAATTGCATTTGTCTTGTTAACCAAAAGAGGCCAAAAAGCATTCGGTCCTAACCTCCTCAGGCTTACATCCGAATTGAAAGTAATGCTTTGCCTCTTGGTCCAAAGTATTAGACACATAAATTCCCATACCCATTCTCCTACATAGTAACTTCATTTAGTCTAGGACGGGAAGGGACAGGTGGAGTGGAGGAACTGATTCAGGAAGTGAGCTCAAGGAATTAACTTGCAAATTGTCGCACAGTTAGCAAAAGTTTTAGCAACATTTAATTGTTTTCATTGAGACACTGTTAATGGAGATTGAATCAAAAGCACAAGCAGCAAATTAATATTTACAGTCCCGAGATACATATTTAAATGTCTTTCTTTCCTGCAAATTTACGAGAATTTACCAGAAGTGCAAAAGATTCTTGGGTAACTTTAAGGATACAAAACATTAAGAGAATGAATAAAGTGAACAAAGTTTGGTTTATACTTATAACAGTTGAATGCTTAGAAAGATGACATGCTATATTTGTATAATAACATATTTATACCCTTGCAGAGGGTATTATAATTTTGTCACGATATGTGTAACGCATTGATGGAAGCCTCACAGACCCCATAAAGTATATATATTCTTGATCAGGGCGACGAGCTGAGTCGATATAGACATGTCCGTCTGTCTGTCCGTCTGTCCGTCTGTCCGTGTGTCCGTCTGTTTCTATGCAAACTAGTCTCTCAGTTTTGAAGCTATCTTGATGAAACTTGGTACAGATCCGTCTTTTTGCTGCACGCAGCACATATGTCGGAGCCGGCCGGATCGGATAACTATATCATATAGCTGCCATAGGAACGATCGGTTGGAAATAAACATTTAGTATGAAAAACTTTTTGTTTTTCTCAAGATATATCCACCAAATATACACATTGTGTGTTTGATTAAGTTTTAAACAGGCTGACCAAATTTGGTGTAAATCGGACTACTATATCATATAGCTGCCATAGGAACGATCGGTTCGAAAACAACATTTAGTATGAAAAACTTTTTTGTTTCTCAAGATATCTGAACCAAAGATACACATTGTGTGTTTGATTAAGTTTTAAACAGGCTGACCAAATTTGGTGTAAATCGGACTACTATATCATATAGCTGCCATAGGAACGATCGGTTCAAAATCAACAAATTTTGTAAAAAATCTGACGGCTTACACAGGGGACTGCAAGGGTATCCAAACTTTGGCGCGCCAAAGTTAGCTTGCGCTATATTTTTATTATAATTTATTAATTAATTTTTTTGTGACGCTACAAGTAAGTTAAAACTTATAATAAGGATGATACTATTCACAATTTTTCACTATTGAGAACAACAAATTTAAAGGACTAACAAATTTAAATACTAAAATTAGATAAAATATAAAAAATTTGAACCTTTATTTAGTTGTGCTTCTTATTTTTGTTTATATATTTCTTTAATCTATGAGTTTTTATCTATTTAAATTGTAAAAGGTTTCATGGCTTAACTCTCAAGATACTTACAAGATCTGTTTAGACATAAATATGAAATTTTAGTAGGAAAACCTTAATGTACTATATTGTATTCTATTATAACATATTGCATCAACTGTATATAGAATTTTTCCCCTAGCTGTTTTTCTTGAAAGTTTTTAAATAGTTTTAAAGTGTCTTTTATTTCGAAACATTTACATATGTTCTGCAACGAATAAATTTAAAATACCAAATAAAACACCAACTTCTTAATAGACAACTTAAATGATTTATTTAACAACAAAAAACACTATACAAAAACAACAACAGCACCATTAAAAATTACCGGATTTGGTCACGCTGTTGATTATATTTTATATGCTGTCATAGGTACGAGATTCAAATACATTTGGCTATTTCTTTTTTTTCGGAACTGGCCAAGATACATGAAGGGCCCCCATTTGTGGGTTTGGGTTTGGGTTTCGGGACGTTGCGCTAATTGCGGCCTATTCAGTTGGCCAAATTAATTGGCCGCTTTTGGAGGATCCATTAGGGCACAAAATTGAAATTTATTGCGTAGATTTGTAAGTCGACAATGCGAAACACGTGTGCGTCGGCCCAAAACGCCAAAAACGGCTAGAAAAAAGAAGCGAAAAGCGGCAGAAAAAGATTTAAAACCAACTCCCTCCCACTGCGAGTAACACAATAATGGCGTAATGGGTTAATTAGCCTTATCGCAGTCATAGGGGGAGAAACATCCGCAATTCTTCAGCTCAGCAAAGTGTTACAAATATCACACTTAAAATGAACTCGACCGAAAATCCAACAAAATTAAGAAAATACAATAGAAACACGACCTTCCAATTAATCAAATGTTTCAATGCAAATTTTGTTCATATTTCGTATGCGTATCCGTGAGATACGCAACACTCAACCTGGCCCTAAAGAATCGACTATGCAAATGCAAATGTAATCCTCTTACTATCCGAAATTCTTTCAATTGAGCTCTACCGAAACCTTACCTCTTGAATGTGCGTGTTTTAGACTCTCGAAGCAGCTGAAAAACTCATACAATTATATATATTTATGTAGCCCCAAACCGAAACAGAGCTAAGTAATGTCAATGTTTCCAGTTCCCATAATCATAACTTACGTCGAAAGGTCACTCATAGGCTTAGAATAAAACAGCTGACTTAAATAGCCGCACAGTGGGTCAAATAACATACAATCATTTGGGAGATGTAATACCTATGATTATCAAGATTATCATATTCTCTGAGTAGCTGAAATCCAAAAGTATTTCCAAGTCTAGTTATTTATTTATGTCAAATGTTTAGAAAATTGTAAGTAAGTAGATCAGATAAATCTTATTTTGTCAGTAAGTTTCGATATCGGTTAGACTTTAGCCTAAAAATTTGAACGAGTCCGGTGTGAAAAATTAATGGAAAACTTTAGTAGACCCGGTTCTAAAGGGAGAAGTTATTTTCGGTGGAATATTCAATTAATATTTAAGGGAAACTTCGGTCCAAACTTTCGAATTGAAATTTGAAAAATATAGGAGAACGCAGGAACAGGAAAACTCAAATATTCAATTTACTAGAAAGTTAAACTTCTTAAGCTTTTATATTAATACTATTTAAATTTAAAAAAAAAATCTTCATAAATATTTACATATGTAGTTTACTTTTTAGAAACTGTACATGTTACATTATTTAAAGATTTAAACTTCTTAAAACGTAGTATCTATACAAATAGAAATGTAAAACAAATTCTTTATTTATTGAATATCGCAAATTCACAACTTGCCACACTGTGGCAACAGAAAATAGCCCTCATACCAAAGTGCCACACATACGCCTATGCGTGATTATTTTGCGCCTCGAAAGCGAGGAAAAATGTTAATTAAATGATATTCCCAGCTAGGCTTACCAAAATATAAATAATATTGTATGTAAAGAAACCCCTGAAATGTGGACAGTGTCCGGTGGTTGCTGGGTTCGCGACTCGCCGGAAAAGTGCCTCAAATTATGCATTACTAAAGGTATTTTGCGGCGGCAATGGTGGCCCACGCATATATTAGCGCTTAGATAGCGATCAGGGGCCTTCCAGTGGCTGGGTCACATGATTTTGCATATCGGGCAATGTTTGAACGAGCCGAAAACGAAAAAAAAAAAAAGAAAAAAGAAAATGTCATGCGTCCGAACGGGGACCGGTTGAGTGACGACTGACAGCGCCTCGAATAGGCCCAACTCACGCACAGTTCAAAGCTGACCTGTGACCTGTGGCTAACTAGCAGGTGATGGACAGCTGAGGGGGTGTTTCAGGTGAGCTGGAGGTGAGCTATTTTCTTTTTCTCTTACACTCTTTCCTGCTCCGCTTCACACGTCAACGGCAACAAAGCCGAAAATTAGTTAACTTTTTTTCTTTTTTTTTTTTTTTTTCCTGTTCTTTGGTATTTTCATAAATATTTACATTTACCCTACACCTGCACCTTGTGGAAGGTAGAGTCCATTGACAATGCGATGGGAAAACTAACGGCTGTCTTTGACCGATTCAAGAATTTCCCTTTAACTGCAACCCTTAGATCATTAAATACAGATCACAGAATGGGAAGTTGTAATACAATCGGTTTACAATACATTTGAAGTCTGCAAATTGATTGATTGACATGTCGATTGTATTTCACTCATTACGAATTCCTATTTTTTCTATTCAGACTTTTGAATCTTGAAAGTATAGTTGTCTTGTAGTAAATTGATCCGTCTCCCTTAGTAATGCTGACATCTGCAATTGATTCCACATTCTATTGAGACATTTATCTTAATTGATGTGTTTATTGGTTGAACGGAAGTCTCTTAATTAATCGTAGACTACCAGCCTCTTAATGTTAACAAATTGTATTAATCAAAATGAGAAACAACTAATATATCATTTTAAAAGATAGATAAATTTATCATTATAATTTCTTTACTCACAATAAAGCACTAATAATGCCGTTAAGATCAATTAAATGTGAAATCTTGAGGAATATATCATCATTTAGTTGAAGAACAGTTTTTCGCTGTTTTAATTTTATTTTAATTGAAATATGAACTATAAGAAAACGGTACTAGTTCCAATTAAGAAACAATTATATTGATAGATCAGAGAATATTTCTGTGCAATAATGGAACTTAATTTATTTATATATTGAAAGTAGTTCCATGAAAAATTATGATCTATAGTTCTTTTTCGTACAGTATTCCTGTTTGTTGTTACGTGGATTTAGTTTCAGTATTTGTTGGACTAGTTCCAATGTAACTAGTTTAATAAACTTTATTGTTCAACTTGAACTAATTCCAATATATTTCAGTTTATTAAACTTATTTTTTATATCTTTACTGCAATTTAATATCATTTCGTAGAGTATTTCGAGCCTAACTTTTGCTACCAACTTTTTTCTTATAACAATAAATGTTCCCCCTGCTTCTTCCCCTCCTCCTACTCCTCATTGCCATACTCACACACACTTCCACACACACATTTCATATTTTCGGGAGTGTTTTTAGGCTGAGCCATCCAATAATCTACATTTGTAACAAACATTTCCAACATTTCTGGGGCTAAGTTGACGGCTCTGATGACTGACAGTCTTAGGGGAATGAGGAATGGGGAAAATGGATGTTGTTGTTGTTGATGTTGTTGCTTTTGGTTGTGGCATTTTCAATTGTTGCTAATGAGTGCCACAAATTAATTAGGTTACTTCGTTACGCTGACGTTATAAGCTATTTAACGGCAGGGGGAGAGAAAGTGAGGCGACAGAATGAAAGAGAGAGAGGGAGTGAAGTTGAGCTGATGCTAAATTGTGATAGTTGTTGAAAATTAGCATAAATTTCTCTTTCTTTTTGTCATTCTTATTTATTCACTTTTATTCACATTTATTCACATTTTTTTCACTTAGTTCGCACGGAAAATTGAGCAATTTTCCAGCGTTTTTCTTCAGATTTAGGCGCGTGAGGTGGAAAACGCAACGCCTCAGTTCAATTTTTACATCATTAGGAAATTTCCTTACTTCTTTCATTTAATGCCATCACCCTTCTTCTATGGATTTTTATCAGTTCCCCTTCCTCATACAGTGTCCATGACATGCAGAAATCTTTGCCAGATTTCTGCTTGAATTGAAGGAGGAAATTAATTTAATTTTATGGGGGCGTGGCATGCCTCAAAGATGACGCAGCAATAACGAAACCGCTTAAAAGTCTGTACAAAAAATTCTATTAAATCGCATAACATTAAATAAATAATATAAAACGGCATAAACAAATTATCTGTGTTCAGCAGATACTGATCAACTTGTAGATACTCTGTAGACAGGCAAACAAGCTAGTTCAGAGTTCTTTTATAAGGTAAGACTTTCTGTCAATCTACCTTTAAAACTATCTTGATAACACTTCAGTTGTTTTTATAATTGGAAGGGGATTAGTAGACTTTTATAATCTATTCGTAGCATAGACGAATCCTGCAGATATCGATAACTAGTCGATAGATGGTAATTTCAAATATGAGGCCGGATTAAGTATTAAGAAAAGCTTAAGTTGTTTTGAATGGTGGGAGATCAGATTCAATAACAGACAGCATATTAATTAACATCATGTCAGCAACTAAAAGAAGTCTTAATACTATCGATAACTAATCGATAGCATAGCTAGAGAGTGTAATGTCAAAGGTGAAAGTTCAATTACTTCAACTTTTGCTTGGGAAATGGCAGGCTTATAATAAATACACATCTATTATTATATTATTATTAAATTATTTCTTCTTGAGCAAATAGCGCTGATTATTAGGGCTTAGATGGGTGTGCACACACACACACACACAGATACGCACAGATAGAGATACACACAGATAGATATACATACACATATAGATATAGATATATATATATATATATGTGTGCCTGCACAATTACATTTTCATAAAGGATACGGCTAAGCAGCTTATGCCTACGCATCAGCAGGAAACAGGATAATAGAGAAGCAAAGGTTCGCTTTACTGAAGGTATATGCCTTAGGATGAGGGGGGAAATGGATGGAAGGTGGGGAGTGGGGAGGGGGGATGTGGTAGAAAGGTAGAGGATTGCGGTTTACTGGCAGTTCTTGTTACTCGTAAGCGTCTATTATGAAGAGAAAAGTAACGCTAATGAGTAAATCAAGTGCACATGTGTGGGCCGTTCAACTGGAATCCTTGAATCCCCTTGGATCCATCTACCCTTCCCCTACTGCCCTCCTTCATTTCTTGATCCCCTCTTATTGCTGCTCCATCGCAGCCTTTGAAGCTGTGCCAGTTGGCGTGTTGAAGCATAAATAAGCCGCGAACTACGCGTTCTCCCTTGACTCCCTCAACTCCCTCATTTCCACTTGGCGCTGTTTTAATAGCTAAATTATGTAATCATGATGTGTGATACACACACACACACACACGCACACACATACACACGCACACACACACACACACACACACGCACATACACACAGTAGCTGCAGGTTTGTGTTGTGGCATTTATGCAAATCCTGACGTCGCGCTTCTTCTGAGAAACTTTTACTTGGCAGCAGCCCCTATCTGAGGCACCACCCCACCCTTCATCCCCTTTCCACCACCCCGCTGCCTGCCCCTTTTTAATTTGAAATTTTTCATAATGAGCAGTGGCGGCGTGTGGCCAAAGGGGGGAAATCATGAGGGAAAAACTGCTTTGACGTTGCCATAGTGTGAAGATTAAATTCTACTAATTAGAGACGTCGAGTGGAATGTTCGCGCTTTTGTATGTGCCTCTCTCTCTCCCTCTCTCTCTCTCTCTTTATATGTGTGTGTGTGTGTGTGTGGAAAGGGATGGGGAGTAGGGCAGGCGGGGGACTTATGTAGGGCTTTTGGGAGGCAGTAACTTTGTGTGGGCGCCTGATTGGGCAATGGCAAACAAAATGGCGTTGAACTCCGCGCAGTCAAAGACCCCGCTTATAAACCCCTCAACAAATCCCAACACCCCTCATCCCCTCAACCCCTTGCTGACCCCTTTCCACTTGCTGGGTAATGCTTCAGCGCATTTATTGATATGTCGAGCGTAAAAAGTTCAAATCTCTAGAACAAACAACAAACACTACTGTAAACTAAGTGCGAGGGCTGCTTCAAAGATTTGAGCTACGCTTCACCAATATTGCATAATTAACAGGGTATTTATAAGTTGAATAAATAAAAAATAATAATTCAATACTGCAATTTTTATCAATTACAGCGTATCTGCAAAAGAGAAAAGAAAGTCTTGAAAAAAATGTTTTAAATATGTTTTTTAAAATGTGAATAATAAACACATTCTGAGAAATATATTTTTGAAGTACTTATAGAGTATCTATGAACTAAAGTATAGTAGTAATGAAAATTTACACAAAATTAAATCAATTTAATAAACGGGGTAAAAACTTGTGAATAAAGTATTTTAAATAAAGAGATATTGAATTTAAAGGATATCCACCAAAAAAATGTTCATAAACAAAAGTAAAAAATTTACAAAATAAATCAAAATATTTTATATTTGCATATCAAATTTGACAGCCAAATCAAAGAACGCCAGTTTTTGTCCATCAAATTTGTAGGACAGTGTAAAAAGAGTGTAAAAAAAGGGGAGCACGTCAAGCGGTAAATGAATTTATTATTATTATTTTCGGTGTTTGTTTAATTTTGGTCGGTGACATAAATGTGAAAATAATTAAAAATGGATTTCAGTTTTTTTTTGCTACATGCCACACAAACACACAGTTGGGACATGACAGGTCAGGACAGGAGGGAAGGACAGGAGGGAAGGAGAGGAAGGGGTGAATGGAGGGATGAAAGGGGATCAACGGAGTGGCGGAAAGTGGCAACTTTTTGGACACGAACTTGTTAAAACTTTGCCGCTGTGTTTTAATTTTAATTTAATTAAAACTCACACAGAATAAGCCGCTGACACGCCTCCCCGCACCTCCCCGTCCCTGCCACGCCCATAAAAGCGAACCCAATAGTTCCTTGCATGCGGTGGCTAATTTTGAATACCCTGTATAAAGTTGCAGTGTATGAAGTGGATATATCAGAGATTATGCTGATTATTAATTACATTTATACCTAGGTTTTATTTTATAGGGTATTTAATATGTATGTTTATAAGAGCTGGAGTTTTTCATTTTTCGATGATATATCGAATCAAGTTTGTTTAAAATTAATGTAATTATATATGTAAGTAGTACACTGCTTAAGTAACTGGTAAAAGTTTGTTTTGATTTGTAAAGGTGGAGTATTTAGACTTACCCAATTTCCAATTTGCTTGTTTGATATTAGAAGGATCTTTCAAATAGTTTAAGTTGTCTTAAATTTGCCATATAAATCAAATTTAGATACGATTTTCGATGCTTTATTTCTCATTATATCATTATTCCGATCTATAAATAAACATAAAAGTTTTACACTTTTTTATATTATGTAGCTTACAACTATAAGAAAAGAATAAGACCTGTCTCTTATTTAGTCAACAGTTTATTTTTAAAATATTATTATAATAAATCAGAAAGTTCTATTTCAGATCTTAACAGAAGATAACCCCAGTTTGTACATTCTTTTCGATACTATAACAATACAAAACTGAATTTAATATTCGATTCTTATCTTCGATGGTCATTATACTATTCTTAAAATTTAACAATCAATTAATAAACACTAAACTTATACAGGATGTCTTAAATTGAAGCATTCCCTTTTCGATATTAAATAGTGTAAGATTATCAAAGGAGAATGACGGAAAAATAATCAACCATATCTTTTTTTTAGTCCACAATTTAATTAGCTAACGACTTTAAACGGATTGTCAAAAGGACCAGAGGGGTTGTCAGGGAGGATTACAGGGGGAGTACAGAGAAGTAGAGCACAGGGGTAGGAGCCAAGGGGGGTTTCTCGGTTGCTAAATCAATTATACAATAAAACGGTTGACAAATTGCCAGAAAAAAAGGGGCAAAGAGAAGGAGCTGGAGGGACAAGTGGAAAGGGATAAAGCTCAAAATGAGCTGAGCCAAAAGTGGGAGAAAAAAAGGAAAAACGGGGAAAGGGGAATGGGGAGGGGGAGGAGAGTTTCTCATGTAGCTAAGTGAAGTTGTCAGGACGAAAAATGCGTTTTTAATTTTCAACAACTGCCGCAACGGCAGCTGAGCTTGTGGTTGCCACTTGGAAAAGTCGCAAGTGGAGGGGGTACAAAAAAGAGTGGGAGAGAGTGAGAGAGGGAGAGGGAGGGGTATATCAGTCGGTACACTCTGAGTTTCCTTTTGGCTCTCAGACGGAGTGGCATTCACTTTGATGTTTCACTTTAACAAGCTCCTCGCCTCCTCTGCGACTCCTTCACCAGATGATTTTCTCTGAAATTATATTTTAACTGCCAGTGGGTAAGGTTCTTAGTCCCCCTCTTTTCCCTTCTCCACCACCCACTGGTAGCTGCCACATGCGGCAGCAACAACGACAGCAACAGCGACAGAGGCAACTGCATCATGTTGTTGGATCATAAAAAGTAATGACAGCAAAAATTTCACTTGCCTGCGTTTCGTTCACTCGCTCGATAATGACGAACGAGGATGATGCTGCTTGTGGAAGGAGCCAGCTGAGAGAGGGGTGAGAGGGGGAGGCTAGGCGTTGGAGAAGGGGGCAGCAGAATGAGAACGCACAAGTGCAAAAAGTAGCTAAAGTAGTCAAGTATAAGATGCTGCCACTGCTGTGCCATACACTGCACAAAATAGTCAAGGAACTTGGTAAACGACTTCTTCTCTATTTTATAAATCCAATAAAGCACTGATCAGATACATTATATTTCTAGATGGTTCCCCGAAATCCAATCAAAATAACAAAGCAAGCTGGCTTCAGGGGAAAGAAAACTTAAATTTTAAATCATAAATATTTGTTAAAAGATTTCAGAGATCACAAATAAGAGTTATGAGCAGGGACTTGTAAATAACAGTTAGCGAACAATGTTTAACCAATTAAATAATTGATTAGAATTCTTGCTAGGATTTTTTGTCTAGGATTTTTGTCTGCCTAATAAACTTTTATTTTGAAACTTCTTCTTGTAGAAATCATTTTTAACCTAATGATTAGTTTAATGATTTTTATTATAAAAGTTAAAACAGTTGTGAGTATAAAAAAAAATCTGAATAACTATTTCTAGATGAATGGGAAAAGCTGGGTAATAATAATACGGGATGCAGAATTCTGAAAACGGGATAATCTCTGAGTTATAATGAAACTAAAATCGCTTAATGAGGAGTAAAGTTATGATATTTCAAATTTATATTGATGGAAAAACGTCAAAAATTCGACTAGTAACTGTAACTTAAAAACGCTAGCTGATGGAGAAAAACGATGTTTAGATGTGAAATCAGCGACCTCAAATTATATAAAAACTGTTATACATTTCCAATCAACACAAAAAAAGTTTAATTTTGTTCCCTTGTCTTATACATCAGGCAATTACAGAGTATAGAGAGTATTGACAGCAAATCAAAGGGTTAGAATATTTGTTTTAGGTGTACGACGCGTTCATCATCATCTTCAAAGGTTGTGGCACCCTCAAGTGTACTTTGAGACTGCCGTCCTCTGCCTCCACACTCCACCCACACCCCTCTACCCACCTCGTTGTTGTTGCCCTGCTCCCCATGCCGCGTTGCCAGCAACCATTCAACGTGTTTCCTGCCACAGCAGCAAGAGGAAACAATTATGAAAGCGGCTGGCAGCACATTCAACTCGAGCTTCAGCTTCAGCGTCAGCTACCAAATGCAGTGTTGCCAGCTGCCAGTTGCCCCAAACTCTCCCTACTCCCCTGACTATACCCCCTACTTCAACCCTATGAGAAGCTGTAATGGACGTTGCAGCTACTTTTTTGCCACACCCGCCGTGCCACGTCGCAGCGCGTGTTGCTCATAAGATAAAGATAATAGAAAAGTTGAATTTATAGCAAAACACTTTTCAATCATGCAACCAAAACGTGTGGCACAAACCCGCAACCCGCAGCCCGCAACCCGAAACCCCCTCAAAAAAAACCCTACCAATAATGCAAGCGATACTCGGACTAAAAAAAAAAACTGAGACGAAAACTGAAACCAAAGTTGGAGCTGAAGTTGGGAGGCTGTGTTAGGATGTGGAGCCTCCTTCTTCTGCTTCTTGCCCCTCCATTTCTTCTTCTTCTTCTTCTCCTTGGTGTTGCAGTCAGCGTCAAATCATTTCCGCAACACTTGCTTATTCACTTTGTTGTAGTTGTTGGTGTTGTTGCTTTTGTTCTTATTCATGTTGTTTTGTTTCTGAATAACGTCAAAGTTAATGGCTGGCAACACTTGAATAACTTGCAATAACGACCCGTTAGATACCCTATACTAAACTTTGATAACACAAAATATGTATGCTTCTTTAGTGTATTGAGCAATATTCTAGTGTATAATTATATAATAAGACTTATTTTAAATTGTCTCTAAAGAATATGAATTAGTGCTTGAGGTTGTCAGAAAATGATGTCATGAAATTTTAATAGATTTTATTTTAATTAAATCACTTTTTTTTTAAGTTTCCTTTAGTATTCAATTTAAATATTTGGATGCTTTGTGAGCTTAAAAAAATATTGAATATCGTAAATTTCAAACAAAAAATGCTGATTTAAAGCACAGAAAACACATTGTCCAATGGTCAATGGTCTAATTAAAAAACGGCTAGTCAAAATTGATGAAGCATTAATTTAATTAGTTAAAAGTTTAAAATTTATAATAATATTTCAGCATTGTAGTTTGAATATTCTTTCATTTGTTCAATAAGAAAAAACTTGTAATTGAAGTTTTCTTTGTTTAAAAGATGTATTTACATACTCATAGTTTACTTACGAGTTAACTTTTTTTAAGAATGTACAAATTTTGTAATAGTATTTCAGCACTTTAGTTTGAATATTCTTGAATTTCTGGTACGTATAAGAAATTTATAAAAGCTTTCAGTTTAAATCATCTTGAATCAAAAAAGGTACATATCTTAAGGTAGGGTATGTAAATGTAACTGGTTGCTGTGTGAAAAACATCTGGCTACGGATATGCCTGGCCATTCGCTCATCCTCTGCATTCACCACCCAACTGTATCTGTATCTTGTAGATAAACTCTCCCCATACATACTATACACGCTTACATAGTGAGTGAGCGAGGAGGAGCCCTGGGGCGATCTAACTGACTATTCATGCGTTTAAAATTTGCAATACCCCGTAAAAGAAAATGGTTAAAAGAAAAGTAACAAAAAATGAAGGAAAATAGAATATGATGAAAAGCGCCGCACGTTACATTTTTACGTTAAGGCTTTGGCAAACAAGTTTTCTTTTCCCCCTTTTTCTTTTTGTATCTTATCTTTATACCAGATTGAAGGGGACACCGCTTCAAGCTTTCCTCCTTCTCCTTTAGTAATCCAACCCAGTTTGCCAACGTACCTATTCTAAGGCTCTTTCACATGGGAATTGATAATGTTCCTCGGGCCTTAAGTTGATCAAAACATTTTGCAGTGTTTTCTTTTTGTCAAAGACATTGAAAGGATTGTACTTTTAGCATAATTTAAATGGGATTAAATGATTAAAGTTAAGTAAACACAAATAAGATCTATTCTAAATAATTGTCATATTTGCTAATCAAGAAAATATAAAATATAAATGTAGTCGGAGGAATCTGCTTCACTTTTATATATTGATTTTATAATAATATAAAAATTTTTAACAGTACACGGAATTAATTTAAGAGATTCTATTTGACAGTAAAGGCCGAAGAGAAGAAGACTTGACCACTTGCTACAAAAATGTTGACGTCATTTCGATTTCAGACTTTAAGAGTACAAAATAATCTCTCATATCAGTTTAATACATATATTAATATTATTTGGTAATCTTTGGGCTCAGCTCTGTCTAGAATTGAACCTCACATTTAGTCTATCTCTCATCTGAGTTGAGTGCGGTACTTGAATTGAAATTGAAATGAAAACAATTATACTATCTGTAGTTTTAATATTGGCTATAATATTAAATTTAACAATCGCACAAAACGAATATGAGGTAAACGTTGAAAACAAATAAAGTGAGTGCTAAAAGTGACTAAATTATATTCTTAGATTTGTAATTCGGATGGAGAACTGGATGAACAGTGCGGGGCGTATACTTATCGGGTTGTCAAGCCATTGCTTAAATATACAAGTAAAATAACAGATGACTTGGAGAAAAGTGTATTAAAAGATAGCCAAATAAAAGATCTAAAGGATCAGCAAAAAACTAATGAAGCCATAATCAGGGAATTGAGAATTCAAATAAATTCTCAACAGAATACTATAGATAAGCTAATTACAAATCCAACAACAACAAAAGCAACAAATTCTGATCAAGTTAAGAGGGAATTAGCTAGTAAAACTTTAAAGTTAGAGGAGTGTGAAAATCAATTAATGAAACTAAATACTAGTCTTATTGAGAAGGCTGCAGAAATGTCGAGACTCAATGTCAAAGCTAAAAAAGAGAATAGTCAAAATGCAGCTGAATTGAACAAGTCGAATCAGAATAATTTACCCAATAGTTGTAGTCCTTCCGGACTTTCGCAGGGAGTACATCAAATTAAAGTTTCAGGAATAGATCCATTCTATGTTCTATGCGATCACGAGACGGCTGGACATGGATGGTTAGTTATACAACAGCGAATTAATGGAATAGAGGATTTTAATAGAGATTGGGCCAAATACCGTGATGGCTTTGGGGCTTTTCAGAATGACTTTTTCTTAGGTCTGGAGAAGATTCATCAATTAACAATCTCTCAACGTTACGAGCTCTATATCTATATGGAAAACTATAAAATAGGCAATACATGGGCTCACTACGATGACTTTCATGTAGGCAGCGAATTTGAAGGCTACAAACTTAGTAAATTGGGTAAATTTAATGGAAATACCCTTAAAAACAATTTGGCATTGCATGAAGGCAACGAATTCTCCACATATGACCGCGATAATGATAATTGGGATTCTGTTAATTGCGCAAGGGATCACACTGGAGGCTGGTGGTTTGGAAATTGTGGATATTGGTAAGTTAGCTTATTCAAACTATTTTTCAATTATTAATATTTATTTATTACGCAGCAATTTAAATGGAAAATTCATTAACAAAAATGAGTGGGGAATGAAAGCCGTTTATTGGGAGGACTATAACCCTCTGAAAAAGGTCAAGATGCTCATACGTCCATGGAATAATAATAATAAACTAACTAAATAGCAATGTCAAAACTGATCTGTAATTATATTTTTTATAATAAAACTGAATAATTGATATATTAGTAATATTCCTAATCAATACAAAGAATCTCCCCAGCATTTTTTCCATAATATGGAAATGTTCTAAATGTTCTTAAAAAAAATAAATATTTTTTTTTTTAGAAAGATTTTTGGTTATACTTAAATTGCTTAATAGTTTACTAGATTTTTGTAGTATAGTGTAGTTGATAATACAAGCCAAGAAACTTGATTAATTAGAAGTGAACTGAAAGACTTTTAGAAAATATTTTTTGGGATTATATTTGGATATTGCTGAGAGTGTTATAAAGGGATTAACCAAGTAATTTGTTTGCTTAGATTAGTTCAGATACCTTCTAAGTCAAATTTTCCAACTTAAGGGGAAGGGGAAGTAAACTGACAGCAGCTAATCGACTAAAAGCTACAAAACTAACCAATTTTGAAAAGGGGGAATCCCCGACTCTTATAGGAAACACACTTGCAAATTACACGTAAACTGCCTTTTATCCTTGAACACGAACTCAAACTCGAACTCGAACTCTGAGTTGTCCTTGTGCTTGTTTCTTCCACTTCTTTCTCATCTCGTTCTTTCACTTCTTCTTGTTCTTGTTCTTGTTCTTATCCTTGTCGTCTTGGTGGCGTCGTCAAAGTGCCAAAGTTTTTCATTGTAATAAATATTTTAATTTTGAACTTGAGCAATTAACCCAAGAACGCATGTGAAGATTGTGATGCAGGGGACGGTGGGGGAAGAGGAGAGAGGGGAAAGGGCAAAGGCTGCTGTCATGGCAATTGAGAGGGGATGCTGGAGTGGGAGGGACAACCACAACCCACATGTAGCTTCTGAATCCTCCTCTGTATGAGCATTATGAACTTAAGCTGTTACCCCAACAACAACAACAACAACAACAACAACAGCAACAACAACAAATATAAGAAAATAAAGTTTTCTTCGGTATACCGATGACTTGATACCCTTGGTGACCAGAGTCAATTTTGTAAGAAATTTTAGCAAGCTAGTTTTAAACCGATCCCAAATAAATCGGACCTTCGACATGAAAAGCCTATATAATTTACCCCTTAAACTGCCTTCTCGAAATAAAGGTTCATTACAGATTAAAAATAAATAACATAAAGTTAAAATAATAACAATTTCTTGAATAGCTTCAATTGAATAACATATCTTTTTAAAGTTGAGTTCCTATAAAAATATATATATAATTTTTGTAAATGAACAAATGAAATCTAGAAAATATTAAACTGAAGAAAATGAAGTGTTGTTAGACCAAGGCAAGAACCAATACTGTTTGTTAGATATTGCATAAACCGGTTCGCAAAGCGAACTCCAATCTTGTCCTTTGGTTCGAACTACCAAACCGAACATTCTTCCAAAATAAAGGGTTTTGCAGTCTTGATTCCAAAAAAAATAGATTAAAAGAAAACACCAAAGTTTTTAATACCTATGCTTTTTAGTAAATTACACATTACGTTATAAACATTATAATACCCTCTGCTAGGGTATAACAAAAGCAAAAAGAAAAGCAAAAACAAAAAACAACAATAATATTAAGATCCTTAGACACATGGCAAGTGGTTAAGTCGTCGACAACCGAGTTGCTTTGAGTTTGTTTTCAGTTCGAAAAAGTTTTGCAGTTGCGTCGCATTTAAATGATTTTGCATAATTCAATGGAAAAGCTGGAAAAACATTTGAGGAAAAACTTTTATGCTTCTGCTTCATACGAAACGAAAGGTTTCTATAATAAATTTTCTTCAATTGCGCACAATTAATCCTTTTTATGAGAGTTCTCGCTTACGTTTTCGCCTTCGTTTCCACACTGATTTTGCTCAGGTAAGACGAGGCATTACCCCTTCCTTCAACCCCCTTAACTCCTTCTCCTTCTACCTCCTTACACACCTTTTTACCCCTTTGCTTTTTGGTTAAGCTTCTGTTTCGGGGTTTTTGCTGTTCCATCAGCTGGAAACGCGCATACACAAAGGCCTTAATTATAAAAGTCAACAATACCAGGGGTATGGTCTCTCGAAGGGGTTTAACTGTGTAGGGGGGGGAGTGGAAGGGGGAGGGGGACAGAGTTACCACCGACTTATTGTCATCAACTGAATGAAAATCCGCTCACAGTCAGAGCCCAAAAATAAAACTCGCATGTAATTAAAATAAAATCCTTTTTACGACTGATTTTTTTCTTTCTTTTTACGCTTATTTGTTGAATGCCTTGCGAACCTGCACAAATTAAACAAACCTAACGAAAAAATACAACAACAACAACAACAATTGCAACAAGAACAACAAAAACAACAACAACAACGACTACAATCAAAAATTGTGATAAATTTTTATATCAATTTTTTCGTTTCGCTGTACAATTTTCTTTTATTTTTGGTCAACAATAAAACTAAAGGGAAAATATGTATGGAAAAAGGGTTCTCTCAAAAAGTAAATGAAAATTGGACGAACCACGCGGCTTAAGGGCTTAACAGCTGATTTATTTTAATAGAACAAACAGATCTTACATATTCCAGGCAGTCATTGTGTTCAAAACGAGCTATGAAAATAATAATAATAAATAATTTATAGCTACTTTAAAAAAGAGAGAAGAGTAAGCTTTGCAGTGCAGTTAAAATATCCAGGATTATAGGGTTAAAAAGGGTGTCGAATAGCGGAAACTATAGTTATTATTACTTTTCTAGATATTCTTGAAATTTCGTCATAACTATTTAATAAATGAACAAGTTAATGGAGAATAAGCTAAGCATTTTCTGTTAGACACTCTCCACTATTTTATATTTGAGCAAAAACTATCAATATCCTAAATATTCTGAAAAGTTCATTATAATCGCATAATAAATATACAAATTGTTCAAGAACTAACATAAGTAGTTCAACTATCTATAGCATTTCTTTTTCCTTTGCTTTGTTGTGTATTTTTCCAAATATTGAACAGCTTTTATTATTACTTTTCTTAATATTCTGAAAATTTCAACATAATCGAATAAGAAATGTACTAGTTATTCCAGAACTAGTTAGGCACTCTCTGTTGTCCATGTGTACTTTCCCAAATGTCGAATAACAAAAAGTATGTTTTTTATACCTTTTCAGATATTCTGTAAATTTCAACATAATCGAATAAGAAATGTACTAGTTATTCCAGAACTAGTAAAGCTTTTTTCTTTTCCTTTGCCTCGTTGAGCACTTCCTTCTAGCTCAAGTGTGAATGATATAACCCCAAAAAAATGCGCTGGTTACACATAGATCTATCTTTGAAACTTGCGATGCTGTCGTTTGCCAGTTACCAGTTTTAATTATTGTCCGCTTTTATTGCAGTCCCCGATTGCAGATAATGTCCGCGAATGGGCATGGGTTCGGGTACGGGTTCGGTTTGGTTTGGTTTGGTTCGCTGTCAATGTCAATATCAACACGGACCCAGAACCTTTCCCATTTTATTTCCATTTGCATTTCCATCTCTAGCCTCAATCTCATACTCATCCTGTTGTCGTGTCATCGGCATCAGCTGGCGATTAACTTTGCAATGCAACCCTTTTTTTTCTCGCGCCTAGGGCGATATGCTAATGATGGGCCATGCCCACTTTGGGGCATGCCCACTCGGCCCACAATTTGATGGCCCGCGGGCCACGTTGTACACTTTTTGTGTTTTATTATTTCTCCACATCTCCCTGGTCTCTTTTTTGCCTCTGCCATTTGCCATTTGCCTTTGCTTTTATTATTTTCAAGTTTAATTAACTTTTCTCTTGTTTTCGGCTCACATAAATTTCAACTCTTTGCTGCCCTTTGCCAGTGGCCAGTACTGCCCGAGAGAGTGAGTGAGACAGAGCGACAGAGAGAGAGAGAGAGAGGGATAGAGAAAGAGTAGCAGGTAAACCAGGATCTGTTTGAGCTAATGTCTGGCTGGATATTTGATACGTTGGTGTTGTCATAAGCCCTGGGAGATGAATGTGCCCCAGCTGAAACTTTAAGCATTAACTCAGTGACTAAATAACATTCAGATCCCTTCAACGCGACTCGATTTGACTTGACTCTAGACATTTAGACTCCTCCCTTGAATGTCCTTTATCAAGTCCGGGGTCTCTAACTCAACATCAGTTAATGCAACATCTGTGGCAGTTGAATATAAAATACAAATTCCAATCACTTGGCAAAGGACAAACTATATTTCAAGCCTTTTCTGCGTATGTCTTTGTTAAAATAATAAGTGTTAGCTTAAAAAGCACGGCTAGTAGATACCCAGTCATAGGCTCTGGAGTTAAATACTCTTTTTGCTTTAAGTTAGGAATTCTTCTTTCTATTTTACTTGAACAATTCAGAATTTAAAACTTGACATTTGATATGAATATTATTTTCTGTGTAGGGTAAAATTAGCTGGAAAGCCTATTCACTTTAGAAAGAAATAATTATTATAAAGTAAATAACAATTCCTACCCCTTTGACTCGCTCTTATTGTTACAGGGTATGAGAACACTTGGCATCTGGTTCACAAGTGCTTACGTAATTTCGCACTCTTAATGTGTTAGATATAAGCACATTTAATAATTCCAACAACAACATCTTTCAAATGCGAAACTGAGCTATCTGTCTGCTCCACTGTGCACCCCCCGTCCCCATCCCACCCTGTCCCACTTCCATCTTGTCCCACTGTGCCTCTGGCTTTGGTTTGGCTTTGTTTCAGTGGCTCTGGCTGCCAGTCCATCTGTCAATTAGACTTTAATGTATTGCGATTGTACTTCAAGTTATACGCAATTACGATAGAACTTCAACTTGTTGGGAGACTGGAGGGAATTGTGCTGGGTAAGGGGGACTTTAGAAGGGAAGAGAGAGGGAGGACGAAATGAAGAGACTGATTCTCGTTTCTGGTTTTTTTAGAGCAGTCAAAAGGCAAATGAACACATTCATTGAGTGACAGACAGCAAAGAATTACATAAAAAATACTAAAAAAAATAAAAAATAAAACGAAAACGTAGAAGAGGAAGACTAATACTTATTAAGATTAAGATGATATAATAATTTTGGAATTGTTATGGAAATAATACTTGAACTAGCCCAGTTCTTAATCACATATTATGTTGACTATAGTCTATAGATTTCCTGGGAATCAAGCATTAGAAGAAGTTTAG
This sequence comes from Drosophila neotestacea, assembly GCA_035044365.1. Taxonomy (NCBI): domain Eukaryota; kingdom Metazoa; phylum Arthropoda; class Insecta; order Diptera; family Drosophilidae; genus Drosophila; species Drosophila neotestacea. The sequence continues at coordinate 1,427,874 of JAWNMD010000332.1, forward strand.
TTTAGGTACATCATAGATCCTTTTGTTTTTACATTCATGTAAATTTAAAGATATCGATAAGATCTGTAGTTGAATCCATGCCTAGAAGTTGCAATTCTCCACCTGAGATTGGAAACAGTTTTTTGGGTTCACCCAATACACAAGTTCTTTCTTGATAGAAGTAAATTTATTGTTTTAACCCGTGGGCTGTCTGGATCCCCCCTCCCTCTCTTCTTTCCCCCTCACCCCTCACCGATCTGACTTGTCAGTTGCTCTTGAGATTTATGTCTACAGAAATCTTCAAGTTAGGCTAACAAACAAGTATTGTCTCTACTTTAAGCTTTGCAAGATATTTCTTTTGATTATTTATTTACTTATTTTACTTGGGGCGCTGAGTTTGGTTTCATTTTTTGGGCAAAGTGTCAGTGGAGCGATTGTGATTTGAGATTTACAACCTTAACAATCTGATGGTACGAAAATAAATTAACATTTGGAATTAAATTTGTCAAGAAACAACTATGTCAGTTATCCAATTTCTACAAGGAGAGGTCACTTAAGAAATGCAAGCTCCGAATAGGAATAAACTGATTCAGAATACTTTCTTAAATTTGCAGTTCTAGACAATATGTAGATTCTCTACCTTTCCAATCTTATCAGTTTTTGAAGACTATCAAATTGTAAATAATTCGAGAAGTGTTCCAGTTTCCATTTATCTTGATCGGACTTTAGAAAGCGATTATTCCCAGACTTATAGCTTTAGGAAAACTCAATCATTTACCAATTGGTATTTTGATTAAAGTAAGTTTTATATAGATTATTTTGTATTGCATATTAACAGATCTTAATCGAATCTGAATCATCATCTTTAGATATTGTTGCTTAAACTCCATTGCTCCTTTTAGTTCTGTCTGTAGGTTCATCAATGTTGACCTCCTACAGGCCACACCCCTTGATTGCCGCCCTCATGTCAGTGCAACGCGTGATGGAACGAGTTGCAAGTACGGATTTGGCTATAAAGCTGAGGTTGGTTGCATGCCACAAACGCCTAAAGATCGAGTCAAAGATATGGCAAGAGGCAACACGCGTCGCATTTGCTTTTTCCCTCTCTCTCTCTCTCTCTCCTTCTCTCTCTTATATATTTTTTCCTCAACTCTTTTGGGTTTGTCTCTTGGGGTCGCTTGATCAACGGCTGCTGTGTTGCAGGCAACAACTTGGCAACAACTTGGGCTGCAGGCAAGTGGCAGGCAAACAACGACTTGAAATAAGTAAAGAAGTGATGCCAACTACTCGCAATAACATAACCAAAAAGAAAGTCAGAAAAATTAGTAGAAATTTAAAAAAAGATAGAAAATAGGACATATAGTTTTTAATATGAAACGTGTGAACTTTCAGTAAATAATTTGATGCTTAAAAAACTTTGGTTAATAGGAAAAATATTTAGTAGAATAGTTAAATTTAAACCAAGTTAAAGCATATTAATAAGAATTTGATTACATTCCTATCACTCTATCAATTTCATATATTACCAAAAATCTAAAAAAAAATCATTATTAATTATTAATTACACATTTTATTTGTTTACAGAAACTTGAACTTTTACTTGAATGTATTTAAAAATTAACTAAAGAATTTTACAAATCAGAAAAGATTTCCGACTAGAAGATATTAGAGATTCTTCTACTGGACTAAAGTAGTTCTGGAAAATTTACAGATGTATCTGGAAAATGGCTAAAATGGCAACACTGCATATGAGAGATACACACTCATACACACACACACATACACACACACACACACACAGCTGTCTAACTGTCTGTCTGTCTTCTTGTCTGTTTTGAAGGTGCGGCTGATTGTTGTTGTGGTTGTTGTCAGTGTTGTTGTTGTTGCTGTGGTTGTCAGTGCTGTTGTCGTTGTTGTTGTTGCCTTTATACTCGGTATAACTTCGTTGACTTTGTTTTGGTTGCTTTTTTGGGCCTTTGTTGTTGCTGTTGTTGTTTTCATTTTATTTTGTTATCTTTTTTTTGCTACTTTTTCTTGGCTGCTTTGTTGTTGTGGTTAACGTTGGCTTCAACCAACAAACTTGGCCTGCTCTCATTGTTGTTGTTGTTGCTGTTGTTGTAATGGCCACAGCATGCGTTTTGATTGCAGTTGTTGTTGCTGTCGTTGTTGTTGTTGCCTTTTTTTTCATGCCATTTAAGTCTTATTTATGGTTCTCGTTGATGATCGTGTTGATGGTCGTCTCTTTTTTTCCCCTTTTTATTTCTTTCTTTTTCTGTTTTTCCTGTTTCGTTGTTGTTGTTGTGTTGTTTTTATGGTCGATTTGTAACCTTTGTGAAATGCTCTGCAATGCGTGTTTCCAGGAGTATTGGTTAATTCAATAAGCCAACGCTCTTGTCAGGTAGATATAGTATCTTATATCTATCTAATACTACATAGTAGACTTGGCGAACTTCGTTTCGCCCCAATTTAACGCCTTTAAAGACTGTTGTCGTTAACAGTGCTGTATGCGTTAACAGTGCTGTATAAGTTAACAGTCTGTACAACCACTAACCATTGAATATCTTATTTTAATTTATTTTAGTAAACCTTGTAGGTTTAGAAAGGGATAGTTATGAGATCAGAGCAATATTTATTTATAAATTATATTTGTGGCAAGCTTAGAAATCGCATCCAAATATAGTTTAAATTTAAATTAAAATAGCTTTCTTTAAAATTGTCTCAGCTGAATTTAAACAATAAAAAAAGTAAAACAAATTTTAATCTAAAATAAGAAATTTACAAATATCTTTATACTTTTGCGATCTAAATATGGATTTATCTCAAGTTTGCATAATTGGAAATCCCTTTCATAACATTCAATCAAATAGATCGTTTTGTGTAGGGCATTGAAAGTGTTGTTGTATTTAGTCTGGCTGTTGCAACTACTTGTACTTCACATTGGGTGCTTGATTTTTAACCTTTTTTGGGCAAGTTTATTTTCACCATTTGTTGGTTTTCTCTTTGTTTCTTTTTTCTTTCTTTCTTTTTTTTTGGTGCTGTTCGCGCGAATGCATCGCCAGGCAATTTGATTTCTGCTGCAGTAATATTTTTTGCTGCCATTTTAATACCCTAATTGCGGAGTACCTTGATTTTGTGGTGCACCTAAAAACTATGAATACATTTAAAAGCCAGTCAAAAACAATCTCATCAAGTTAGATCAAGATACTATAGATCACCATAGGTTGCCAAAATAAACAATAAAAATAACAATTTAGTAAATTATTATTATTATTATTATTATTATTTTGTAACTTTTAAATAAAAATTGGGAAATAATTGTTATATTGTAACTTTTATTTTAAAAGTTATAACAGTTACGGTCCCTGCAATTTACATAACATTTGCAATTAAATCAAACATTAGTAATAATAAAACAATATAAATAAATGTTATTTCAGTCGAGAATAAATTGTGCCTAAAAACAGGTTAATTTTTGCTATGGAATATGTAGAATATATATTATAACTATCCGAATGATATGAAAGTTATATGGATATTGAAAATGTGGGACTTAGTATGCACTTTATAAGGCCAAAACTATACTATATGTGTGACTATAATACTTTCTGCATAGGTAAATATATTACTAGCTGTATCCTTTGATCTGCTTCGTCACTAGCTAGATTTTGTATATAATACATACTTAGATAGGGCATTTTGTAGTCAGTCAGCCAAAAAGAAGTGTGTTCTGTCTATAAAATGGGTTTTGGGTTTGCACGGTAGTCCGTTTTATAGTCGACCTGCAATTCAGGTTGTTTCTCTTGTTTCTGTTGTTGTTGTTATTGTTTTTCTTTTCTGTTTAAGATTTTGCTAGTATTGTTGTTGTCAATGATTGTTGTTGTTGCTGTTGCTGTTGTTGTTTTTCTTTTGGCGCTGCAATCGCAGGAAATCAATTATAAAAACCTTTTGCCGTTCAGCTCCACTGGGCACGTTAATTCGTGAAAAATGTATTTATTTTGTTTTTTTGTTGTTGTTGTTTTTTTTAATACTATATACATTTATATTTTTTTCTTTCTCAATATAGAGGTAGTATGTATGTCTATATGGGTGTATATCAGGTTTTTTTTTTCTTCTCGGTTTTTGTTTTCGCCGTCAAACCATTTGAAAGAGTTTTCATTGTGCTCGAAAGTGGCTCTGGCTTTTGGGTCTGAGGCCTCTAGCATGGGTCAGCTCTGGGTTTGCCCCTCATATATATATATATATATATATATTGTTGTTGTTGTTTCTGGTTTTCTCGTTTCGTTTATTTTTTTCTCGGGGTCTGGGGGTCTGGGTCTCTGCACATGACAAAGGATTGTGCGGCAGCGGAAAAAGTGCAATAAATTTTGGACTATGCGTTTATTTTTATTTTTTTTGTTAGCTGTCGATTTCGTTCAATGATTCTCTTTATGCACTACAGTATAGTATGTGATGCCTACCTATCGACCTTTTTTAATGTGTAGTATTATTTTCATTTTCTTTAAAATTCAGGAAGTTGCATTTTATGCCTTTCCTCTTTCTTTAATTTTAATTTTCCGCTTCATAGCTGCTGGGGTTTTGACTATAAATCATTAAAGTTGTTCTAAATTAACCAAAATTGAGTTTGTAAGTCAATCGAATCATATTAAGTATATCAATTTAATTGCCAAGCATAGTTTTTAATATGAAAATTAATTCAGTAATTTAATAAGTTTTACAATGGAAGTTATATCAACAATAATAACTTAAATAACTGTTTCTAACTAAGACATTGTCAATACATAATTTACTTAAAGCCGTAATTTTAAGGCTATTAATTTTTAAAATAAATGTTTCATTAACTCAAATTCTTTAACAACATTTTTATTTTTAGGGTTAAATACATGTAATTGAATTTATTAAGTAAATAAAATTGTAGCTCCAATATTTTTTCTAAAATATAATTTATAAAGTTAGTTAATTTAAAAAATATATATTTTATACATTTTTGTAAAACACCAATTTTTTTAGAATAAACCGTCAATCAAAATTGTTTAACCCTTTCAACAAAAATGAAGTCGAAATTATAAAGTTAAAAATGCTTACACAATAATATTTAATATTTTCAATCCTATTGAAAGGCTGTAATCTCAACTTTGAGAAAGAGAATTCATTTTCTGTAAAGAAATTGATTTTTTATTAAATATTTCGAGTTTATCTCTGATCACAGCGAAATGTTCAGTCAACTAAATTGAACAGGAAGTAAGGAAACGGATAAACCTACAGCTCTTCACTCAAACAAGTACTCATATGTTGATGTTGTTGTTGTTCTTGTTGTTGGTGTTGTGCGTGTGCTGTGTGTGTGTGACTCCCAGAACTGGAGTGCACTCAGCTGTGTGCTCCACTTCAGCATCAACAAGATGAAGAACAAGAACAAGAACAAGAACAAGAAAAGATCCAAGCTTAACCCAAAGTAAACAACGGCCAAATACGAACGCGAGATGAATTTATGAGATCATGTTTGAAGTTAATTATGCCCAGGCATAAATTTCACGTCTCGGTCAGGCACACACACACACACACACACATACACATACAAGTGTTTACTACATACCCTGTAATTACAAGTTGAGCATAGTTCATATACTAAGCAAAATAGCAAAGTTTTAAGTTGTTTAAATCGTATACAATTGGAGTAGTCAATTTAAAGGTTTGATTATTTTTGTATACTTTACTTTATGTACAAAAACTTTTATAATGTTTTAGCTAGAAACTAAATAACTGTGCAATATTTCTAAAAAGAATTGATAAAAATTTGTCAATTTATTCAGTCATCTTTTAAAAATCTCTAATAACCCAAAAGCTACGCAACAGTAATTGTCGTTATTCCAGAAACCAAAGCAATCAATGTTTTCAATGTCAAAATAATTGTTTAGGGATTTGCTTCAATTTAAAATATTGAATAAATTTAAATGCATTTCTAAATTGAATAACAAGACATAAAATATTATTATACATCTTACATATTTATATTTATGGCACAAAATATAGATACTAATATTTAAAAATGTTGTTAAAATTTGCAATTAATTTATGACTGCCGACTTTTTATGACTCTGAAAATATATATAATTCCAACCAAGTTGCAACTTGAAATCAACAACTTTTGATGTCACAGAACCATATTTATTCGGGTGCTAACAACCAGATTTAGATTCAGTTACTAAACTTGTTAAGAAAACAACTGAATCACTTGTTGATTCAAATTCAAGTGTTTGAAAATTGGAATTATCACTTTTTTTTAAGCCGGGATTTGAATTAAGCCAAGTAAACTTGACTGAATTCCGTTCTGCCGTTTTCCAAAAGCAGTTTTCTTCAAAACATTTAAAGGGTTTGTAGAAATCAACTGACTGTTTTTATCAGCATATCTTACAGAGTATCTGTTAGTCCATAAAATGTTTTCAATATGTTGTTTTGCACGTTTCAGCAATCATAATAGTCTTTATCTTAAAAGCCATAAGCATGTGCATAAAAAAAAGACTCGAAGAATAACAACAACATGGACGACGACAACAACAACAACAACAACAACAACAACAAGAACAGCAACAACAACAACAACAACATTGGCAAGTAGAACGCTGTCAAACTAGTTGGTAGACCTAGGTTAGTTCTTGGCTCAAAAAAGAGACTTTATCTCAGTCTGAGCCATGATCTGAGACCTGTTTCTTGACTTAGATTCGTTTCATGTTTATGGTGTTTGGTGTTTGGGCCAAGATACAACCCAAAGTGGTTGGGCCAGCCAAACAACAAAGACTCTGTCCCAAAACAAAAATAAAAAAAACGCTCTCTGTCCGAGCGTTGTTTACGAACAAGAAGTTTTGCGGCAATGGATGTGGTTTGTGGTTTAACTGCTTTTATGGTAACACAAAAAATACAACAACAACAAGGTGAATGCAAGACTGCCAGATACCCAGCAACTGTTTAAAGCAAATTCGACAGCTCTAGGTTGACTATTTGCCGAGTTACTTGAGTTAGGATTGGTTGAACTGATCTGTGATTTGGTTTTTCATACAATTAGATACAAATAAGTTCGCACAAGTTGCTTGTCATGCCCATTAATAGTGTGTATTTATTACAGGGTATACAAAAAGAAAAAAAATTATATTTTTTTATAATAAAAAAATAAAAATCGACAACAACAAGAGGCAACAACTTTGGTTAAAAAGTCATCAAAGACCAAGACGTCAACAACAATAACAACAATAACACCAACAACAACGAGAACAACAACAGCAACAACAACAACGGAGTCACGATGTTGGGTTGGTCTGTCAGACGTTTGGTTGTTGTTGGGTTGTTTGGTTGTTTGGTCCGTCGATTGCCTGCTTGGTTTGTTGTTTTCGTTTGTTTGGAACCAGTTTTGGCCTCAGCTCTAAACTTTATTTACAATATTGTTTTCTTTTAACGACGGCGCTGCTGGCTGCGATTTCAGCTCAACTTGTTGTTGTTGTTGTGGTTTTGACCCAAGCCCCTTTTTTAGTTGTTGTTGCTGTTGTTGTGTGTAATAAAGAAACTGGTATACAAACTACTTTGGTCGTCGTCGTACTTACTTACAGACCCTCAAGTCGAACCTCACGACAATGTAGCCAATTTGATGTGCATCTCGTATGGTTAGAAATCTTCTCTCCTATCCTATACTCCCCTCTCCTCTCCTCTTCTGTAAAAATTGCCTAGGAGTATGGCTCTTTTGGGTGTTGATGGGTCCCGTGCGGTTTATCAATCATTAACAGGCACCGCACTCATAAAAACCATAGCCTAAATGCCCAACTTGGCCTCTAAAAGGCCATCGCATTATACAGATGCCGTCTTTCAGATTTACAAATGGCCAAACATAAAGTTAAAGTTAAAGCTTCAGCTTCAGCTAAAGGAACGAACAAAAAATGTACAGAAATACTGAAATTTTTGGTATGGTCATAACATTTTACGAGTATGTGCCGAGGCTTATTGTCGGATGAGTTAGAAACGACCAGCTAAAAGCAATTTGCCGGCTTATTTGATTAGACACTTGGTCTAAGCCACTATGCTCTCGGCTTTATATCTTTTAACCAAAAAGGAAGAAAGTAATAACTCTCAGTTTAGGATTTCAGATGCTTTACCGAGAGCTAAGCTAACGCTAGAGCGACACTTTTTATTTTTGTACTTATTTATTTTAAAATATTTGTTTCAGACTCTTAAATTTGTGTGCTAATTTTATTTGATTTTGGAACTTATTCTAAATATTTTCAAAATGCTCAAGAACAATTATGTTTATTTTAGGAAAGAACATGAAATATTGACAAACTGTAATTGAAGAGAATATTTAATATATATTTAAAATAAGATGCAAGGTATCTATCTAGTAAAATATTTAAAATTCTGTACTTACCATCAGATAAGTTGTTTTTGTATTGTGCTAATTTTATCTGATATCAGAACCTTTTCCAACATTAAGTTTTTTAAGCAAAAAAGTTGCAAATAAATATAAACTGTAATTGGAGAGAATGTTAAATATATTATTCTTTCAAAATGTAAATACATTAGGTTGAAATTTTAAAAATAATATTAAAAGCATAATTTTCGGGTTTAAAAACGCTAATGTATTTAACTTTTTTTTTGCTAGAGCATAATTATATAATTACCCAAGTTGTGTGTACATTTTTAAAACGTTTTAATTACGAACATAATTATTTATTTAATTAGCAATGCAATTATTTGGTATTCAAACCCGGAACCTTGTTCATCAACTGCTTTAATGACCCAATTAGATAATTCAACTGACGAGGTCATTCTCTAGCTATAAGGTTGCACTAAATTTACTCTCTCTCTATCTCTCTCTTTGTCTCCCTCTTTCTCTGTATTTGAAAAACTTTAAATGCTTTAGCGTAAGTTGAGAGATGTTAAACTAGTTCCACTTCCAATTTCTTGTTAAAAGGAACCACAGCTGCAAAAATAAAGCGACCAAGTGAATGTCAATAGTTTAACCAGAGACCAGAGAGATAGGAAGAGAGAAAGAGAGGAAGGGAAAGGGAAAGAGAAAGACAGAGAGAACATAATTTGCTTTGCTTAGTTTTTGCTACGTTTTGGTATTTTTATTGCAATTTCTGTTAGTTAGTTCGCTGCGACGAGAACAAACAAGCAAAAGAGTCCATAGTACTTCCCCTCTCTAAAAGCCAACATCCATTCCCAATCCCACTCCGAATCCGAATCCCAGTCCCAATTCCAATTCCAATTCCAAACCTAGTTCCAGATGCAACCATTCCGGCTGTGGTTCGACCCACCGACCGAATGGACCAAAAAGCAATGTAACATGCCAAATGTGTCCCGGAATTTAATTAAACATTTTCTGCGCTTATTCGTGTATACATTTACCCCGGGCACCTAACCCCAAGTCCATTCCCTTCCTTGTTTCTCTTCACTCTCTCTCTCTCTCTCTCTCTCTCTGACTCTAATCTGCTCTGCTTTGGGGAGGGTTGATTCTCCCTAACCTAATGGCCGGACCTGCTCTGATATGTGGGTGGGATGTAGATGTCGATGTGGCTGGGTCTGTCACAGGATCGGACGGGGTTCATGGTTCGGGGAAGGTTATTGACATATTTTAACAACTATTTGCTAAAGGCTTTAGTTTCACTTCAATTTCATTTCCAGTTGTCCTCTAGTTTATTTTATTTTATTTTGTTCTCTCTTTATTTTTTGTTTTCTTCCCCTCTTAACGCATAATTGAAACAAGTGCAAAATGTCTTTATCCTGTTGGTCCTTTCGGTTCGTTTGTTTGTCTGTTAAATGTCCTCGCGGCATCAATATTTGTATCCTTGCAAATATTTGCCATTTGCCATGTAAATAACTTTATTTAAATTACTTCATGAAGAGCATAAAATGAAACAGAAAATAGAAAATATAAAAATATATAAAAAAAAAACAAAAAAAATGGAAGAATGAAAGAAACATAAAGAATTGCAATATTTGAGGCATCCCCTGTTTGCATTTGTCAAACAATTTGGAACTTTAGCTGGCTTATGGCAAGGACCAAAGAAATAGATGGAGCAGGGATGTCAAAAAGGGACAGTTGCATTATTGAAATTCAACCTTTTGAACCCCTCTTAACCCCCTTTACCCCTTGTGCCACCAGCTGCTGACCAAAGTTTATTTCTAGTTTGAAATTGAATTAGTCGAAATTTGTCTTTTACTGATAAGTTGCATTATTATTGACTCAAGAACTTGGTATTTCCTTAGGGATAGCAGTGAGATGTAAATGTATTCCTGAACTTAAGTACAGTGGTAAAAAATGCACATCGTTTGCTTAAATAATAAAATAATTACAGCTGCTCTTGAGAAGCTCAAATAGATACAGGAATTTCATTTTAAAATCAGTTTTAAATTGGAGAAATTTAAATTGAATTTAATAAAGTATAGTTACTTAATATGTGTAGACAATTAACTACAAGATTATGTAGGAATGAATAAACTGGGACCCGTATAAAAGTGTACACTGTACAGTGGCTCACAGCTTATCTGATCCATCCAAAATACAGATTTATAAACAAAATGTGAACGAAGATTAGTTAAACATTTTGTGAACTATATAAAATCTTCATATGAACAAATTCTTATCTAGATTGTAGTGTGGCAAATAAGCTGTGAGTCACTGTGCATACCCTAATGACCTATTGTGCCCCTTGACCCTTCTCTTCCTCTTCTTTCGCCTCCTCTTCTGGCATTTTCGCTTAGCGCAATCAAATGATCTCTGCGAATTGCGAATTGCGAACACAAAACGCAAAGCACAAACTTTTGCACAAACAACAAAACGCAGTCTCGATTGGCTTGCCTCTATCTCGCTTGCACACTCATTAAGCTTGCTCTCCCTGTCGATCTCCCTCTCTCTCCTACTCTCATTCTGTCTGTCACTCTATCTCTCTGTTTTACTGTCTCCTGCATTTGCGCATGCAAGCTTGTGCTCAGTATTGTGATGATTGTTTCAGTGGTGCGAGTGCGTCCGAAGTGAGGAGAACTTGTGGATCCGTAGATTGTGGATCATAGTTGTTTATAGTTATAGTGCATTATGAACTCACGTGATAGGCAATTCTGGACAGAGTTCTTGTTGCTCTATCGATCTTTGCCAGCGGTGTGGAAGGTCAAGAGTCCGGAGTACAGTAGCAGGGCTTTAAAGTCTGCCGGATACGAGCAGCTGGTGATAAAGTTACGTGAAGTGGAACCACATGCGGATCGTGCTTTGGTGGTTAAGAAAATTAACTCATTTCGTACCAATTTTCGACGTGATTTACGCAAACGTACAGAGGGGGAGAGTCCGGGAGAGGAGTCATTTGAGTCGACTCTTTGGTACTTTGAGCTTTTGGGATTTCTAGAGGGGCAGGAAAACTCCGGCTCCAGTCAGAGTTTGCATAAAGACAGCAATCCTGAGCAGGAAGTTCACAGCGGAGCCTTGGTAAGTAAAGAGAGCTTTTAGTTAAAGCTATTAAACTGCTAATTCATGCGCTCTCTCACTTTTTGCTCTCTCAGCGTGCTAAGAAACGTCGCACTGCGATCAAAGATGAATTGCCCTCAACTCCCGTTGCTGTCCCACCTGCAACCCTGCTCTCCTCCTCCTCCCCTCGCCGACAACAGTCGACGCTCTCCGAATCGGAGGCTTTGGCTCACACATGGCGAGGTCAATTCGATCAGCTGGCACCGCGACAAAAGCTTCTCGCCCGAAAGCTCATCTCAGATGTGCTTTACTACGGCTGCATGGATCAGTTGCAGCCCCGACATGTTTCCCAGCTGCAACAACTGATGCCACAACGTTGCCACAGCCCCCCTCGCCACAAATTGAGGATGTTTCCTCTTCACCGCGTGCCGGAAAGTTGCATGTGCTCGACAATATCGATAATGAGAGCGATATTTTGGATGAATGGGTAGAAACTACTAGAAAGCTTTACAAACGATTCGAATAGCATACTTTACAGGTTCTGTAGGAAAAAGTATCCTTTGATGTAAGATAAAACTATTAGAGTAAGGAAATACTCGGAGACTCCGCTAATATCCCTATTCAACGGAGTATTTATTGGAGTAATTTTTATGATTTGTGTATAATTATATAATTAGCTATCTAAATATTCAATATTTTAATTTAATACAATCTTCAAGTTATCCCTACATTTCTTTTCTTTGTTATTAATACTATTTAATGTAAGATAAAGCTATTAAAGAGATAAAGTATATGAGTACTCTGTTGACAGACCCCTAAAGAATAGATTTAATAAATAGCTTAAGGTAGTTTTGAAGATATATTCATAAATATTTATAAATCTTCTAAAATATTTTAATAAAACAATGGAAAAATCTATTCGAACAATCAAAATTATATGCACATCGCAGCAGATAAACAGATCTATATCACTCATATGAATTGAGTGGTGATAAGAAATTGCATATAGAGAAATTAGTAATTGGAATTCGATTAACTTGTTTTTTATCAGCGGTTGACAACTAGCAATATAATTAAGTAATCACTACACAAATTAAATAATGCTGATTGGATGAGTTCAACGGAAATAGAAGTGCAATGTAATTGCCACATTCATTATTGATAAGATATTGTATTTGAAAAGTCATTTGGAAAAGCAGTCAATATAAAATTACGAAAACATTTAACTATAAATTAAGAATGCAAAAAGTAAATTAGCTTCTTGAATTTGTAAACTGAATACAAATGTACTTGGTTCAATTGTTTGACAGGAAATGAAAACAAATTAACAACATTTATGAGCAACATTAAAACTTGGTCAATTTGTGTGGATTCTTTCGTAGGGAATTGAAAAACTTGTGCTAAAAGAGAAGAGGAGGAGGAGGAGAAGGTGTAGAGTAGAGAGAAACTTGAAATGCGGAGAAGCAAATCGAAGACACGAGTTACCCAAAACAAATGAAACTTTTAGTCGCAATGCCGGTTTGGAAAATGCAAATTTATTGGCATTTAATTTCAAAAGTGAGACAAAAGGAGGAACAAAGGCAGAGAGGGAGAGTAAGAGAGAGAGAGAGAGACTGAGGAGAAAATAAAAGAACAAACGCGTATGGCAATTTTGGTACTCGAGAGTAAGAAAAAAAAAACCAGACCGAGATCCCCATAATGTGCACAAAACTTTACAATAACAACAGGGCGTATCATCTACCACAACAACAAATTCGGCATATAAACGAGCGCATAATGAGCTCGTCCGTAGGATGGATAGACGTTGTTGGATGGTTGAATGCTTGGATGGATGGGATGGGATGGGATCTGGATGGATGAGGTGGGATGAAGCCAAGGAAAGACGGCTTGAAAATCGCATTAAATGCCTAAAAATAGTAGCCCGAAACGGGATACACATATATTAAACACGCCCAGCTTGGGACCTCACCCAGTATTCAGTATCTCCCTCTCCCTCTCCCTTCTTAAGAGGAACTGAACTCTCCTCTTCTTAGTTTTACCCACCATGAAGTGCCATAAGTAACAGCCCGTCGACGGGGCTGCCTTTTTTATGCTCTCTGCATATCATGCAATTACTTTCCACTCAAATGTCAATTTAAATTGAAGTTTTATGCAAAAACCATACTTGAAACTTTTCCTTCGCTCTTCCTCTTGCTCATTCCCATTCTCAATCCCAATCCACTTCCTTCCATCGTGCAACATCCTTGAATCGCTCAAGAACAATACGCCGCCTGGCAACTCAATCTGACACAGCTCTTTCCTTCTTGTCCCTCTCAATACCAAAATAAAGAATACCCAAATCCAATCCCCCATACACCATGCTCATTTCCGGAACAAGCTGCTGGTTCTGAAACTGCGACTGCGACTGCGAATCTGGGTCTGAGTCTGGGACTGAGTCTGGGAGTGGGTCTCGGGGTGTAGTGCCCGTTTGTGTTTGTGTTCAGCTTTTTATGTGTTAGATGCACATTTCGGAAATTAAGTTGAAATTTATTAGCACATCTTTGTCGTCGAATTACATGGATTGCTTTTTTCGCAGCTTCAAGGCATTTCAAATGTCTTCGATTCGTCAGCAACGACTCACGGAACATCCTACTGTTTATAAGTAGGTAATTTAGAGTAGATAATGTGTAATGCATAAAGGAACATCAGAAATCTGAATGCAGAGTCTATACATATAGTCTAGTACATCTGTTTTGCTATCCATCTCTTTGTCTTGTATCTTATCTAATCTTTCAGTTATAAAGCTACAAGTAAATGAAAGTTTGAAAGTGCAACCAATTATTAAAACTCTTTCTCCTACTTTTGCGGGCAGAGCTTCATAAACATCGAACAGATATAGTATGGTATACAGTTGTCTTAGGAACAATTGTCAATTTGTAGAAAAGTGCATGTTATATGCAACAATTCTGATGAAAATTTAATCAATTTACATTTAATATATGTTATGTTAGAATATGTTATAAACCTAATTTTAAAATAACTATTTTTCTTTTTTAGTTATCCCAATAAAACCCACTAATTTCCACTTATAGGTTGATCTACACATACTGACCAAGTTTTAGCAAAATCGAATAACATACAGCTATAATAAATTGTAATAATATAAATAACAATTTTTCAACCAATATCTTAATAAATTCATTATTAACAGGCGACTTTAAGAAATAGCATTTCTGTGTTATTCCCTAGTTCCCCCCTTCCAGTTAATAGATGGTATGCTTTAATATCGTAATCATGTACATATATTCTTAAGAGATACTTATGGCAAAGAGAGCACATGTATCCGTAAATTGATTGAATGTTAATTGACTCAGCTGTGTGCAGTCAACCGATATGCCAGACTCAATCAAACGTAGCGTACTTGGCGCTCTGAAATGTATCTGAAGGACCCTCAATGAGCATATATACACACTCTTACAGATATTTATTTGCACATATGTGTGAGTGTGTGTTTGTGTGTGTGGGCATTCGCTTTCCATTTGGTTGAGTATTAGTGCCTCAATATTACACAATTTCGAATCGCATCAAGTCGTTAAAAGTTTCGATTACACAACGCGTTTTACAATTGCCATCAGAATGGATATCGAATAGGGCGCAACGCGAATCCCTGCAAAACTGAAAAAAAACTCACACAAACTACAAACACAAAAACAACAGCCACAACTAACTGTTTGGAATGTGGGGTCTGTGGTGGTGGTGCTAAAACAAATATTGAAAGTGGCATTAAAAAAAAAGAAGAGAAAAAAGAGAAAAAACAGAAAGAACGAGAGGAAAAATATACTTTGCGAACGCTGATTTTATTGCCATGAATTTGCGCTCAAATGGCAAATCAATGTGTTTCCTTCTGCCAGTCAATTTTATGGTTGTATTGTTTCCCATATCCTGTACCATCACCACTCTACCACTAGACAGAGCTCTATAAATAGTGCTGAACAAGCTTGAGATGTTGCTAAAGGAATGCCAAATAATCGAGTGGTTCCAAATGAAAGCACATTAATTATATTCAAGTTATCATTAGCAAGGGTTTTCACTTTGAAAGTAATAACAAGCTGATAGCAAAACGTTTACGAATGCAGAGCAAAGCAGAAGTAAGAAATCGAAGGCGCTCTCGAGAGAGTAAAAGAGAGACATCAATAAAAGAAGTGCTCCTACTAAAGTATCATTAAGACTGACAATTAAACGTTTACGAATATTACATTAAGCAGAGGGTAAGAGCTGGGAAAAAGAGATAAAAGAAGTATCAGCTTACCCTTTAAGTCTCTCGTTGATCGTTTACGAATGCCGCACAAAGCAAAATTAACAAATAAAATGCTTTCTCAAGAGTGCGTATTAAGAAGGAGACAATGTCTGTAATTATTGTACAGTCATTATAATTCACAGTTTATCCTTTACGAATAACGTACAAAGCGGAATTGATAAAACAGTTGCTGTCTCTCACTCCCTCTTTTTCTTTGCCGCATAAATCTCATATTTTCAACAATCTGTCGAAATAATATTTGATTTATACTCTAACCAAACTTTTCTAACTCTCCTTTCCTCTTTTATAATCCTTTTTTAATGTCTATCGATATGTTATCGTTGGCAGGACACGCACAGTCAACGGCCTGTTGTATCGACTGTATATTCGTATTCGTTATTTTTATGCACCCGGTATTCCCATTAACTTTTCGTCGTAATTTTTAATGCCAACGCTTTTAACGTAACACCCCCGCCCCAATAAAAGGCGATGGCAACAAACTATGCATATAAAAAATTTTACTACTATGTATTTTCTACCCTTCCCTTATTCTCTCCTCTCCTCTCCTCCCGGTCGCTTATCTACGGTTCGTATAGCCCTTTGAGTCTGGGGCACATGAAACTCTCGCAAGTGATGCATTGATTTTTTCGATATACAAAACATTTTTATTCACAAAAGAGTATTACACCCACACCCAGGGCCACGCCCACTCCCACTCCCACACCCACACCCACACCCACATAAAGGGCACACACAGGGCACCTGCCCACAAGAAGCGTTTTTAACGGCCTCCTCCCTCCCACTTAGACTCACAGTCCCTCCTCCCTCCCACCCCTCTTAGCACACAGTGCAGATTTTTGTTGCCTTTGTTTTTATAGCGGCGTGTAATGTGATTTATAGCCTGTTCGGTCCTTAAAATAAATTCCTTTTAATGGTTTTTTATTGCCATCAGTAGTTGGCGTCAGCGTTAATGTTAATTAAACTATTGTAGCGCTTGTTGCTGTGCAGAGCTTTGAGGTTAAGGTTTAGGGCTGAACTCGTTCCCTGAAATCCCCATAAATCGAATGCTGCTGACAAAAAGAAAAAAAACCTAGAGAGAGAGAGAGAGATATTGGTATCAGTTACTCAATGGTTTTTGCAAACATGTGCAGTTTTAGACTAAGACTTGGCATAAAAGGATTTGGTTACGGGATTGTCTAAGGTGATATATGTTTGCAATTGACTGAAAGCACTTTGCAATTGAGATAAGAGTGTTTGTACGAGAAAGAGACACGTTTTTTTTAAGGCTCTTGGCATTGAATTAATTTCACACTCATTTTAGAGTACTTTTTCATTTGGATTTTCAGCTCTTTTCCTCTCTTTTTTTTGTCTTTTTAGGTCTCTCGACCGTAGCCGTGTATAGGGTGTTGACCACAATCGCATTGTGGACAACCGAATTGGCTGCCAGATTGTTGACCAGCTCATTAAAGCCATATTATTTAGGATTAGGCCTTATAAGCCGCTCAGGGAAATGCATTTGGGATTATGATGTGTTGATTTACCGCAACACCCCACCAGGTACCACCTGCAGACCGTCCTTCCGGTACCGCCGGATACCGCCACCCATTTAGCAGCTGTCCCTTGTCCATACTCTCAACTTATGATTCCTTATGTGCGGGAGCTTCCACCTTCTTCTCTTTCTTGCTTCCCCCTTCATTTTCCTCTTCAGCTCGTTTATAAATATTTAACGATTCAAGTTTTTCTCCCTAGTGGAGGATGTGGACACGCCGGGAGTCATTCTCATTTGAAAATTGCGTTCATGATAATTGCGGTTCTGCTTATTTTTTTCTCTTTCTCCATCTTCTTCTTCTTTTTCAGGGGCCCCAGCTGCGTTTAATGGCTTTTCACAATTTAAGCAAGTCGTGTTTTCTTATTTTTATTTATTTATTTTTTTTTGCCTTTTTAAATCGTATTTTTTGCGTTCTTTCTCTTGTTTTCCTTCTCCTTCCGTGTACTGTAATAAATTGTAGATATTACACGCATTTCGCATATTTTTTGCTATTTACTTTTTATTAAAATTTTAGGCTCTTTGTGGCAGATTATTGACAATGGACACGCATTGGGATTGGTCTCGACTTGGGTGGGTAAACATGCTAAACGGCATTAGGTACAGATTAAACTTAGAAATATATTAAGATGAGAAGAGAGATATAAATAGTAGTAGAAATTATGGAAGTAGTAGTAGAAATGATTAAACAGTATTAGATGTTATGAAAATAGTAGCAGAAATTGTGGAAATAGTGGTAGATATTATAGAAAATAAATATATATAAATATTATAGAATATATATGTATAAATAGTAGCAGAAATGATGGTAATAGTTGGAGAAATTATGGAATTAGTAGCCGAGACTATAAACTATTAGAAGAAATGAAGGAAATCGTAGTAGAAATAATGGAAATAGTTTAGCAATTATGGAAATAAAAGTAAAGGAAAAATTCTTGATATGGTATAGTATAGTAATATAGTATACATTATGAAAAAAGTAGCAGGAATGATGGAAATAGTAAGAGAAGTTGTGGTACTAGAAGTAGAAATGTGGAAATAGTAAAATATCTGATGAAAATAGTTGTAGAAATTTTAAATGGTAGTGGAAATAATGCAAATAGTAGTAGTAATGATGAAAATAGTAGTAGAAAGGATGGAAGTGGTATAGAAATAGTGGAAATGGTAGTAAAATGGATGGAAGTAGAATAAATTATGGAAATAGTAGTACAGATTGTGTACACATAAATTCCATAGAACTGATATTAACTCTAAGAAAACAAAGTTGGATTAATCAAAATCCCTACGAATATTCTTTGGATCCGAAAATAAAGTGCCTAAACAAATTTCTCTTAACTACTTTTAAGAATATACCAGAGTGAAGGTCAAGTTTTCTTAAATAAAAAGAATCCCTTTCCTCATCTCTATGCTTGAAATTGATTATAATCATCTGATAATTATCAGAGATGTAACCCACCGAAATGATATCATCCATAGGCCATTTGTTGACTGAGTTGAGGTATTTTGTTTATAATAGAGCCCGGACAAGGTCGAAATGCGTTAATTAAGCATATAGAATGGCGGCATGAAGTGTTCCAACAATTCCAATTACGATTACTTCAACGTCTCCAAAAAAAAATATTCTTTCAGCATTTTTTGATTATATTATTTCCCCAATTCCCCATTCCCTGGCAACCGCAACTGTTGTAGTTCCAGGGCCAAATCCAAATAATGTTGTAATTTACAGAGTCAAAAAAGAAATAAATACGAAAAAAAAAAACGAAAAATTTGTTTTTCTAACGATAAACAAAAAGGCGAAAAAGCAAAATAAATAGTGAAAAATAACAAGTCATAAACATGATTTATATGCAAAGTGCGCGCCGTGAGATTGTGGAATGGTTTTTTGTTGTTGTTGTTGTTGTTGTTTTTAGGAGCCATTATGGCTATAGACATGCGGTGCCCAGAGGTGCCAGACCCTAGCTGAGGCGCAGTCAGATCTCCGATATTAGCGTCAATTTATGCATGTTGACTGCTTGTACAAATGGCTTGGTTTGGGTTTGGGCCAGGCCAAGCAATGTCTGAGCCCTGATCGTGCGCTAAAACAATGGGCCAACAATTGAACTACCAAAATACGCCAACAGTTTCTGGTTAAGCACGCACAACCATCGATCGATCGAGGAGGTACGGGTAAGAGGGTAGAGGAACAGGGGCAAGAAGAACCCTCTCAGCGGGATACTCAAGGTTTCCCCCCGCTCCCTTCTCAAATCACAACTCTCTCTCTCTCTCGGTTTCCACTCTTTTTGTTTGTCACACACAAATGAAGAGTTGATGATGTTGACGATCATCATGAAGATCAACTCGAAACCTCAGACGCTCAATCAGAGGGTTCACTTAAGAAACCTGCCTGTCATGATGCTCGGGTCCAAGACAAAGTCAGAGTCTGGGTTAGGGTTTCTTATGGGTACAGGGCAGGGATTGTAGCCGGTTCTTTGCTTTGCTTGTTAGCCAGAGATTGTAGTTTTTTTTTGTCTTCTTTTCGTATTTGGGTTTTTGTTTTTTTCCTTTTCTTTTCTTTTATTTTTTTGTCGTGGGTCTGGGGCACGTCAGAAGGTTGCACATACATACAATGGGTACACTTGTGCCACACTCTCGGGTTCTTTGTGTGTGTGCAATGAGCAATGATTAAATTAATTATGCCTGGCAGGTAGACACAGGTAGATCTTTCCCTCTCTCTTTTTTTTTTTTTGTATCCTTACCTTTCTCTAGTTTTTGCCTAGACTCTATAGAAGTGCAAGGAGCGTGTAGTAATCGACTGCAGGACCTGTGGCACACAAAGGATATTTGATATTTTTGACACTTTTCAGACGCTTCTTTCTCTTGGCCCTTACGGGACTTGTAAATTA
Organism: Drosophila neotestacea; assembly: GCA_035044365.1. Classification (NCBI taxonomy): domain Eukaryota; kingdom Metazoa; phylum Arthropoda; class Insecta; order Diptera; family Drosophilidae; genus Drosophila; species Drosophila neotestacea. The sequence continues at coordinate 1,447,994 of JAWNMD010000332.1, forward strand.
AAAAATACGATGATTACACATAACGAATCCAAATCTCTGTACCTATACCAATCCCAATCCCAATCCCTGTACCTATACCTATACCAATCCCAAGCCCTGTTTAACAATTGAAGTGTAATTTATGACAACAATGCAAGGTGATTGTTGAGATCCTACAATCCGAGTGTCCTATAGAGTCCCTGATCCCCCATGACAAATGGCCTGACTCCTGCCTGACTGACTACGATCGGTGAGATAAGCCCTTGATCAGGTTGCCAAACACTTGTGAGCTAAACGAAAGCCGATCTCTTTGCCTCTACTCATCTATTTCTCTTACTCCTCTATTCGAGTCTATTCTTTTTTGCTCAACTCATCATTCAATAGATATTTGAAATTGCATTCAACCGATCTTCAATCTATTATCTATCATTGCCATCGCCAAGTGCATTTGTTTGTTTGGAAAAACTGAAGAAGAAAAAGACAACAGGAAATGTGCAATGAAATTGAAGATGAGTAAATAATATAATTGCGATATGATTTGCAATTGGAATTTCAATCCATTCAGCAGTTTACTTAAGTTAAGATCTTAGATTCCCCTATAAATGATCAATCATCAAACAAAAGCGAGTACTCGTTTCCTGTTTATTCAGTTTTTGGGGGCAATAATAATAGTACTTATATTTGAAGATCTTTTATTGTTTTCTAAATAGCTTGGATCAACTTGAATTTACTGTTTTATAGTTTGTACCAAGCATAAAACTAATGATCTTCAGTTAGATCAACTTAAGGGAATTTAAATAATGTGGGGTATATAGTTATTTTCGATTATTCATATACTATAAGTATTAGTTTTTTATTTTCGGATAAGTTATAAATTGAAAATAGTTATCAACATCACATGTATGGTAAGTAGAACAATTCAATACTTTACACTGAATATCATTTTAAGTTTTCCTAGATTTTTTTCTAAAACATATTTTAAAACTTAGTACATCATCTCTTTGTTTTTTTCCATACAAAATATCGTTGCACGCATACACATTTTGGCATCCACAAATAGTAGTTGCAGAAAATGTAAACAAATTTCAGATAATTTTCACACAAATGTCAAATGTGAGAAAAGCAATTTGCATGGCGCCCGAAAATAGATGAAAATCAACGACCACCCACTGAATTGTGGATACTTCCGTGGGTTGGTACCGAAAATAAAGAAAACACAATTTAAAATAATCAAAAATGCAACAAGTAGGCAAATGATTGACAGGCGGTTACCCTGTAAACTATGACGTTGCTCCTTATTATGTATTTTGGTTTTTCAGTATAAGCACTAACCAATGAATATTGTATTCAGGTATTCATTGGTTATTTTCAATTTTTCAATTTTTGGCAACTTTCTGAGGTTTTTTAAATAGTGTTTTGAACTAATTTTGAGGTCGGCAATCAATAAAAATACAAATTTCCTTTTGGCCTTCTTCGATTTGGACGACGCAGAATTTGTTGGACGTCGTTTTGGGGTAAACAAAAATTTTCAACTAGCAAATTTTGAATTTGGGCATTGAAGGGGATGAGGGGTGGGTGGGGAAAGCGCATCAGTTGCTGCCTTCGTTGCCACACACGTGGCGCCTCAGCCATCAAACAATGGGTTTAATTTAGCCAAATCGCCGGCAAATAAAAATAATTTTAGTACGGTTTTAAATTTATTCCTCAAGTCGATTTGCCCCTTGTTGCACTTGCTTGTGGCATCTCTTGTTATTTTTGTACTTAAATAAAGCGCAATTTGTGTTGTTTTTCTTGCCTCCCCTTTCTACCCTCCTCTTATTCTTCCTCTTTGCCTTTTTGTATTCATTCTTGTTTATCAACAGTTGAAATTTAATAGATTTGGCACACTTTCGGCAGCTTCATATTGACAGACAGTGGAACAAATCAAAATGTTAGTAGGCAAAAGAAAAAGTGGGCATAAGTGGTCCTATTTACAATTTTTCTAATCTAATCAACATATTTTTTAAAAATTATTATAGATGGATAATTTCATATAGCAATTAAATTTATTCCATATTATTATTTTCAATTAAATTATTATAAGAAAAATTAATTATTTGCTTTACACACGGACATTTTTTCATTGGTGTGCATCAAAATTTTTGGCGTGCAAAACAACAATTTTGCATAAATAAATAAAATTGAAAGAAAAAAATAGCAGAAAATCGCATTTGGGTTTTGGAAAATAAACAACACGATATGAATGAGCAAATGAATCAATGAATGAATAAGATTGAGCATTGAATACAAATACAAATACAAATGCGAATGCGAATCTCAAAATAAAATATCAAAACAATAATATGTTTATTTAGTTTATTTTGCCACTTAGCAATTCAGTTATTTGTGGCACGAAAACAGCATACTTAGCTTAGATCAGTTCTAAATTTTAAACAAATAGTCAACAATACTTTAACAATAACTAACTCGATAACGCATCCATATATTCATAGAAAGGCATAAATATAATGAGTATTTCTGTTGTTATTTCCATATCTAAAATTATAGTTGAAAAAGTATTTAAAGTAATATTATTAAAGATATGTATATTTTGTCCAAGTTTTACCTAATGTCGAAAGTCAAATATTTAAACTAAACTCTTTCCTTATAAATTGTGCGAGATCTTAAATCAATCTACTTTTGTCTTTATTTGGACTTATTATAAAAATGGCCATTTGATTTGGTGTTGAATATAAAATGTTCAAAATTTGAATATGGTTAATTAAAAGCAAACAAAGTTCAAATGCAAATAAAGCGACAGCAAAAGAAGAAGACCTAAAATGTAATAAAAATGATATTTATGATAGTGTGACAAACATTCGAAGATTGTACAATATTGTTATGAATACTTTTTGGAACAAAAAGTGGAACGACATCATCTGAAATCGCAAAATACATAAATCGGACAAAAAATCGCTCCCCGCTAAAATCGGACTCTGGTTTATTGCGAGTTGAAGTGACTTTGAAAGCGATTTTGAAATCGCGTTCAACACGAAACTCGGCAAAAAATTCAAATTGAAATTCAAGCGGCGTACGCTGCGCGTTTTGTTTACAAATAGTAGAACCCTCCCCCTCCTCTTTCCATCTCTTACTTACTGCACAACAGTTAGGCTAGAGAAGTCATTGGCGGGGGCCTTAGACCCTCTTATAGAGGCATGGGGCATATGGCACAACATAGCTCTACACTTACATATGTGTATTTACGATTATTTCGAATTGTTTTCATTACCCTAGCATGGGGTATATCAGTTCAACTGTCTAAGCGAACTCGATTAGCTGTAGGATAAACTTTTTAAAACTTATTAAAGCTGCATTTCTATCTTTGATATAACAAATTTATTGAAATTGACAATATCGATTTGTAATAATAGCTAAATATTCCAACCTTATTATTTATTCCCATATTTAAATATTCAAGACCTATTATTTTAATTGTTTTAGTTCTATGCCCCAATTTCAATTAAATCCATATTACTTTTTAATCAATTGAATATTAGTTGAAATTTTTACTAAAACACAGCTTGAAAAAGTCTATCAAATAAAAGGGGTTAAGAGGTATTTGAACCTCTGTTTAGTAGATATCTCAAACAAATTCATCATGTTTTGGTTATGTTATATCAAGTATATAAACATTTAGTTTATTTTAATTCAAAGAAATTCCAATCTTGTAAGTAAATTAGTTACAGGGTATCTATGCAGCAGTGCTCAATGTTCTTAATAGTTTTTTGTATGCTTCGTCTATGCATATTAGATGAAATTATAAACAAAACATAAAGCGACGCAATATGCGCTCCCCGCTAAATTCGTCACGCCCGGGAGAGACAGAGATCGAAGAGCACGGGTGGGGTAAAGAAAGAGCGACAGAGAGAGAGAGGGAGAGGTAGAGGGAGCTGACAGGCTGTCACTTATCGCTTAACGTTTTCGTCTTGGGTCTGCGAACAGATCGCGCTGTTTGTTTTCTATGCTTCATCTTCTACTTGCTGTGTCTGTTTTGCTTTTGTTGTTGTTGTTTTCATTGTTGTTGTTGTTTTCATCGTTGTTGTTGTTGTTGTTGTTGTCATGCCCAAAGCTGGGGGTCGACCTATTCAATATGCTGACACACGCGCCAACACCTCCTACGCTTGAGCAGCGCTGTCGCTTCGCTCAGTTCTCAATCCACACAATCCACACAACAAACACAACACAACCCACTCGTTGTTGAGTGCTCGTGCATTGTTTTTGCGACGCTGACGACGGCGACCCAACGATCTGTTAAAGCTTCCAAACAAACGACAGAGGCTGAAGCTTTACATACAATCAGTAATGTAAGTATTTTGACCAATCATGCACAATTTTAGAGGTTTCCTATTCCTTGATCTTATGAGATAATTTGATTTTATAGTATATATAATTGGTACTTCTTGGAAGAATCTTAATTAAGTACATAATTTAATTATGATTGATTTAATGGGATATATGCAGAAATTCAATGTTTATAATTATTTTTTCCACCTCAGACCAATTACAAAAAAGGAATATAATTAATTGTATTAGTGTGACTCTATTGAACAACTAAACATATTCTTTGTGAATTTTTCATTGTGTAAACGGACTTATTTAACTAACTGTAGCTTATGGCAGCCACAACCACTTGGTCGACGCATGATGAAACAACAACAAGAGAAGCAGAAACAATATAGTTGGAAATGAATAGGGAGGGAATGGGAATGGTTACTCAGGGACCAGCACTGACAGAGGCAGCGACTGAAGCAGCAGCGTTTATAATGCGATTTGTGTGTAACGCATCGTCGGCAGAAATTGGATTGTTTCGGCTGTATTTTAAAGTTAGAACGATAGAGATTTGAATTTAGAAAATATTCTAAAGTCTTTTCTTTGTTGAGCACTATATTATATAATAGAGCTATTAACTATTTGAGAAATGTCCTATTTGAGGAGTAGAGTAAAGAGAATAGGTATTGTTTGTGTATAAATAATTACAATAAGTTTGTCAAGTAATATTATTAACAAAATGGCAAATTAACATAGTTTACTCTGCTATAAAATATATATTTCTAAGGCTTTTTATATTGTTTTCTTATTTTAATAACTATAGTGATTTATGGTGCTTAAAACAAGTTGAGGGCAACTAAAAATTAGTTCTTTGGGGTTAAATTATTAAAAAAGAATTAAGTGAAATTTTTTTATATAGGGAAAACAATAACTTAACTTACAAGTTCAGTTAAAATACAGAAGTGTACATAGGTACAGGGTATCTGCTAGCTTTGCTATTATTTATTGCAGGATAATTGATTAATATTCGATTACTTTAAGTACTCGAAAGTTTGTTGTTGCTTTTGTTAATTATGCATTTTTGCTGCTCAACTAATTTGAATTTAAATACCCGCACAGGGTGTGTTTATCTAACACACATACATACATATGTACATATGTATATAGATATAGAAAACACAGTTGTGCCCTGTTGTTGAGGTCAGCCTGTAGGTGGCGACACAATGGAGCAATGGGGTTGGATTCTAAGTGCGATCTGTTCTATTTGAGCTGCAAGAGAGAATGAGACAGGCTCAACTATTTGCAGACTTTGCAGCAGTTGTTGAGCTTTTATTTGCAACTGATAAGAATGACAGAGAAGTGTATCCCATTTGTAGATGCTATCTCTATCGCTCTTACTCCACATAGGGTTACACAGATGTTCAGTCTCCATTACCGCTGATGTCACAAGAAGCTTTTGTTGTGCCTCATGTTCGCATCGGGGCGTATGTAAATTTCATTTTTGTTTGAAGGCTACATTTGAGCGAGCCCGACTGTAAGAGACCCTGTACCTGTTTTGTATGCAAGTAAAAACAAGCACACATTTGTACACACAAATGTCCAAATACAGGAAACTTAAAAAAAAGATATAATACCCTATAAAACCCACTTACGAAAAACTATAGATTCTTAGAACTGAACCGGAATTCAAACTTAAATTTGGTCCTCCAATATCCGAAATTCATAGATTACAATATTCGCTTCCCATTGGGGATTTTATGTCTTCCAAAATACGATTTCCAATAATCTCAGTTATTTTTTAAAATTTATTGTTATTTCTTAGCGACAGTTCTTGAAATTTGTTGCCAGTCTGAGTTTTGTTGAATAAAATGTAATCTGTTTTTAAGTTCGATTGTTATTCCTGTCCTCATAGCTTATCAACTATAATATGGATATAAATATTTTGGACTTACCATTGGAAATTCTAGATCTTATTTGTAAACCAATTGAAGTATCGACTTTGTTTATTTCTTAAAAGTTTCGAGGAGGCTTCTTCTTTTTAAATACATTGCCGCAAGCTTATCAGCCCTTGTACCTTTTGAATACCGGACCTTTAAAAAAACACAGCACATAATAAAAAAAGAAGAGGGGAAAAAAAATTGGATTTTTAAAAATTTAAATACAAACATCAAGACAATTAATTCGTATGCCATGTTTGGCGCCTGGTTTGTAAACCAGCTTTTGGATTAACTAAACAAACAGCAAAGTCCATTGTTATTATTATTGTTGTTGTTTGTTGGAGCTCTTGGGAACAGTTTTGGGTTTCATAGTCAACGAGAAACGTTGTCTGTAAATTAATTAGCTTCATGCGCCAATCGATTTTGAGTTTTTGTAAAGTTCATCAGAGTAACATAAGGGTATAAAAGTGAAACTAACTGATCTAAGGCTTATTAATATAATACGTATAATTCCATATTAAAAATAAATAATACTTTAAAATGTCATCGAATTCTGTTTATGTTTTAGAAACAAATTTTAATACAGTCTAAGTTGGAATTCTAAGCTTAATTAATGATCAACTTAGTTTACAACTCCAAGTGTAGGCTATGATTAATCTTTTGAATATCTAGAGTAGATCTTCTTATCTATTCAGTGTCCATCAAAAGGGAAATAAAATAAAAATAATTAGCATAAGCTGCAATGATTAATCCAACTTAATTATAATCAAATGTTATTCAAGCAATTATGAAATCCGAGTCAAATGTTATTTTTAATCTATTCTTTTCGGTAATAAAAATTTGCTTTTTTACGAGTCTCGTTTATTATTTCCCATCGAATCAGATCAAGTTCAGTAATTAAACTTGAGACCCTGAAAATACCTAAATTGAGTTAGGTTAGGTTTGGAGAAGGTTACAATCTTTATATGAGATAAGGGGCTTCTCTGATTTTCTACTTACAGGCATATAATTTTTAAAGACACAGTTCTTATTTAATTCAATTGCAAAAGAGACAAAGCTTCAAATATGTGGAAATTTCTGATAAAAGTCAAAGTAAGTTGCATGTAGAATTAAATGCTTAGATTACTTAATTATTTATTAAATGTCAACTAGAAAAAGTTGATCAAAAGTAATTTAAAACTTATAATAAAAATCAGAATGTATCTTTAAATTATAATTAGAAAAAATATGGAATAAATTGTAGTAAATAAATAATGGGATGCAAATAAATTAAGTATAAAAGTCTGTTTAATGTTTATACTTAAAAATAATTGCGTATACGTAAATGAGAGATGTTAACACAGAATTTGGGGATTTTTCTATCCGTTCTACTAAGTATTTTGATGGATTTCTCTAGCTAGTTTCTGCTGACGTAAAGAATGCACAATAATTAAAAGATTTGGTCAACGGAAGTGAATTATTGGTATATAATTATAGGCCATTTACAGATACGAAACGCAAATGCGTCAATAGAACTTAAAAAGTCGCTAACTTAATGTCGACGCAATTATCGATATAGATAGATAGATATAGAGTGTGGGAGGGAAAAGCAGGAGGGGAATTAAAGACGAATGTTCATAATGTATGACTTTGCTTACAACCAAAGAGAAGGAAAATAGAAATTGGGAAGAAATAAGTAACTTTTTAATGAATTTGGCACACGTCAAGTGGGAAATGGTGTAGAGGGGGAGGGGATTGCTAATTGTTGTTATTTTGTTTTGGGATTTTCAAATGATATCTATATTAGAACTAGGCCATGATAAAAACGCTTTCGCCTGTTTGTTTATAATTGTTTATACAATTTGCCGAGCGAAACAACTTTTTTTTTTTGTTGTTGTTGTTGTTCAGATAGCGCGCAATCTATTTACAGCTCCAAGGGAGGCAAGTTTGAGGGGAGTAAATAGGAGGAGGTAGGCCTTGATATGTACACAAACATCCCAGCACACATACTCAAACACACACACACACACTCGCACACACACATATGTTCGTTTGGTGCTTACATTTTGCAATTAGATTAGAAACCGCCCAAAAGACGCGACCATAAAACATGAAACTGAAACTGAAAAACAAGAAAAACAAAAACATTAAATGGCGATTAAAAGCAATTTAGATAAAAACACTGAAAGCAAATAGCCAACAACAAAAGCTACAACAACAACGACAGCAACAACAACAAGAACAGCAACAAGCACGTTAAGCGTTATAAGTAGAAGAAGAAGAGGCAGCATCAGAGAAAAACATTCAAAATGTATCTCACTTTTAGAACTCGGGTATGACAATTTCATAAAACTCTTGGAATCAAAGTTTTAGTAATGCCAGATTGGGTTTTAAAAAAAACACAGTTGTCGCATTCTAACAGTATTCAAAAATTGGAGGAGAATGAAAAGAAGACAACAAAATAAATTCAAAATTAGTTTTAAATAATTTAAATAAAAAACAACTTGCCAACGACAAACAATTTATAAGTATAAATTGTAGTGATTTATAATATCAGAAAATTAAAATAACTTTTCGTATCAAATATTTTTTTCATTTATAAAAAAAAAAAGTACCAAACATGTTAATTTTAAAAAGAATATGATAGCAGAAAGAGGATAGCTTAACAAAAAGAATCGTAATTACTATAAGAAGTTTTTGTACATTTTATTATGATTTTAAATGTCAGAAATTTGAAAAATACTTCAACAGAATCATATTTACATACATTTTATAAAAAATATGTATAAAAATAAATATGATTTCAAATAACAGAGTTTTCGCATTCTAACATTATTCAAGAACGGGAGTGCGAAATAGAAAAAGACATAGAAAATAGAGGATATTAATCGTATGAGGGAAAAAATGAACTTGGAACTATACAAATAAAAACAAAGTTGACTATCACAATAATTTATAATTATAGAGTTAAAGGCCAGTACTCTATAATTAAGATAATAGTTGTACTTTAAAATTAAAAGTTAACTGTGTATGTATAAACAAATAAAACAAATAAAATGTATATTAACAAGTATGCAAAAATTGTATTGATTTCAAATGTTAGAAATTAAAGAATGTTCTGCTACATGTAAAATATTAATAACATTTTGAAAAAAACCAGGAATATGTTATTATATATTCAAATAAAGGCGAATACAGAAAATGATATTGCATATAAAATTATCTAGATTCTATATATTTATACTTATAGAAGTAAGTATAAAATAAATAAGAATGCGAATTATTTTCATATCAAGAGAAAACTGAAGAACAATGAGAAATGTTTGATTATTCGATCAACTCTACTTCTTAACTACAAGTACTATTACAGAGCATTCTTTAGTCGGTGTTATATCAAAATCATCTCACTTGCAGCTGCCAAATGGGTAACATCATTTATAGTAAAAGGTAAAACCCGATGAGGGGCTCCCGAGTTTATCTAGGGGCGCCAGAGCTATGCGACGTGCTTAACTGATTTAATTAATTGCATTGTTTTTCAATTACAGTTCGTATTAATTGAGCAAACAGAAAAGACAACAACAACAAAAGGAGTAGAAGAATAAGAGGCAAACAAAACAAGACCCAGGCCCAATGGTTCAGTTCAGATAAGATAAATCCTCCTAGGTAGGCAGAGAGTATCTCTGAGACCGTAAACATACTGAGAACCTCATCCAGAACCTCAACACCGAACACTATGGGCCATGGTTAAAGTGTTTGCACATTGATAAACGGCATGTGAAAACATAAACAAATATTTATATACCCATTTATTGCTATATGTAACTCTATCTGTATCTGTAGACCCCACCTCCAGTCTGTATCTGTATCTTTAACGCTATCAGCACATATTTACAGCTGTTATTTATAGAAAAGCTTAAGAAACTTTCATTTGTTTGTATTTGTTTTTGATTTTTGCACTCATTTTTATGAAAAGTTAAGTCGATCTGTTAACTAGATTAAATGGTTAACATGAGTTGAAGATACAAGTTTAAATGCTGTTTTTTAAGACATCTTTAATTTGGAGTAATCTGATTCGCTTGACATAGCTATTTTTATTAACTAATATATCGAGTAACAACTGTACCAAGTTTCACAAATGAAAATGGAGTTTAACTAGAGAAATAAGGCCATAATTTCGATTGGTAGATGATTCTTTGGTATATTAAAAGAATTTCGTTTAATTCACCAGTTTACATATTATTATATTCTATAGTTTTTCCCTAATATAAGATATACAAATGAGGCCATAATCTTTTCTTTAAGTTAGAGTAGAATAATTCGCTTGATATTACTTTTTATTAACTAATATAAGCTTTAAAAATCAACGGATTCATATAGGCAGTTGGAGTTTAGATAGAGAAATCGGACCATAATCTCAATTGGTAGATGATTCTTTATCTTTTCTATCTATTTTATTTTATCCTTAATATAATTTTGTTTAACAATTTTTATTCAATTACAAAATAACTTGATAAATGCCAGTCATAAAAACCGCTTGAAACTGGTTAGGATTATTATATCAAAATCTGTCTATTATATTTTATCCTTAATATATTTTTTTAAATGATTTTTATTGAATTACAAAATAACTTGATAAATGCCAGTCATAAAAACCGCTTGAAACTGGTTGGGATTATTATATCAAAATCTGTTTATATATGTTATTTTTCATTTTATGAACTAATCGAGAGACGCAACAATTAAAAGTTGCTGACAAATGGTAGTGAGAGAGATATGTACTTAAAAGTATATAGGGGTATTATACTATATAGTATAGTATAGTATATGGATTGATGTACTTGACTCGGAAGAGGCTTTTGCCTTAAATGTGAATGTGACTCTGACTGTGGCTTATCTATGGTAATTGAATGTGAGTGTAAGTGAGTGTATTTGTGAATGCTTTTCTGGTTTCTCTGTTTTTCTGCTGGTCTGTCTCTTTATTGTTGTTATTGTTGTTGCTGCTGTTGTTGTTGTTTATTTATGCAAGTGCCGAGGTGTGTTTGCAGCGTGTGGCAGCATTGTATTGAATATGGATTCGTTATACTGAATTGAAGCGGGGAGTATTGTTATAATAACAATAAGAGTGGCTTCCAATTCGAAATCAATTAACGTTGAGTGCTACTGGGCATGACAAGAGCGTCAATATTTACACAAAATAATGACAATCAAATAAACAGAACCAAAGAATGGAAAAATGGACAAGAAACGAGCCCAATAACTAAACTCTGCCTAGACTCTAGACAACTAGACAAAACCCCAATCCCAACCTCCCTCCAAATCCAAAAACCCTACAAATTGCGTCAACCCAAAAACCAAAACACTGTGACGACGCCTACAAAATGTTGATTATCTTCTTTCTCCCTTCTTCTTGCTTTTACTCTTTTATTTATTTATTGACCAACTTTCAGTTCACATAAGGAAATTTACCAAGTCCACGTAAAATGTGTTCCCTTTCCCTCGCCGATAATAATTAAGTTTGCGTTCAATGTTATCTTTAGTTGGTAGTACTTAGGTTATGGGTTAAGCTACATCTAATTGACGGAAATTGTTCAGTTATTCAAGGCATAAATTAATGATGTGATGTGAATAATCTTATCTTTAAGTTGGATCGACAATTAACTAAGCTCTTTTAATAACTTAAATGTTACTAAGTTGCGAGTAAACTTTTCTTTATATTAACATTTAAAAGGGAATAAAAGTATTATATGGAGAGGACAATTTTATCCTTATCCTTAAACTTAAATTAACTGAGCACTGTAAATAATTTAAATGTTCCTAAGTTGCGAATTAACTTCTATATACTTATAACCATTTAAAACTGTATAAAAAAAGTAGAAAACAAATACATAGATGTTTAATTGAACCACAGTCGAACAAAATAGACGAAACCAGCAAAAGTACGCATTAAAAATAAACTATCCTTAGTAGTACCAATTTTATTTTGCAACAAAATACATAAAAATCAATGGAATATTTCAAAAGTGCTTAAGTATAAATCTATATTATATTCTCTACAGTCTATTCCATTCTTATTTTAGTTTTTTTAAACTAACACGAACTCTATCTTCCTTAAAGTATAGTTATATTTGGTAACTCTAACATGCTAGATAGATAGAATAAGAAGATCATATGTATAGTATAAGACTTTATACTATGAATACATTTTATAGTATCGAAAACTCTTGCCTATACCTGTTAGAAATACTACTTTATCTTAGCCTTATATACTTTGGCTACAGAGTATAAAAAGTTTAGTTATTTTCCAGCCATGTTTTTTCAGAGAGACAGTTTAACTCTTCTACTGTTGTCATCTAACGTATTGATAGAGCTATACATATTAATGGATTTGGAATGGCAGTCGAAATTTCACAACTGCAGTGCAGAGAGAGGGAGAGAGAGAGGAAGAGAGTAGAGAACACCATTCACAATTCAAGTGGGCAATTCATTCATTCTGGGATTAGCTGGAACATTTGCCGCACGTTGCACCATAAATTTATCTGGGCATTTTTACTATGCAAAGAGCGAAAAGTGTAGTTTTTTGGCCAAAAAGAAATTAGAGAAACGCCTCGCTGAGGCTGAATTATGACCCTACCTGAGCGACAGACTAACCTAGCGACTCCTGACTCTAAACTCCCGACTCCCGACTCCTAACTCCTGTTCAGTTTCTCGCGGAGACACCTTAACTACCCTGAAATTCATTCATAAATTTCAAGGCAGCGCTTTAAGTTGCCTCGTCTGACACTCGTTTGGGCCATAAAAATGTCGCATTATTTTATGCCGGGACACGTGCGAGGACAACGACGAGGCCGAGAACGACAACGAGAACGAGGACGAAGGACACTTCCGGCATTAACGACTTCAAGGATGTCGAAAACAGGGAAACATTCACCTCTCCATCTCCATCTCCGTCTCTCTGAATGCAACTACTTAAGACTGCGCAATGTGCATATTTGCATGGGAATTGGATAGTTGAAATTAGCCGGGTACTTAAAATGCGTTTACGACTTACGACTTACACTGAATGCCATTCACATGCCAAATGAATACATTGTATACTCGCTTTTATTGTATTTACAAATATGTACGAGCATTATGAATACATAACATGAGATTTATCTGTCATCTCTTACCTGACTCTTTGTCTGTCTGTCTGTCTGTCTCTCCTGTCTACCATTCAGTTTTATAGTTGTACTGTTGAAATTTGCTATAGTTCCTCCTTACCTAATTTATTATCATATTCAGGGGTTATTTTGGATAAATTGTTGTATTCCAGGGAGTAGAAACTTTTATTACTTTTGCCTAACGTTGATAATTGCCTCGAATTGTGCGTTATCTCTTTTTATGCTTGTCAGTCACTGAGTTTTATAGCCAGCCTGTTAATATTTGGTGCTTTTATTCTCAAGGGAATCTTTTTATCATATTGAAAGAATAATTTTGATTAGCTATTAAATTTCGTAGAGTTCGAACCTCATTTGCTTTGTTTAAAGTTGTCTTTTAGACTTTTAAGCCTTGGCTGTCACAGTTCCATTGAGTTTCTTTTGAGGTAATATTTTATTAAATGTAGTTCGGAATTTTTGTAGAATATTTTATTTCTTATTTCATAATAAATTTTTCTATTGATTCGTAACACTTTTAGACCATAACTTTTATAGCCAGACAGTTAAAGTTTCTTATAGATACTTTCCAGCTATTCAGTAATCATATTCAGTGGTCTATTCAAGTTGGATAATGACATTATTTCCCTCCTATAATTAGTCTAGCTTATAATTATGTATAGCTACTATTTAGATATTATCTAGCTACTTTCATATCATATTTAGTATTGCATTTCAGTTGGATAATGACATTATTCCTTCTAACCAACTATTTATAGTATTCGCAACCTTCGCTTATCTTTCAAAGCTTCACTTTTATAACAAGACAGCTGAAATTAGATATAGACACTCCTTTGTTAGGTTTTTATCCAAAATCAGGGCGTATTTTGATCAGTTAGGAAATTCCATTTAGAATAGAAACTTATTTTTTCCTTTGGCCTCAATCATAACATACATACCTACATACATATTTGGCTATCATTTGCGTTTGGTAAATTGCAAATTGTTTAGATTTGTTGCACAATATGAAAATTGTTGCATCCGTCAGATATTCGTGCAACGCTCCCGACACGCAAATTGGTTGAGGCACAACAAAATCTAGAAAATTGAATCATTTCGCACTGACAGCTAAATATGAAATCAGAAATGGAATTACAAAACAGACACTGTCAGGCCCAACTGGCTCCTCTTCCCTCTTCCCGGTTCCCCCATTCCCTATTTGCCCAAAACGGATACGCGGCCAAATTGAATTGTGTCCCCCGTCTAAGCCCTTACCTCTTCAACAAACCCCCTTCCTACTCCTTCCCTGGCCTTCTGTCAGTGAGTTCTTGAGGTGAAAATGCAATTATTTATTAGGAAAAAAATGTATATATACTATATATATACATATTCGTATACACGACAACGGCAAACGCAATCAAAACATGACGCACACACGCCAGTTATAGGAATGAGAGAGAGTGGAAGGCTGGAGGGGAACAGGTTGGGGACGGGGTGGAGGGGAGAGACGCAACTGATAGGGGCACGTATGTAGAATTAGTTTACGAATTGCTGCAGGATACGTGGGGCAACATTTTACAGCAAACAATTTCCCATTGCAGTGGATGGCAGAAGGAGGCAGGAGATAGGAGGAAGGAGACAGGAGACAGGAGCAAGAAGACGCTGTCAGTTGCACAGTGGCACAAAACAACAAAATAGTCAACAACAAATTTGGCAAACTAAATACAATTTCACACATATACAAAAATAAGAAGAATTCAAAATGCTAAAAAGTTCAAAGTAAGTAAGAATTTAAGGTCTATTTTTTCAATGTCTGTATAGTTAAATAACTATTCGAAAAATAAACCGACGTTAATAGTATAGAAAGTATTGTGAAATTGAAAGATATCTGCCAAATAAAAAATATATGCACATTGAAAAAATGGGCCTCAATATATTTTTTGGAACCTCTCACTATAATATTGAGAATAAAAATATCAATTGCAGATAGACAGCGCTGCTTAATAATACCTTTTTTTTAAAAAATACCTTTTAAGGTAGGTTGTAAATATGTAAAATTGTATATCTAGATGTAATCATCATCACATTTAATATAGTATACATTTATCTAAAGGAAAACTTAATCGTATACATATATAAATCGTATGTGTTGTTGGGATAATATGTAAATATACACATTTAATTTTGTTTGATACCTTGGCATTTCAAATATTTTTATTTTTGCTGCATTTTATTTGATGCTGTCCCACTGTAGTCAGCTCATAGACATAGGCATAGACATAGACATAGAGGGAGTCCCAAAAACCTTGTTGTCTGGCAGCTGGGGGAATTGGAATTGGCTTGGTTTTGGT
The DNA here is from genome assembly GCA_035044365.1 of Drosophila neotestacea. Taxonomy (NCBI): domain Eukaryota; kingdom Metazoa; phylum Arthropoda; class Insecta; order Diptera; family Drosophilidae; genus Drosophila; species Drosophila neotestacea. The sequence goes on from JAWNMD010000332.1 coordinate 1,463,681, forward strand.
TTCGGTTAAGGTCCTGGGGTTCGAGGCATACTGCTCTCGGGCCTCGCCTCGGGAGATGTGTGTGGAGATGCGGGCAATGGCAATGGGCAAGGGAGGGGAGTGAGTAAAATTTGTAGCACATGTAACGGCAGCAATGCAATACAAATTTTTTGGAAGCTCTATTAAGCGTTGCCAACAGGAAAAATCCCCAATCCCCAATCCCCATAACCCCAAAATAAAAAAAACTCAACCAATTCGAACCGAACCAAAGCCGAAATCCGACCTGAGTTCTGGGCAACGGAAAACACGCTGATTGTGGGGAAAAAGGAGTATAAACTTTTAAAAGAAAACTTAAGAGTGTGGGTGTGTGGTAGTGTGTGTGTGTAGATTTTTGAAATGAATATGCATAGGCGCGAGGGCGTGGCAGAGGCGCACGGTGCCGGAAAAACTCTTGGCAAAAGTAAATTTAAAAGTTTTTCATGCGCTGCCGTCTTTCTATTCTCCTCCTACTCCTCTTCCCCTCCACCTTCCCCTTGCCAGCCCCTGAGAGATATGAGTAGCGCTCACTTTTAGACAAGTTTTCCTAGTTTTTTGGGGTAACGTGGAACGCGGAAAGCGAGGCACGTGGATGGCAAGAGATTCGCTCGCAATACCAGAAAATGTGCGATAATTCACATAAGCAGTCTTATCATATGTATGAGTGTGTATCTTTGGCTAGTGTGTGTGTGTGTGTGTTTGGGATTTCCTGCGGAAAGAAAGCACCTCCCAAGCATTTAGGCATGCAAAGTTTTCACTGTGGCACGTTCCACTAGAAAGCTATTAAGATGCCCCCAAAGAGAAAAGTTAGTATCAGCATCAGCAAAGATAAAATGTGAGATCAAATTTCAACTTCTTAAGTCATGTTACATATCTGTTAATATTTTCAATAATTTAAACTAGTTACTAGTGCTTTCGGAACGAGCTCTGAAACTTATTTGTGTTATGTTATGTTAGATACTTTAAAAACTAGTAGCATAACAAATCTCAGCACTGTGAGAAAAGTAGTTTCCAAGTTTTATCACTAAACTACTTTTTAAAGTTGTCTGTGAATCTGTTTCAAATTAAAATAGTTGAGAATGTCATATTTTACTCCAAATAATAAGCTAGAGCTATTGGTATCTTATGTAGTTATTTTTATTCTTAATTAAAATAGATTTTTTGTTACAAATGATTTGCATTTGAACTAGTTCCGAGTTAATTCGGCTGCTCTTTACTACTACTACTTTACTACTTCTACTACTCTTTAAACCAGTTTTAATGTGAGTGATACTTATAAGAAAATGATTGTAATATTCATACTTTAAAGCTCAAACTTTACATTAATGTGAACCAGTTTATTCAAATTTGAGCCAGTTCGAAATCGCACTTTTAACTACAGCTGTAATTGCAGCAATTGAGTTTGCTTGAATATAATCTACAATTAATGTTTGTCATTCTTAAGCTTTTCCTGCTGAACCATTGCTTAACCAGTCTGTGAACCATTTGTTTAAGCCCACTTGGAGCATAAAACATGATATTTACTTCATTCTCTGCATACTAATCTTAAGTTATCTCGGTTCTGTTCTGGCCATTTCTCTTGGCAATTTTTAAGAAATCGCAACTAACATTTTCGCACGCACGCATCCGAAAACCATTTAAATAACGCTCCATCATCAGGCACACCCACATACACACAGACACCTAGAGGAAACTTTTACCTTTCCCATCGTATCCCATCCCGGTTTTCCCCTTTAGGGGCTACTGCTCCTGTAGTGTTTCGTGGAGTCGTTCCATGTCGCATCTCGTTTTTTGGGAGCTGGCGTTGATAAATGCACAGAGCATAAAAGTTGAAGCAAAACTACTTTTGGGGTTTTTAGGCAAATTTTCGCCCTGGAACTAAAAACGTAGCCAACTACTTTCCACTTACCTGGAGCTGGCGTTGTGCCACGCCCCTTTCCCCAAACCCAGAGCCAAGACCAAACTTAGACCCAAATCCCATTCTACTTTTCCACCAAATCGCTGGGGCCATTAGAGCTCTGGCAAAAACGCCGCTAAATGCGATGTGAATTATTTAAGGCACGTGTGTTGTGCAGAATGCGGCAAATTCGACAGTGAAATGCATTTATTATTGAAGATACCGACGACCGAGAAGTACCAGCATTTTACCTCTCCCCCACCACCTCTTTCTCTCTATTACCCTCCTTTCAAGTGGTAGTTCTGAAGCTGTTGCCAAATGGCTGCGGAATCCTTCGCCTGACAAGCCAACCAATTATGTTCGCCTGATGAGTGTGTAACGAGAAGAGAAGAGTCCCCTACCACCCCTCTCCCCCTTTGTGGGAAGAGGGAAATGGGGTGGGGGGGGGGGGTATTTTGATAAACGCTTTACAGTTTGAAAAGTTTTGTGCTGTGTGGCACGTGATTGGAATTACGCGTGCCACAGCCAACTACAGCTCAGCCTCAGCCTCAGCCTCAACTTCAGCTTCAGCTACAGATTCTTGCCACAAAAGTGGAAATTTTACACGACTTACGATTATGTGTGGCCGCCAAGTAGATGAAGGGAGAAGTGACAGCAGGCGGGGAGGAAAGTTTGTGGCAAGTAGCAAGTGGCAAGTGACAAGGTGGCAGGCAAAACATGTTTCTGATTTTGGCAATCGACAAATGTTTGTTGCACACACTGTTCCAAAATTAGCATCAATTTATTTAGGCATAATTAATTTATTCCACAAAACGTCTGCATTGGAGAGTTTCCCATTTTTGTAGCGATTTTAATATCTTAAAATCTTCAATTTAATTTCTTATCCGTTATAAATTATATACTTTTTGCAGTTTTTCTTTGGTCCAATAACTTGAAGATTCTGTGTAGAGACATTCACAAATTTAATGCATAATTAAAATATTATATCGATGAATTTTTATACAACTTTATTTGGTTGACAAAATGGATTTATTTTATATATTTTATTTTGAAGACAGGAAATTAATTGGCCTTTTATTATTTTTATAACTCTTTATTAATTTAAAGAATTTTGTGCTTTGGAGTTAATAGTTTTCGGAACAACCCCTTCAGTGAAAAAACTACCTGTGTATTTTATGTGATGTTTATTTTGATAGCAAAGTGGTAAATTGGAAATACAAATTGGATTGTAATGTAGTTAGTTTTACATCTGGCGATATATTTATATATATGTAAATATATATATATATATTTATGTGTTTATGTATATTTATAGTGTAGACCTAGGCTGTCTCTTTCTCTCTCTTGCCATTCTCTAGTGCATTCTCACAGTGGTCTCAGTCTTTCTTCAGTTGGCCGCCGGTTCGCCATTTCCCTGCACATGGAGTATCATCTCGAAGGGATCCCATTCAAGATCAGATTCATGTTTGACACGTCGCCTACCGCCACCTCCGTGCAACGGATGATGGTGATGATGATGAGGCGGATGCGGATGCAATGCGCCATGATGTGGCAACTGATGTTGCACCAATCCAATTGGCATATCCTGCGCATGCTCCGCCAGTCCTGGAGGTCTATACAGTTGCAATTGCTGGGTATGCGCAAGTCCAACTCCCGCCTGTTGTTGTTGTTGTTGTAGATGATGATGAGGATGTGGATGATGATGTTGCTGCTGTTGCTGCTGCTGCTCACTGACCATCTCCTGAATGTGCTCACGTGTCTGCTCCCGCTCGTCCACCTTCCGCAGCAGCATCTCCCGCATAAAGGACATGCGCTCAAAGTGCTCCCAATTGGATCGGAAGCCCTGCTGTCCATACTGAGCATGTCGCTCCTTCTGTAGCTCGTCCACGTAACGCTGCTTGATGATCGACCAACGTGTCTGCATAAGGGCTGCAAGCGAGAGATGAACTCCATTAGACTCGGAAAGTCGCCTAATTAGGGGCCTCGTCACTTCAAATCGGGTTGCTAAGTTAGCTGGTTGTTAAAAACAATTTTGACTTTCTTTTCTCCAAATTTGAGTATGCAGGATTGTTATCGATGATTATGCAGGGGTTTATGGAAAGTTGCGATAAAATTTGTTGCATTTGTGTCGGAATGATATGCAGTGGAAAAGGCGCAACGCAAAATAATTCTTCCCATTTTCTTAGAAAATCCCAATTAGTCAATTTCAAAGATTGCAAAAGCTTTGAAAATCATCAAGTCAACCGTGGGTGGTGTTTTAAAGTTTTAAAGCAGACTCACACTGTAGATAGAGCCAGGCAACAATGAAGAGTGATATTTAGAGGCGTTAGCGAAACCCAAAGGTGATAAGGTCATTGCGAGGAAGTCCGGAGTTGAATAACGATGATAGAGCAAAAAGACTGTAAACCAGCGCTTCCAATATTTGACGAATATAACTTTCGGAAAGTATATGGGCCAACATATGCGTAGAACATCCTAACAGGTCGGATAAACAAAATTTAAACTCAAAAAACTCGTTGCTCGTCTGCCCTACAACCAAGTTCTAACCAAATTTCAAGGGTGCATAATATTGGATGATGATAAGTACTTTAAAATGCATTTTAAGCAGCTTCCAGGGCCCAAAATTTATTATGCCTATAAGCGTAAATGTGTTGCCGCAAAATTTAAAAATATATCGATGGACAAGTTTGGAAAAAAAGTTTTAATCTGGCAAGATACATATTTTGTTCCTTCTTTCTACATATTCTGAAAATTTCATAGCGATCGGATAATTAATACTAAAGATAGACTAGTCTTATTTAAATTTAGAAAGATATAAAAAGTTCTTTTACTTCTGCACTCCAAAATGACTTTTTATTACTATCGGACAATATCTTTAACTGACTGATCTAGAAGTTTTATTAATATTTGGATTAATTCATACTTAGATTTACTAATCACAAAAAACACGTCTAACAGTCCTTAAAATTTGCATCATGATCGGATGTCTTATACAGAAGTTACACTACTCGGAAAGTGCATTGAAATTAATATTCTTGGTCGTTCTTCTAGATACAGAGTATCTCGTAGTCGAGCATACTCTATATTTCCCCGTTAGTGCCCCTATATTCAATGTAGAGTTACTTACTTGGCGTCAGGCCCATCTCGGTGGCCGCCTCCTTCCACACAGCTGAGGTGCGGCTCTGGCCTTGCCCCTTCTCGCTACGCTGCCGTCCCGCCCACAGAGAGGGGCGCGCCTTGATGGCATCGATGATCCGACCTCGCATGCTGTTATGCAATGAACTGGGCCGGCCCAGTTTGCGAGAAGGCGTGGTCGTTGCCTCTACGGTGACAGAAGCCGGAGGCACGAGTCCGGTGAAGACGGTATAGTTCATGCCATGTGCGGGAGGTTGCGCGATCAGATGTGGCAACTCTGTCGTGGACGGTGGAGTTGGAGGGGTCGCCGTGGCCGTTGACTGCAGCCAACTAAAGCTGCCGCTGGGACGACCGCGTCCGTGTGTGGCACTTGGCAATGGCGGTGGCGGCAACGTTGGAGGTGATCCTCCCACCTGCAGTACCGATTCGTCACCAGGTGGCACTGCATCGGATGTGGCAACGCTTGATTGGGCGCCAACAATCTTGGCCACAGTTATGTTGTACATAAAGGACATGGGCTCAAAGTGCTCCCATTTGGTGTTGAAGCGCTCTTTGTGAAGGATCTGGCGATGCACCAAATTGTGATAATGATACTTCATTTGGCTCCAAATTGACTGCAATTTTACTGTGCGAAAGAAGAGAGAATGGAAGACGTTCAAAGTGAAAAGGAAGTTCATATTTTAAAATAAGCTCTAATAATTATTTTCAATTAAATTTTAAAATGAAAGCTCGTTTTTACAGAGTAGTTTTAAGGCTAGAAGACTCTGAAATAAACATAAAATACACTAGAAAATAAAAAAGTATTTCCAAATAAGGGAAAACGACTTATAATTATATAAGGCATAATTAAATATTTGAAAATAGAATATTCTATCATATTAAAGATGTAAATTAATATTCAAATTATTTCACTTTACAAAACTAATTACTGCTTTTTTTTGTTTTGATACCCTTTCTTCCTTTGCTTTACCCTAAGAAGCCAAAGAACAAACAAACATTGCAAAAGTTTTGACACGACGCGTCGTGAGTGCATCTATTTTTAGACTCACGCACGCAAAGCATAAAAACAAAAGTGTCTCTCTTTGTCTTGGAGAGCATTGTGACAGAGAGTAAGAGAGAGAGAGAGCCAGAGTGACAGCAAAATAAAACGAAATGCAAAACAATAACAAATTGACCAAAGGCTGAGCTTGCAATCTGTTGTTGTTGGTGTTGCTCTCATACGATACACACGTTACGGCTATCTCTGTCGCACTCACCTGTAGGCACATGGCCGCCAAACTGTTCGGCGATCTCGTTCCACATGGGCGAAGTGACGCTGCGGCACAAGTGGAGCTTGTTGTTGGAATCCCAAATCTCTGGATACTTCTTGATGGCCTTCAACAGCTGAGCACGATTCACAAATGGATCCTCCTTGGGCATGGCTAAAGGATGTGGATGTGGATGCAGTTGCGGATGTGGATGCTGTGTAGAGCTGGAGGCGATGATGGCGACGACGACGACGACGGCGGCGGCGAGAGCAGCGGACGCGGAGCACAACTGCGTCCTTTGACATCAATTATCGGCGAATAACTGAAAGTAGAGTTTGCAAAATATGCGAATTGAAAATGAAAAGGCAAAGCGATTGAGGAAAATAGAGAAAACGATGACGACGTCGGGGCAACGACGACGCCAGCGACGACGACGACGACGACGGCGACGGCGATTGTTTGCTGTTGTTTCTGTTGCTTTTGTTGTTCTTGTTGTTGGGGCGCAGCGATGCCGAGAGATTGGAAAGCAATGTAGCAGAGGCAAAAGCAGCGCAAAAGCGGCGAAAGCGCACACGAGATGAGATACACAAAATGCAAGCGAGAAGAGAGAACAGACAGAATGTGCAAAAAAAAAGCAGCAACAGTTCGGCAACGACAGTCAGTCTGTGTGTGTGTGTGTGTGTGTGCTTATAGGTGCGCCGGTGAGGGTGAGGGCGGGGGAGACTGCTGCTGTGTGCTACATCCATACATATATAAGACGAGGCGACAACCAAAGCGAACACAACAAAACAGACAAAGGCAACGAAACCAAAGAGACAGAAGCAGCAACGAACCTTATGGAAGAAACAGAAACAGAGCTGCAAAAAGCAAAAAGAAAAAATGACAACAGCAAAATGAACTAAAAGAAGAAAGAGAAAAAAACAAAAACATTGAAGCAAGGCAAGCAAATGATGGCAGCCCGCAAAAGAAAGGCAACGATAAACAACGGCGACGCCGACGCCAACGTCAACGTATACGTTGGGGCCACTTGCATGTGCCGGTGTGTGAGTGAATGTGTGTCTGTGTGTGTGTTTTTGCCACAGCCTCGTCGCAATATACTGTATAGAAGGTGGCAACGCCGTCGTCGGCTTGGAGCACAGTCGGGCCGCATTAGAAGCGATGGCAAAACTCGGGCTGCCGCTCTCCGCGAATGCGAATGTGAAACAAAAGAGCAGCGACAAACAGCGATGAGTGTTGAGCAAAATGCAGGCACACAAACAGAGCAAAATGCACGACGCGACGTCAGCAGAGGCAGAGGCAAAAGCAGCACAGGCCGTAGTCACAGACGCAGCTAAGTAGAGACCCGGCCAGGCTGTCTAAACCAACAACAACAACACTAACTATCGCCTAGCGACTGACTTAAAGGTGGATTTGGGTGTTGCGGGTGTTCGGTCGGTTGGTTGGTCGCTCGGTCGATCTGTCGGACAGTTGGTCGTTTTGGGGGGCTACGTGCAATGAACCCATTTCACAGTCACTACAACTACAACTACAACTGCAATTGCACACAGCACGCACACCGTTGTGCTTGTATTGGTGCTGAGTGCACCCACTGCATACGCTTTTTTGCCAACGCAATCCACAACAACAGCAACAACAACTGAGGCAAGAAAAGTAGGCGAGAAATCTTCCAACAGTTTAGCCTTTGCAACAGGGTGTCTCACTGTTTCATAGGGTGACCATGACATATTGTCTAATGTGGATAACAAGTTGGCTAATCCAATAAGATAAAAGAGATGTGGTTGCCACACCAAACTTTGGAGTAAAATAGTGTACCCACTTTTTATGTGTACCAAAAATTATCTAATTGTGGTACAAATGTACACAATATTGTAATTATTTCTGCTAAAAATATTATATAGTGTTTGCAAAAGAATCTTAATAAATTTGACTTTAATATTGTAAATCTTCATATGTATTTTTCCTATTTAACTGCTAAAAAACTTTAATGCTTTGTATTGAATTAGGAATAGAGACATAACTATAAAATATTCCACTTGTGTGGTTCAAAGTTCGGATTGGTTTTATGACCAATAGAAAAGGGAAAAGCTTACTTATAACAGAGATCTAATGTCATCAGCATCCCCTCAATGATTGTGAAACTTTTTTGGTTTTGGGGGCATAATTTAACCATGAATTGGGTTTAGATTGTTGTGGTCTGAGAGATCATGGATTTCTATTCCTTATCGTAAGTACGCACAGTTTCTTCATCAATTATTCAATGGCATGACATTGGTCCAACTGATACCCATTGGATAGCCCTTCCTTCCTATTCTATTCTATTCTATTCTATACGGTTTCATTCCTTTTAGCATTTCTAATGCTGTTGTTAATGTTTTTAATGTTTGTCGTTTTATTGGCTACTGTATTTTTTTTCCCTTTCCTATTTTGTTTGTTCTTGTTTTTTTCTTTTTTGGATGGGGATATCGGAGAACATCTGTGGGATATGTGAACGCACACGCGCTTATCTGGAAGCGGTGTCTTTAATTTTTATGACTGCATAAATGGTCCTGAGCACCCCCGACTCCCGAGTCTATGGCAGCCTTGGAACCGACCCCTGCTTCGGTCCAGGGCCAACGTAATTTGCTAGATTAGAATTAATTTCGAGGCTCGAACTCTGCTCATAGGCAAACTTGGACAGTAAACTGAGAAGAGAAGCGACGTGAAGTAAAGTAAAGAAGAGAACGTAATGTATCTGAGGCTGAGGCTGAAGCTAAGGTTGAGGTTGAGGCACGACAAGACAGGCAGATAGACAGACAGACAGACAGACGGTCGGACAGACAGGCAGGCAGGCAGGCAGGCAGTCAGGCTCCACATCAATTGTCGTTCTGAAGATGGGCTTGAAACTGGCATTGCGTGGGCTAGGGGTTACAGAGTGAGTGAGAGGGGGGAGGAGTGGCGGGTTAGGGGTGTGGGTCTGTCTGCAGTATGTGTTGCCTTTGTTGGGTTTTTATTTTCATTTATGCTTTTTAAGTGCTTCATTAAAATCGCGTATGGCCACGGTTTGGGGTCGCTGCTGGGATCTCTGTATCTCTCTCTCTCCCTCTCTCTCTCTCTCTCTCTCTCTCTCTGTCTCTTTGAGGCTGGGGCGGACAGACCTTTGTCAGCGTCATCAAGCACCGATACACACACTTGCACACTCACACAGATACGGATACACAAAAAGAAGTATCTTTCAGATACATGTCCAAAACGTAAAGAAAGCAAAGCCTAAAAAAACGCACGACAACGCTAAAAAGAAATAATAATAATAAAATAACAAGTAAGAATATGCCAGTTTGGGGTATGCTCAACCAGCAGATACTCACTAAATATACTTAATTTATTTAATAACTATTGCATTTATAGTGTGATCTTGGGAAAACATTTAGTACTTATATTAGAAAGTTAGGATGTAACAACTTAAATAGCAAATGCCTATTAAATATTTTCTTAACTAGTGATATTGTATCAAGAGAATATGCTTAGTTGACAGATACCTTGCAAATTGTCTATGTTATTACATAACTTTCGTATTAAACAGATCTGTAAAGATCATTATGTTAGAAAAAACTATTAATCAGCAATCAATAAAAAATAATTCGTTTTTTAAAGATAGATTACAATTAAAAATGTGATTAAATTCAAGAAGTGATTGCAATCCTCATAGATTTTATGAGATCGCAACCCCTTATAGCTCTGATATTGGGAAATATTTGGACATAGAGGCACTTCTAAATAAGTATAAATAATCTTGATATTAGAATCTGAATCATTCTAAATTACAGAAAGAATTCCAAATAGATTAAAACTAGACTGACATCTTATATAGATACTTAATGGATTTCAACAGTCTGTTGCATTTGGAAAACCCTTTTTTGTGTGTCAGTTTTACGGTTACAGGGTATTCAAAAAAAAGCTACAAAAGTAAAAGAAGAATTATAAGCAAACATGTTTTTCACTCGACTCTCGGCCTGGCCACAAACTTCAGCCACAAAGACGCAGCTTCAACTCCGGTTTCTGCCCCATTTGTGTCTGTCTGTGTGTGTGTTTGTGCTTTTTTCTTGGGCTGCGTGGCAATAAGTGTGCCCCGTGTGCAAAAAAAAAAGAAAGAAAAGAAGTTAAGTATCAGCCGCTTGTTGTTGTATGCTTTTTTTTAAGGTGCGCATATAAAGAGGCCTTCTTAACTGCCAGACTCAGTCCACAGAGTTTCCAGATCCCAGATAACACCAGCAACAACAACACCAGCAACAACAACAACAACGGCTAAAATAATGGTGGGACTACAGTCCAATCCACAATCCGTTGGCCACTTGGCAAAACTCCTTTTCATCCTCAAATCACATACAGTAGCAAAAAATTTCGACAGTTATTTACGATTAGCACAAAAGATACGAGACATGACATGCGCTGAGATGCCGCACTGAGATGCAGATGCTTTTGGGGGCACGATCAGGAGGAGGGGGCAAGAAGGAGGGGAGGGGGGGGCAGTGGCAAGAGGCAGCCTTTGGCTACTGTTGCATGCCCCGCAGACACACACAGCGGGTGAACGTGAACGCCGGCCAACTCCAAATGGAGTCCCAACTGTTGCCGAGACCCAAAAGCATTTTTAATGTTTGTTTACCTTTTGGGTTTTTGGTTTTTTTTTTGCAAAAGTTCCCGAGAATGGAGACAGATCTTCATTTTTATGAGCTTCGTTTGATGATCAATTAAATGCTTCTGACACTTTTTCAAAAACCTTTTTTCGGTCCCAAAAAATAAAAAAAACAAACAAAAAAAGAATAAGGAGTGCAGACTAAACAAAAGAAGGAATATACAACTTAAGTAAAGTTTAATCTTTGTGCATTTCAAGCTCTTTTCAAGAGTTTTTTATTAGAAAACTTAACAGAATTACAAATTTGTTTCCCATCAAACTTGAAAACTGATCCGTAACTGTTTGGACAATGATATTATAGTAATTTAGTGTTATAAATAAGAAAGTTCAAGAACTAGGCCCACTTTTTTAATGTCTATATAAGTTCTCAAATAACTTTCCGAATGATACACTGACTTAAAATGAAACTAATGTGAAATTCAAAAAAATTTATCAAATAAAACTTATATGGACACTGCACATTGAACTTTAAACTTATAAAACTTGGTATATAGCCTGACGTAGGAGTTTTATTACAAAATATGTTTTACATTTAATATAGCTTACAATAAAAATGTATTCTGTTCATAAGAACTTTTAAAAACTGTGATCCAAAAGTATTTCTGGTTTATATCCCAGAAACTATAATTGCCAAGCTAATGAAATTTGATATTTAGACTCCCAATATACTATTAAATAATTTAAATACGCAGAACTGCTTTAAATTTTAACAATTTTATACCAAAATATCAATAAAATCAGTTGAAATCTAAAGAAAAAAGCTAAAAACAAATTAAACTGAAACCAATTCGAATTGTTCCACATTAAAATGTATATTTACGAGTGTGTAACTCGATCGCTAGCGGATTTAAACTCTATATACGATTACCCAAATGAGGTCATTTCGAATTGCGGACAATCTTAAAGTTCAGTTAAGCGAAATTTATGAGATTTAGCGAAAAAGGCGTCAACTTCATGAATAAATTAGTTGACGATAATAAAAGGCTACATTCATGTGCATTTTCTTCATTTCCACAATAGAGAGTGACAGGGAAGGGGAGAGAGAGAGAGAGTGAGAGAATGTGAATGAGAGAAAGAATTTATTGACTCATGCGTCCTGTTGCGTGCCATGCAATTTAAAATGGGGGGCTGGGCGAAATGGGGGCGTGGCAATTGCAGCTCTCCTGCATTTGCGTGCATTTTAATACACTTTATCATTTGCCTGCTGTGCACTTTGTTTTATTATTTATATTTACTATAATTTTCCGCGCTGCTTCGTTGTAAATAACCGTTGAGATTACATTGCACGAGTCAGAGATACCACGTAATAAAAGATGGAGTGATAAATGAGCTGATAAAAACAGCATTCAATTAAAGCAAATTTAAAAGTATTGAATTATTTAAATGTTCTGAATACTAGTTGATGATTTAATTATAGATTAAACAGGGAGAGCATTTAAGAATTTACATTAATATTTAAACTATTTTTAGTAGAATTTTGTAATGATTTTTTAGTTTTGCTAAATAAAGAAGCAATTTCACTTAGGAAAAACAAATGATGCAAATGTGAAGTAGTTGAAGATTTAATTAAAGTTTAAACAGATAGACAATTTAAATAATGTAAAATTTAAAGTATTTATAGAAGAATTGCTTAATGATTTTTAAGATTTGCAGAATTAAGACTTGACACTTGCGAAAAGCCAATGTTTTAAAACTGATTCTTTCAAATGATTCAAATATTCTATCAATAAATGGAAATCAGAACGTTTCAGCTTTATGGTTTATTATAAATGTGTTTACAGATACTTTTGCCCTGCTAACAATTAGCAATCTCTACTTGTGCCACAATTACAGGGTATTGCATAGACCAATAAAATGCACAGCTGGGGTCGCTGCTTTTAGTGGGTGGGGTTAGTTACCCTAAGGGCATGGGCGGTTAAGTGGAAATGCAATAATTATAATTAAATGCATTTTTACGTGCCGTTTCTTGCGTTTCGGCCTTTTCTCTATGCAAATAAATAATTGCACACCTTTCCCGTGCTCAACCTAACAACAACAACAATAGCCACAATTAATTGCATTAAAAGTTTTTTGCATATTTCGAATATAAAAATGCCACTATATCATTACACAAAACTAATTTTAGTATGCCATTAAATTTGTTTATTAAAAGCAATTCATTAAATTATACAATTTTATTGTTGTGATAGTTGTAAAATGTACAACAATTTTGTAGTTTGAGAACTGTAGAGAATATTTATTTAGATATTGAGAAATTGTAAAGTTTAAATTGGAAATTAAGAAGTGATTTAAATATAACAAATTTACTAAGAATGATTTTGAAAGAGAATTAAATAGAATAATCAGCATAGAAATCAATTCACTTTAAGAAAAGGATTAACACCTAAATTTTTATTTTCTTCAACAATTTTTATCTAGATTTGTTTACTTAGTTTTACTTACAAATTATAAGTTTTAACCCTTTTTCACTTCATTAAACATTTAAGCAAAGAATTTCAAAAATTGTCAGTGAAAGGAATTTTTATCTTTATTCTATCAAAATATTGAAATCAATTTCGTTATCGATTTACAGATATCCTTAATAAAATAATGATCAAATAAAGAAAGACCTATTTATAAATAAAATAAATTTATTATATTTTTCACATCAGTCTTTTTTTCGTAATGTCATCTACATACATATAAATTCATGTTCTCTTTGTTATTGTAATTGCCATAAGGTCAAAATTGCGTGCAGAAAAGGGGAAAAAACATAAAGCCAAATTAAAAGAAGAGCAAAAAAAGCGAAACAAATGCGAAATAAATTCAAATTGCTTTTGGCACCAAATCAAAATGCAGCATAAAAAAAATGTGAAATGTGCAGTGCAAAAGAAGCGAACAACAAAACAAAAATTGGTATGAAATATGCTAAAAGCGAAGCACAGTAAAAACAAGCCAAGAAATGTAAACTTTCATACAACGAAGTCGGGATACACTACAAAATATAAATGATAAATATAATGTAGTAGTGAAAACGATACCTAAAAACAATTCAAAGTGCATAAAAGATCTGTTGACAGAGATTTCTGACTACTCTCTCATGTGCTTAATAAAAGTAATGACTATATGTAGTAATAAAATCTAAAATAGTAATTAATTTAAATATAAAAATATTAGAAATTATTAACTTGTAATAATAATAAAAACTTGAAATATTAAATAGTATTCTGTATTCAAAACAAAGTTGATATAGTTGTTGAATAAGATACAATTTTCAACTTATAAATGCTACATTATTATTTTTGTTAACAAAATATTATTGATACGAACAAGAAAATTGACTTGTATTAATTATTTTCATACCGTTGTATATTTTCTTATTAATTGATTTAACCGATGAATTAGAAAAGTGATATGTAGACCTTTGTATTGAATAGTACACAGTTTTTTACCTCCTACAAATGAGACTTATGTAAGAGACTAAATAGTTGGGCAAAGTTATCTACATATATGGTGATGTATTTATAAACAATATATCTGCTATATTTATAAATAAATATTTATGCTTGTTTATTTTTAATTTTTTATTCATCAGAGTTGAAGGCCTTATTACTTGCTAGCTCTTCCTGAAATCTGCCCCATTTAGACTTAATATTAATATTTTAATAATAACTTTAATAATAATAACTTAATATTTTAATAATATTTAATATTAATTAATATTTTAATAATTTAACTTATATCTAATTAAATGAAATATAAAATATCCATTACGTGTCTTATAGCTGATGTACCCTATAGTTGAGGCTCTTCGCATGCATATAAAAAATCAGTTTTAATAAACGTGTCAGGCAACAAAGAGGCAACGGTAGCTGCTACGTGTCCGTGCAACGTAAGCCTGTACAAGTGTGTGTGTGCGTGTGTGAGTGTGTGTGCGTGCATGCAACGCATTAATTATGAATTTAATTCACTGGGGCCGTTCGTTAGGGCAACAGCAACAGCAGCAGCAACAGCAACAGCAACAGCAACAGCAGCAACTATTGAGGGACAATCGGTTTGTTGCAGCAC
This sequence comes from Drosophila neotestacea, assembly GCA_035044365.1. Lineage (NCBI taxonomy): Eukaryota > Metazoa > Arthropoda > Insecta > Diptera > Drosophilidae > Drosophila > Drosophila neotestacea. Next base: position 1,478,691 of record JAWNMD010000332.1, read on the forward strand.
GAACAGTGGAGCAGCAAGGGGGAGGCCAAAAAAGGGGGTGAGGGGCAGTTTGGCCACTTGCGATGCGGTCGCAACGCCAAACGGCACTCTTGACGAGGGTCAGTACAAATCGCGAGGTGAGGAGGGGTTATGGCAAAGGGGCAACGGTGGGGGGGGGAATGTGGCAAGTGGCAAAGTCAACAAATGTGCAACGGACACAATTTTCTCAATGCACAAACATGAGGCGGAGCCAGCGGCCAAATGGTGAGCACTCCTCAACATGCCCCGCCCCGTGCCGCCCATCTTCCCCATATCCCCCAACCCCTCCGCTTACCCCTTTTCCCCATCAACTGTCACTAGCCGTGTGTGTGTGTGTGTGTGTCTTTGTTGTTGTCAGTTGCCACTTTTTTTCATTGTTGTTGTTTTGTAATTTTTCATTGGAAATATCGCGCTACGCACTTGATTGCAGCATTTAATTAAAGCAACAGCAACAACCAAAGCAACAACAACCACAACAACAACAACAACAAAGAGAACAACAACAACAACAACATCCTGAGGCAACAACTAAAAACTGAACAACATGTTGCCGAGATATTTATGCGCAACACTTGACAGATTTATTTATGCGATGCTGAGGCTATGTTTTTTTTTGTTTTGTTTTTTGGTGTCTTGATTTTAGCCAACATCAAAATGAAGCTAAAAACTAGAAAGAGTAAGAGACAGCAGAAAAGAAACGAACAGGAGTTGAGAAGACAACCAAAGAGAAGAGAAGTGAAGAGTTCAGAAGAAAGCAACTCATGTTTAATTGCTGCTTCTGCATCACATAAAACATTTGAAGCTAACAAAAAGACAAAGTTTGAAAAAACTTTGTATGTTAAATATTCCAAATACTGAACTTAGTAATATCGAAGTAACTTCAAATTAGATTTGGTTTTGGTAATGGAAAACTAGAAGAGTTATAACTACCAGCAAGGCCAAATCACTATATCATATAGCTTCCATAACACTGATCAGTCAAAAGCTCACTTTCAGTATAAAGAACTTATTCTGTTTTTTTGACAAGTATATTTTAATGAAACTTGCAGATTATATGTCTGGTATTATTTGATACAAACTGACCAATAACTATATTATACAGCTGTCATTACTCTTAATTTGATTAAAAGTTAGAGCTCGACATTTAAAAGTTTAAAGTTTTATACCTAAAAATGATATTTTTTCAAAAAATTCCTTATCAATACTCCCGAGAATTTAGAACCATTAAAAAAAATGTATTTTTAAAAGCAAGAAACAAACTATTTGTAAATGTAGAATCAAATTATAGATCAAACCAGTTTCAAAATAATAATCCATATAGAAATCGTTTAAGTTTTGCCAAGGTTATGCAAGTTTTAAGCTTGGTTAGGTCCGGAAAATCAGCTCGGCTAGCTTTATTTATTACTGTTAGAAAAATTATTATTTTTAGTCCTTCTTAGAGGTATTTTAATTTTCTATTTGTGCATGTATTTGTTTACTTGGGTTTTTGGCTGAGCCATAGAAAATGAAAAGATTGAACAAATAGTAGAAAATTCATCCCTCATTTTTATACTATTCTTAACTTTAGCAACCCGTAATAAATTGAGATTATTTTAACAAATCCCCAGAGCTAAACTATTTGTTTTTGGGCATTCCTTGGTTGCCTTAGATAAATATTGAAAAGTCTGTCAGCCCACGAGATCATGTGAATATTTGAATTTCTTGCAAACCCCAAAATATGTATATGTGTACATTTATTCATTATTTCTGTTTTTCGATTTCGATTTCAATTTCATATTTCTAGCACCCAATTTCATAGGCTTCGATTTGGGCATCGTTGCTGGTGCATCGAAAGCTGCCCTCATAAATCACAACACATTTTCATTTTTCTTCTTCCATTCTATTTTTTTTGGCAACTTAAAATTTAATTAAAATAGAATGGTAAAGCCTAGGCCAGTCCTCTTCCGACCCAATGCTAACCCAGTTCATATCAAAACTATAAAGAAAGCGAGCTAACAACGAGAAAATACCCTTTAATTGTAAAAATAAATTGTAGCATTATTAAAGAAGAAGTTTTGAACACAATAATTTACAAGACAAATCATACAACTTGAATAACATTTTTAATAGAAATGTAAGTAGTCAAGACTGAAAAGTTTGTTAACGATATACCTAAAAAGTTTCCTCAGTTTTACAGCTTTATTTTTTATGTGATACAATAATACTCTCTAGCTTGATTTGAAATATGTAGTAGCTACACCCAAAATAAGTATGTATACAAAGTTTCATAAAGATATCCCCAATACTTAATGAGTTCACTTAGTTAGTAGTACAGATAGATGAACATAAGAACACAAAGTGATTGGTATAGTTAGAATTCTCTTTGGTAAGTGTATAAAGAGCGACAATTTTTCAAATGTCGAAGGCAAGGCAAAGAAAATGTTTGAATCTGTTGCTAGTTTCGAAAATACATTGCCACATTTTTCTATCGCTCGAATATTTTGGATACAACATAATTATATTGGAAGCTGGCCCATAAATCAAAGGCGTTGCGGCGGCAACGGGGCAGGTTCGGGTTGGAAGTGGAAGGGGGCAAGAAAATGAAACGTATGTAGGCGTTGCCATGCACTTCGACAATGGAACGGGTGGTTCTCGGGTGTTTGGCTGTTTTGGGCCGGGTATATTTGGAAAATGCAGCGATGCGATGAGAATGAGGATGAGGATGAGGAGAGAGTGAGAGTGAGGAGAAAAATCTCTCAACATTTGGCAGCATGTGGCAAGTACGCGAACTCAAAACGCTCCGTTGCAACTTGCAACGAAGATGAAAATGATTTATGTTGCAGTTGCAGTTGCAGTCTGTCCAACAGTCTCTCCTTCTGTCGACAGACAGAGGGACAAATAGACAGAAAGAGAGAGAGAGATAGAGAGAGAGAGATAGATAGAGAGAGAGAGCGGCATCTCATTTAACCAGCTGCGCAGCTGTGGTCGAGCACTCTACAATAAATTGAAATATATTTCTTAATTTCAAAATTGCTGGCAACATATTTATTACACATAAGTAGCAACGACAACTAAACAGATGGACAGAGAAGCCGACAGTCGACAATCGACAGGCGACTAACCGACAGACAGACAGACAGACAGACAGTGAAGCCTCTTTACATTGCCGGAACAATGGTTGAATGATATCATAGGCAACATATGAGAATTTCGAGTAAATTTCAATTGGAAACAGCCATCAAACAAGTGGCTAATGAACTATTGAAAACTTATACTAGTTACAGTGAGTTGTCGCTATGAACAACAGCTCTGCCAGAAGGAAACATTGAGAATAATTTTAATTTATTTTGAATTTTATCTACAATCAACAACACAGTAAGCATTTGCTTAATTCAGTCTCTGTAAGGAATTAAATATTAAAAAAATTATTGAAGCTTCTATAACTCTTCTTGTCTTTCTTTAAATGCAAACTATTAATGATATTTTTATAATTATTCCCTTAAATTGAATTATCTTTAAAGAATATACTACTGATACTTAGTAAGCTTAGTTACAAGCAATGACTCTATAAGAAATAAAATGTTAGTAATTCTCTAAAAGAATATCAATTGGAAAAATTTGACTAGAATAATTATTGGGATATTATGCAAAGTGTAATTATTTTCAATTTGAAAGAATAACTAAAAGCAAATGCTAATTTTTATTATACTTAGGCCAATTCCTTCAATATCCATATCAATTTTATTTAATAGATATCATTGAATCTGATATTAGTTTCTATACATTATACGTCAGTTTATCATTATTAGAGACCTTATATAGACATTGAAAATATGGGACTTAAACTTCTGTACATATAAAATCAAATCAAAAGCAAGAAAAGATTAGAATCCAAGAAAGATTCAAGCTTAGGTTCGATAAGAAATACATTTAGATTAGATTAGGTTCGTTCTTAATTATTGTTTAAGAAGAATGCGATACTAAACAAAATTGATCATTATTAATAAATTCGACTTGGAGCTTCCAAGTATAGATTCTGTGTGATCTGGAAGTAAGTATTTTAATAAGTTTCTAGGAGTACTTCATTATCATTCATTCATCTTAAATAGCTATAAGTTGATGCTTTATTGTGTTCTAGGCTCATAAAGAATTAGTTATTAGGTTTAAGATTTGTTAGTTTTCTTCAAGGATTTGTCTAATGACATTCAGACAAATTACTGAGCATTCCAATTGACTTGATGCCACACAAATCATAAAAGATTTACAGACTTTTCAGAATATTCCGAGTGTAAACAATGCGCAGTTCTATGCTTTAAGCTGATGCGTACTTAATATATTTTATTTTATTTTACTTTATTTTGTATTATTTATGTTTTCTTTTATGCTGTTTTAGTTTTGGGTTTGAGTTTCAGGTCAGAAGGGGATGGAGATGGGGCAGGGGAAGGGGATGAGGAAGGTCAGGCAAGTCGTAAACTAAAATTTGTTATTTATTTAGAGACGCGTTGACATTAGAATGGGGCAAGTAGCATAAATTTTCCTATAATATTTACATAGTATTCCTAGCTGACATCTAACGAGTCTCATACTCGTATCTTGTGCACTTTATGTTCTCTGGCCTCTGGTATTGGATTACACTGAGTGTGAAACAAGTTCTTCCGATGGGATTTTGAGTTATGCTCAGCGATAAAACTAACTTTTTTCGGTTTGTTGTCGTCATTTTTCATATTTTATTGAGTTGAATTATTGTTTCGTCAGTTCCCCATTACGTAATGCGGCCCCAAGGCTCCCACTTTGGGTTATAAAATATATAAAATTTCACAGTTGAATTATGTATAATTGTCATGATATTGTTCTTTCAACAAATTTCACTCTCTATTGCCCGGCGATAACAAGACAAAAATTATGGAAATATGAAAGTTATGCTTTTGCTCTGCCATAAAAAAGTAGCATAAAGATTTTAATCTGGCATTTTCCCGAGGAAAATCAGCTCTTGTTTGTTTGTGGCTGAATTCAAATTTCGAGATTAGTGTGTGTATTTTAGAATAGCCTGAAAAGCTTTAAGCTGAAGGTTGATTTAGGAAATTTTGAAAAGCTTTAGCTTAAAATGCTTCTCGGTTGTTTTTTCCAAGCTGCCTGAAGTCTAAACTCTTTTAATTCATTTTCCAAAAAGCTCTTTTCAAAACTACTTCAGCAGTTTTTAATGTGCTTTGCAAAGCTGCCAAAATTGCTGTTTATCTAATAAATCTTTCATGTTTTGGAAGTATTTTTAAATTTCTCATAAAGTTTGTACTCTTCTAATTCATTTCCCAAAAAGCTCTTTTCAAAGCTACTTCAGCTGTTCTTAATGTGCTTTGCAAAGCTGCCAAAATTGCTGTTTATCTAATAAATCTTTCATGTTTTGGAAGTATTTTTAAATTTCTCATAAAGTTTGTACTCTTCTAATTCATTTCCCAAAAAGCTCTTTTCAAAGCTACTTCAGCTGTTTTTAATGTGCTTTGCAAAGCTGCCAAAATTGCTGTTTATCTAATAAATCTTTCATGTTTTGGAAGTATATTTCGATTTGTTCTACAGCTTAAACTGGACTTAGGCCTTAGTTACCCTGCCATTATTTAAGGTATATATTTAATGTTTCCTCCACATGGCAGAGGGGGGAAAAACTCGAAAAGTTTTTCTTTACAATTGCGTCGACCCCTTAAAAGAAGTTGCCATGAGTTCTGGGCAGCTGGGAAAGTCGGCATCGTAATATGCCGGCATATGGTGTAAATTTCACAAATCCGGAAATAAATCTTAGTTATGCTTTTTTAAAACCTTCAACAAAAGGAAATCACACAACGAGCGATAAAAATGAAAAACTATAAATTGCGTCATAATTTCCAACGTTGAAAGCCGGCGTGTAAACAAAAGGAAAATTGAATGGAAATTTTGTTGAAAAATCTTTACATTCCCGAGCACTAACACTACAGGGTTGCTAGGACGATTTCCCATTCTCTTGTTGAACTGACGAGATAATCAGTAAATGCATGTTGTTATTGCCAGCGTATACACCCAGTTCTCAGTTATAGAAGGGGTTACTCACTCACTCACTCACTCATTCACTTACTGGTACTTATCGAGTGTCTCACCTTTTATCATGCAAATGCAAAAGTGTCCGTGAAGCTTAAGATTCGCCTGGGAAAAGCGCTTTATTAAATATCTATAAATCAGCGAGCCAAAAAAGTTTATTGTTACGCAAATTTTGATTTCAGGAAAATGGGAAATAAGAAAATAGAAAATAGTTTCTTTACAATTCGAAACAAAAGAGGTTTCGCTGAGAAATTGCAATCTATCAATAAAGCTGGCTGGCCCCTTTCGAGAAATAAGGGTCGAGCGTAGGGTGCATCCTCTAGACATACCGGTAGGGTTTTTCCTTTCACCCTCTCCCTATACCTATACCTCTCCCTTTCCATTTCCATTTCCATCTCTCCCTAAATGTCGCTATGTCTGGCGCAATGACAACAATAACAAACAAGACTTTGGTTCACCCTTGAGTGAAGTTTTCCTCGACTTTTCCACGACATGTCCCAAGGGTTATTTCATATATATATATATATATATATTCTTGCCCTCCCCGCGCACCTTTGTACCATAGTTGCAACAACAAGAACAACAATGCAATTCATTCTGCGTAGCAACTTTTCTTTACAACTTGTTGTCGTTCTTTTTTTCTTTGCTTTTTCTCTTGTTCTCTTGAGATTTTTCTTTTGAAATTCGTCTCGGCTGTGGTTACCAGTTTTTTCATTTTTTGGGGGCGCGGTCTGTCAGTTCTCATATTACAAAAAATCCAGCTTAAGATATGAGATACTCAGATGCAGATACAGATACAGATACATCAACAACTATCTCCGGCTGTTGCTTACCTGGACACCGTCCAGCTTCTATAGTTAACCCTTGCCTGTAACTCATGCGTGTGTTCCCTCTTCTTTTTAATATTTCCCATTTTCCACAATTTTTCCCCTCCTCACCAACCAGTTCATTGTTTTTCACGCGTAGTTATTAATTACGTATCAAAAGATACCGATCTGTAATTTGTTTGAGACCCCCCGCCTATTGACGGGGATCCCGGAACTCTGCTGATTTGTTGGTTTGTTTTTAATGGGTTTTATCTTCGATCTGGTCGGCGCCAATTTGCATATTATGAAATTATGTAAATTACTTTAAATGCAGCACAAAAGCCACCTTCAATTTCAATACCCCACGCATACACAAGTCTCTTTCCCTCTCTCTCGCTCACTCTGTCTGTCTCTCTCGGAGTCTATTAATTATACCACTTAGATCTGTGCTGGAACATTTCGATATGGCTGCGGCTTAATTTAATATAAGTATAATTATACCTGGAAACTTTTGTAAACTGATTAAAAAGTGCCTCATTAATTAGTTGCCGGAATCAAGCGATAGAATTAAATGATTATTAATAAACTATATTAAAGAGAAGTTATCATAAAACGACTTTCTAGAATTTATTGTTATGGCAACTATATGATATAGTAAACTTAAATTAAAATCAAGGCATACAAAAATAGTTTGGCATTCGGCAAAAGAACTTTTGACCTTTTTCAAAATGTGCAGAAAGCCAATTTATCTTTTAAGCCAAGAAATTCCTATACCTCGTTAAATTGATATCAGTAATTCTGGAAGTTGCTTTCGTCACTAGTTAGTTAGCATCTTAAGAATGTTTGAGTTCATCTATACCATCTATGTTAGGATTTGCCATGTGATGATCACTATACTTATTGCCATAATTTTAGTCTTAAACAAGCAAATAAAATTATAAGAATAAACAGAGAATAGCAACTGAATTTCCTACTGCAAATGTCATGAATTCTCATGTATATGAGTCAAAAAGAAACAAATTGTGTTGTTTTTGTTGTGTTTTGAATGGTTTAACATGCTTTTATAATATAGTGCTTATGTTTAGGAAGGTTAGGGAGTAATTAAGCATCAGGCAGAGACAGACTTGAGAGACTATAGATGCTTGAAGTTGAACTCATCTCAACTGTGGGCAATTTAGAGGCAAAAATGGCAAAAAGCAAAAGAATGAATCTCATTTCCCGTGCATTCAGTCAGTCAGGCTGGGAAGTTGCCCAGTTGTAGTAGTAGTAGTGTGGTAAGTGGTAAGTTGTAAGTGGCAACAACTTTGGACTAAATGGGAACTTTTGCGTTGTGCCACTTACAGAAAATATGTGGTAATTATGCTGCCAGTTACAACAAACAATGAGACGGACTGACATAGGGACAGACATTCTAAAAGAGACAGATATGTGTACATATATGTACGAGTATGTATGTAGGTAGACTGTGCAGACAGACTGTGGAATTGTGTGCGGACTTGTGTGGATTCTATTAATTGTGGAGCTAAACGGAGCTGTTTAAGTTTAAGGCCAGTGGATTTTCACCGGAACCAGCGGCAAGTTTTTCCTACTGAAGGGTAGCTGAAGTATGTAGAAGAAGAAGAAGCAGAAGGAGGCTATTGGGGTTACGTAGGTTTTGGCCTGAAACTTTGAACATGACGTTTTGTACGTTTTGTTTTGTACTATGATGACTGAGAGGCAACAGAGCGAACCGCATTGCAAACTCAGCTCAGCTGTTATTCTGGTTGTTGTCGTTGTCGTTGTTGTCGTTGTTGTGGGTTTCCGGTATTATGCCCATTTACAAAGGCGGCGAGAAAGGCAGCAACAACTTGAGAAGTTCTAAGGTTACAACAAAAAATAAAGAAGAAACCGACAGCAGCAACAGCAACAGCAAGAAAGCAAACAATAATGACAGCAGCAACAACAACAACAACAACAACAACAGCAACAACATTTAAGCCAGCATGGACAATGGGCATGCTACGCACAAAAAGCAGACAAATATAACAGCTGTGTGAAATGTTGAAGCTCTTCAAAAGCTTGACAACGCTGCGAAACTTGCAATAGCTCGACTAGCCGATACCCTTTAAATATAAATCTAATAACGAAATAAGTGAGGAAGGCATGCAATTTTATTAAAATTACATTTTTATAATTATGCTAAAAGCTAGTTTTAAATTTACTTAGTACTTATATAACTAAATCAATATTAATCTTCATACTTATATGTCTAATTATATTATATCTCAAATAATAGCGGATAAATTGAGTAATTTGTACAACTACTTCATTAGCAGATACTATTCTGCTTAAAAATATTGTAATATTCATTTTATATCACTTAATTTTCAATCTCTTAAGCTATAATTTTAGATAATTTATCTCAATTGTGAATTAACGTTTTGATTTCTAATTTTCTTTTGAAATTTAAGCTTGACTGCTTTTAGCTAACTTTAAATGAATAAATACCTTTTACAAGGTATAGCCTAAGTCTATATATGCAAAAACTATCAAATTTCGGAATTTCAAAGCTGATAAAGAAATAGATGAATAATCCAAAGTAAGTACGTCACTTGCCTCAAAATGAGTGCAAACTTTTATATAATCAGCTTCACAAAAATTGGCAAATTTGAGCTGATATGAAATTCAAATTGGGTTTCAAAATTTAGTCTCTGATAATTGTAGCTTGGAAAAGTGTGTTGGATGCTTTAACATAATGAAATTAAATGAGGTTTTTGGTTGCCATTTATTCCTGATACTGGCTGTATTTGGAATCTGTAGAGGAAGTGACAAGCACGTGGTAAATATAATGATTTCCTTGATATTAGTAAGGATAATATTAATTTAGATAACTATAAAAAACTATATTATCGTAGTTATTTACAAGCAACGAGGGCTCACGACTTCCACACACATTGAAGATCTTTAATGAGGAATACGATGATCCCATTGCAGCCATTATTGCTAGTTATTCTGGAATAATCAAGGAGCGAAATGATCAAATAGCTAAGCTCAACTTAATGATTAGTGATAGAGAGCAGTTGATTGATCAGTATGAAGATGAAGTGAATAAATGTTTTTCCACAACAAGTAGTTGTCTACACTATGATACAGACATCTATAAAGTGTATGCCCCAGGAATCAAAAATGAGTTCGAAGTACAATGCGATGATGAGATAGCAGGTCCTGGTTGGATGGTTATAGAACAGAGGAATATTGGTAAAGAGAACTTTAAGAGGAATTGGACCGATTATCGTGACGGATTTGGCTCATTTGATGGCGACTTCTTCTTGGGCTTGGAAAAAATCCACCGATTGACAAGTTCTCATCGCCATGAACTATACATATATATGGAAAGAACAACTGGTCAAAGTATATATGCACGTCACGGTCGATTCGAAATTTTGGGTGAAGATGATCAGTACAGACTGTTTAGCTTGGGAAAATATAAAGGAAGTAGAATCATCATCAAGGATGATGTGGTAGACCCGATCTATACAATTCATCCGGAAGCTAGTGATTCTGGATGCGCAGATCTTTGGGATGGCAAATGGTGGAACTCTGATTGTGGAGAAGTGTAAGTGTTTAATGGACAGAAAAGTAGAATCTTTTATTTACTTTTGATTTTTATACTTTCAGTGTTTTAAATGGAAAGGTTCAATGGTTTGGCTTAATTTCGAGAAACGATTTTGTCAAGAAAGTTGTATTGCTTATACGACCAAAGATTGATTAAAATGAGAAACAATTTTAAGCTGATTCTGAACATAATTTTCTTTATACTGTTAACTTTTTTAAATGCAAACAAATATTAAACAATGATCTAAAATAATTATTAATGTACCTATTTAAATAGTTTGCTAATAATGTTGTGTGAACTAGGAATAATATTACAAATTAGAATATAAATAGGGTATTAATGCACCAAAAAGACTAAGTAACAGAAAAACAACTTTAGTAATCATAGACAAAGTGAATACTCTAAGATATTATTCCAATTGGTTTTTGTGTAGAGTATAGCTGGTAGAGTATTTGTTGGTATAATGGATGATTATACATAATTTTAATCTATGGAACACAAAAGGTTAGATGTCAATCTGTCGCTGACGTCATTTACCTTGCACTATCTTTAAAGGAAATAAGAAATAGAGAGTTCTTAGATTATCAACAACAATAAATTAGAAAGTATCTTAGAATAAGTCAGATTGAGTCTTAAATTTTATTTCAGCATTTAGTCAATTTTCGTATCTCTACAAAGTGGTTTAGTGTTTTCTTAGTATAATACAATAATGCTATTCAACAGAATAATTTACTTGTCTACAATTCTGATTCTGACTTTGAATGAAATCTCTTCAGTGAGCGCCGAAAGCAAGGTTAATAGAAAGGTTTGAGTTCAAAAGAAAGTGATTTAACTGAAATTCTTCATCAGAGTTCTAGTTTGGGAGAACAAATTCTTGATTTCATCCAAGGAGATGAGAAGAAACCGGAACTAAATGCGACTCTAATAGAGTCATATTCAAAGGCAATCAGAAAGCGAGAAAAAGAAATAGAAAAACTCAATTCTATACTTTATGAAAGAGATATAGAGCTTAACAAACTTAGATCCCGAAGAAAGGAATGCTTTCCCAGATCAAGTAGCTGTCTTCCCTTTGGAAACTCTTCAGGTACCTATGAAATATATGCTCCAGGAATGGATGATCCATTCAAAGTACGGTGCTCGGCTGGTTGGATAGTTATTCAACAGAGATTCAATGGAAAAGAGGACTTTAGGAGAAATTGGACCGAATACCGTGAAGGATTCGGCTCGTTTGATGGAGACTTTTTCCTGGGCCTCGAAAAGATTCACCGATTGACGAGCTCTCATCGTCATGAGTTGCAAATAAACATGAAAGATATTTATGGTACTCATATATATGCAGTTTATGATCAATTCGAAGTTTCGGGCGAAGATGATCAATACAGATTGTTCAGTTTGGGAAACTGTACTGGAAACGAATATGGTAGGAAGGATTATTTGAGAGAACATGAACATCAAAAGTTCTATACATATGATCGTGATGTGCCAGGTTATCATTGCGCACAGAGTCACTTGGTCGGCGGTTGGTGGTTTGCAAAATGTGGAAGAAGGTAAATATTTTAATGACAAAAGATGATCAGTTTTGATTTATTTCTATTTCTTTAGTAAATTAAATGGAGAGTATTATAGTGGCAGTCTACATTGGGGACAGCAACCTGAATTGAAAAAAGTTGTAATGCTTATTCGTCCAAAAATCGAAACATGATGATCATTGTCAATATACTTTAATTGGTTTCAAGAAATAAAGAAATATGTATACAGAATACGAGTGCCATTTTAATATATTTTTACAGGGTATAACTCTTCGCTGATATGCCCTATGACAGTAAGTAGTATAAGTTAATAGATTGCCAGCAATAGAAAGTAGCTGATAAGTGTTGACGATGCTGAACCTTGAAAAAGATCCGACCTGCCTCATAATTCTTATCAGTTTTATTAATTTGAAATGTACTTTTTTCAGTCCAACTTGGGATTTGCATTTAGTTTTAATATTAAGTTAAATCTTGTTAAACTTATTAAATAATAGAATGTCTAATGACTTTTTGAGTTGCCAATTTGCCGAAAGATTAGAATTAATGTTCAAAAATCGGTATACATAAGTAACTAACTATTCATTTACATGTTTTTAAAAGTGAGAAGACATATTCTTTTCTAAGGCAAAGGAGCAAAATTCTGATCAATAAAATCTTATTCAAAAAGTATTACAGAACGAGCTGAGTAAGTTGTATATAAAGTCATTTTAATTCTTGACGGTATTGATGAATATGTTACTAACCTCAAAGTCCAAGCGAAGAGCTTCTTTCCTTTAACTAATTGTAATTAGTAGTTGTCTTTGGCAATTCTTCGGGTATTCATGCCATTTCTCTGCACCTAAATCCATTCAATGTCAAAATTTGTAAATCAACAGAGAATCAACGGCTTGGAGAAGACTCATATGATAGCTTTGAAGTTACCAAAGTTACTGAAAAGAAACAATACAGATTATATAGTTTGGTTAATTATGCTGGTAGTGATTTATTTGAAAATGATCTCATAAAAGAACACGATTATTTGAGATTCTATACGATCGATCGCAATTAAGTAATTGGTAAGTAGTTGATTGTTGGGTTTATTTTAATAATTTACTAAAAATGTTTACTTTATCTGAGTAATGGTATCTGAGGATGGTATAGGGTTGATATGGATACACGGATAAATATATACACATTCAAAATGTTAAAATTCTGATACAATTGAGAGATAAACGAGTTATCTGTCATAATTTTCAATTTAGACTCGATTTGTCCATGCCTACATAAATTTGCTATAATCGAAATACTTATTCTGACAATAATCTCTATACATTTTATATCAAAATATTAATCGCATAATTATTCTAGACATTATGAATAATAGATTTCTTAGTTTGATAAATTTTAAAACAATGATATTTCAAATGTAATTATTTAAATAGTCATTTGTTCCACGTGCATTGCGTTTTATGCCCACTGTGCTCTGTCAGCTGAGACTCGGCAGCTTTAATTGTGCCAAAACATTGTAAGTACCCGCAGGTAGTAGCTTCGCTTTGAAGACCCGTCTCTTCTGGTTGACGCGGCCAAAGCAACAGCTGATTGTGTTGAATGTGGCATGGTGGGAGAAAGAGGTGGGGCAGGCACTAATAAGTGGAGAAAGAGAGAGAGAGGGATAGAGAGGTGAGGGAGAGTAACCGCTGACGTTGACAATGTGGCAAGTACTCGAACTTATGCTGGCTGCTGGCGGCGTTTTGAGTTACCTCAAGCGCTACGCATAAAAATGAGATACCACCAGAGGAAGCCAGCAAGTTGCCCCTGTTCCATGCCCCTTGCCTCTTGCCCGTTGCCTCTTGCCACAGTTTGTGATATGAAGTGAGACTCCATTGGGCTCTGGCTTAACCTTCGCATTGTTGGGCAACAAAAGCGACCGAGAACTTGTTAAAAATGAGTGGAATTTCGCGCTGCGTTGCACTTGTGGCAAGAAGTGGTTAAGTAGAAAGAGAGAGGGCAGGGAAGGGGGGGGGGGAAACGTGGTATGCGGGCTTGCAGGATGCAACGTGGCGGCGTTTGCCAGCTGAGCCCTTGCCTCTGATATGTGGCATTCAACTTGCTGCGGTTGCCCCTTTATCATTGTTGCCGCTGCCGGCTTAAAAACCCAAGAAAACAGCCCAAAAAAGAATAATAATAAAGGGTTGCATCTACACGGTCGCTTTCCGCTACCCGCCTCTTACCTCTTACTTCTTACCCCTGCCCTTGCCCTTACCACTGCAACAGATCCCGCTTCCCCCGCTTCAACAGCACCGACCCATATAATAAGCTTGATAAAAATCAACGCGTTTGTTTGAAAATACTCGTAGAGAAAAATTGTTTTCATTGCATGCGGGAATTAGCCAGTTGCACAGTTTGCCCCTTGCCCCTTTGTCCCCTGTCCTTCAATACCCCCGTTGACGGGGCACAAAAACAATTTTGGATTGGAATTTAATCTGTTGCAGCTACGAGTACGGCAATTGGAATCAGAATCGGTTCTTGTGTGGCTTATAAATATACCCTAACCAAGGGTACTTCAAACTAAATTGCACACTTGTAAATATATATACTTATTCTGCATATGCTAAATAAAGGTATTTCCTTATATCTAAGTGTCTTTGTAAACTTGGTTGACTTTAAGTATTTGTTGGAATATAGTTATATATGTATATATATATATATTTCTTTTGTTTTAATGTTTTAAAGTAAGATATATTTATTATAATGTAATATATCTTAATAAATTTAATATATATAAAATTTATCATCAGTTATGTAGCTGTTATTGAAACGATTCTATAGAAATTGTTCTAAGAAAATTATACATTTTTATTTATTAAAAATATCTTTAAAACATGATCAGTTAATGTTCAAAAGAACTAATTGGATTTTCATTTCAAATGGTATATATTTATTTTTGTTAATATATAATAGATCACAGTAAATGTATGTAATATATCATGTATAATAAATATATAAGAAAATTTCCAAATGTGATCTAAATCGGACGACTTTATTATACATATGTATATCTGTTATAAGAAAGATTCTTCAGAAATTCTCTTTTTATTGTTTTTATTTTTAAAGGTATTTCAAAAGTTTTTTATTGGAATATAAAGTTGTCAGTTATATCTTATAGTTAGTTGTTGTAATAGGTATTGTCAAGAAATGCATATTTTGGAAAATTATAATAATCGAACTGGATTCTCATGAATCTCCATCTTTTGATTACCAGACAACTTAAGTTGAACAATATTTTGAAATATATATAAAGTACACTTGTTTGTAAGGGTATTTAGTCGTCTTTAACTGACAGCGGAGTTTACTTATTGTTCAGCCGTTTGTTGTTATGGTTTTCATCTTTTTATACATTTTTTCTTAGGGGTGGGGAAACGAGGTCTAACTGACAAGGCGAAGGCGTCTTTCAAGTTGAACTACAGCTTCAACTTTGTCTTCGTCTTCGTCATCGGCTTATGTGCAACCAAGTTGAAGTTGCAACAAATTCAAACGCAACTCAGGGCCAAGTTCTGACTCTTTGTGTATGTGTGTGTTTGTGTGTGTGTGTGTAGGCAGAGGAACAGCAGTTGGTTGGGAGGGGGGATTAATGTCAAACCCAAGTTGAGAGCGCTAATAAGATACAAGATACTAGATACAAGATACAAGTACTTCTTGCATTTATTTCTTTTGTTGCCGATGCTGTTGTTGTTTTGTTGTTGTTGTTCTTGCTGTTGTTGTTGTTGTGGCTCTTGCTCAAAACTTTGAAGGATTTGTGCAATTTTCTATAATTGAACCCTGTTAAAAGGATGTGCAGGATGTGTGGTTGCTTCATGTCAAAGCATTTTCGTGGCTTATTCCGCTGCCAGGGATTAGACTGAATTCGCTGATATGGCAACCCACGCACGCATCAAGGATTTGTCTACAATTCTGTTCCATGTGCTGCTCCACTCTAAATAACAATACAGTTTGCCAAAGAGCTAAGCAGCAGGCTCACATCCCAGACTTGCACAGAGTCTTTTGTAAAGCCATCAATCTATAAAAATGTCATGGCAACTAGTACTTCAACTAAAGTTGAAAGTTGTTTAATAATATATATTATTATTTAAGATTCTTCCTGCTTAAGTTGATACAGAAACGAATACATACAAAATAAATAAGTTAAGGGTTTATGATAATAATCAAAGCAGTTCAAATTAATTAATTTTATCCTTACATATATGCTTCAGTAGTAATAATAATTTTCTGTAGCTTCTTTCATACATTTTGTATTGTGTTTTTAAATAATTTCAATACTAGTCTTGAACTTTTTGGACAGACGCAAAGTAGGAATTTTGTTGATACAGAAACGAATGCATACAAAGTAAATAAGTTAAGGGTTTATAATAATAATCAAAGCAGTTCAAAATAATGAACTTTATCCATACGTTTATGCTTCAGTTGTAATAATGATTTTCTATTGTATTTTGTATTGTGTTTTTAAATAATTTCAATACTAGTCTTGAACTTTTTGGACAGACGCAAAGTAGGAATTTTTTTGTTATCATATTTTTATAAAACTCACAATTGTACACTTACAATCTTATAAAATATGTAGCAAACAAGTTTTTATATGTTTAAAGTTTCAGATTATTAAGCAGAAGTTCAAGTATGCCAAAATATAATAAAATCATCCTAAATTTTAAACTTAAACTTCTTGATTTAAGGTGGCATTTTAAAGTATGCATTCAAGATGTATTTGTTTAATTAAGACTGTAATTGAAACTGACTCATCAGTAGTATAGGCAAATAATAAAATATATAAGACTCTCTAAATAATATTTCTTCTTCACGACAATACCCATTTTGAAACTATGACAAAAATCTTTAAGCTGGAGAAAAGCTTGGTTTTAAAAATAGTGTATTGTTAGGATCCTCAAGTTGTCATTTGTTTCCTGTCGCAGTTTAAAAGTTGTTCCTTTAATATTATTATTTTTCGAAATGTTCATCCTATTTATTATGATAAGTTTACGCATAAAGAAAAGCAAATAGAAATTGCAACTCAAGTCGCGTATCTACACTATTATATACCCTTTAAATCTGCCCTATATTTAAGTGACTGACAGGCATCGGAAATGGGCATCGACAAGTCGATTCGTTCAGGTTGCAGATGCCACTTTTATTTTAGCCCTGCCTGAGTGTTGCATGCCACAGATACTTCTTTTGTTTACTGAATCTTGGCTTTGGCTTTTCGTGGTATATATGTTAATTTTAAAGAATGCGCCGAATGGAAACCAAACCGAAAAAGAAAAACAATAAAAACAACAACAAATATGGAAAAGGAAAAAGAGTAAGGCAAAAAAAAAACAATGTAAAAGAAAAGAAAAATAAACACAACGCACACATAATATATTGTATTTTAGCCAGGCCCAAAGCCAAGACCATGCCGTGACCATGTCCATGGTCGTATCTTGTATCTGTATCTTGTATCTGTGTATCTTTCCCCTATCCCTCTCTCTCTCTCTCTCTTCCACTCTCTCTCTCTGTCCCTCTCTCTTAACCATCGCAGCTTCAGTCGTTCGTATATCCGTTCTGTTTGCATGTCGTAGTTGCCACGATAGCTTCTGGTGTTTTTCTGCTGTCCAGTAAAAACCTCTGTCCGTCCCACTGTCAGTCCATCTGTCTGTCCGTCCGTCCGTTCCTACCCTGCCCTTTTCCGCTGGTCGCTTGGACGGCTTCTGTTGTTAAGTTGGCATTAATGTGTAGTCGTTTGTAGTTAATTCGTTGCCTTCTTTCTTTCTCTTCGTTGCGAACTCCCTGCTGCAATCATCTCTCCATCTCCATCTCTCTGTGTATCCCTCTCTCTCTCTCTTTCTCTCTGTATTCCCTGACTGTTCCTCTTGGTGAATGTATCTGCACTGAATGACTTTAAATGTATCTGCTCGCTGCAAAGTACCCAAAATATATATTACACTTAACTTACGCCCCGAAAGCAAAGAAATGAAACGAATAAACAACTTACAAAGCAAAATGTGTGAGGCCAGATATATTTTAAATAAATATGAGCAAATAATCATAATATTATTTAACAATAAGGGACATTTTACTTATGTTGATTGTATAATATTATGGAGAAGTCAATGTCAGTTTAATAATGACATGGTATTTACATAATCTTAAATAATGTTATGTCTTAATATATCCCTGGAAAAGATATATCCTATTTTGTTAGGTTAGTTTTTAAGGTTATCTTAAGAATACAGATATCTTCTTTTTAATATATGATCATATAATCATAATTGTATTATTTATATTTATAGTAAAACAAGTTTTACTCTAGTTTACCATATTAATATTTTCTTAATTTGAAGGTTTTTAAATCTCTTTTTTTCCTCTCGATTTTTAATTGCTTAATAGTATAGGTAAAAACTGGGTTCTCTTAGCCTTTCCATTACTCTATTTATGTATATTTAATCTACCCTACAATATAAAATTCTGTATCAAAAGTAAAGTACTAATGACTATGCCCATTTGTAGTGTATCGAAAATGAAATTAAATGAAAAAAAAGGCATTTCGTTCATGAGGTTGATATTTATTTTTATTGCTCGAGTATTCAAGCATTCGAGTATTATTCGTATTCGTATTTGTATTCATTTTTCTTTTATTCGTTGCTGTGGTCAATTTGCGTCACGATCATCTGTTTGGTTTCCCTTGCCTCCAATACTTTCCTATAGCTCTCTTGTCCCATGTCTTTTTTTGTCTTCCCTAGTTCCCAGTTGTTCAGTTCTTTAGTTCTTTATTTTTATACTCCTTGCTGAACGTTGTCCTCGCTAAGTGTACACAAATTAGTGCAAGTTTATCAGATAAAAGTCGAACTCTGCCCTCACCTTTACCTTTTTATTTTTTTTTTAACAATATTCCTGGACTCTATTGACAGACATTTGGCTTTCTTTTTTACATTTCGTCTGCTTCTGGTTTTTTTCCTTTCTTTGACTTCTTCCGTTTTCATTTGCTTTTTTTGTATATTTTTTTTTTTTGGCAATGTGTAGTTTTTTTATCCGCTGTTCTTGTTGTTGTTACTTCAAGTTGGATTGCGTTAATCTGGTAAATGTTTTGACGTTCTCGCAATTAAAAAGGCACCGGGTGTTCACCCTTCGTGGTGTTGTTCTTGTTGTTGGTCACCACCTTATAATACTCTGTTGAGGGGCCGTGACAGGGCTCTGTCTGTTTCACTAATTAAAAGCAATGTTCCAGAAATGTGTTTACCTGCTGCTAATGAGAATTCACAATGAATTTCACTCGTTGATTCTTTCCCTATCTTAATGTACTTACTACAAACTAAGTTCACCCCCTCCTCCTTTTCCTTCTTCTCACCTTCACGTTTCTCTTCTCCTCTATATATTTTTTGCTGCCTTCGTTCTGTTGTTTGTTTTGGTCAGTTTTTTATTCGCTGTTGGCGCATTGCGACTAATGCCTGCGGATGTGGTTCACAATTAACGGTATACCGGTGTAATTATACCCAGCATATTGACTTGAGCAAGGGGCATATTGTTGGCCAAGTTACTTGAGATTGTTAGGGACCCTAACTGTTATAAGAAATAAGTGAGGAAAGTAACTTTCAAAAGTTAGAATAGAATTTTTCAATTTAAACAGTCATATTTAAAAATTATTTTAAACTTTCAGTGTGTCATAAAATTATTTATGACATTTTTAATTAAAAGCTTCTAAAGTCCATTATTTGTTAAACAAAAAGTGAAAGCTTTCAAATACTTTTACTTAATAATAATTATTATTTTAATTTCAAATTATAACAAAACATTTATATTGTTTAGACAGACTTTAGATATAGGGCAATCTTTACAGTTTCTGTTTATGAATTGCATTGTTTAAATATTTGCTTTTAATTACGGGGTATTTCATAGTCAACCACATCAGCTTTACATTTGTTTTACATTGTTTCTTTAGTACAATGAGCTTTTCCACGTACTGATGCAGTGTGTTTTTGTTGACACTCAAAACATTTAATCCGAAAAGATAAACAATATTATTACAACAAAAGAATAAAGTTCCTTTAAAAAGAAACACCCAAACATTCATGTGAGAAATCTTTTAGAATATGATTTGATTTCTTGGTTGGTTGATGAATCTAGTTTGATATAATCTTTGTATGATTTCACAATTGTGTGAATATTACAGAAACTTTAAAGCGAGAACTTTGTTTGAATATATTTTTATCTCTTAATTGGTTCTGAAAATCGTAAAGACTGTATATCTAAAGACTTTGTGTAGACGTTTTAAAGTATTATATAAAGTATTAAATAAATCCACTAAAATTGTTAATTATATTGATGAAGATATTCTATATGTTCATTCTATATGTGATTATATTGATTAAGACATTCTATATTCATTGTGTAGTTTTAGTGACATAATGTTCAACATCATTTAAACTATTTTATATATTCAAAGAGAGCTTTACATTTGTATCTATTTTCTGTCAAATATAAATTCTTGTAAGTTTTGAAGTACTTTCACATTTAGTTGTAAAATTTAACAACTCTTTTGAAGATGTTTGAACTGTTTGCCGAGCAGTTTGTTTGAGCTTCAAGTGTCTCAGAAATGCAAATATGTTTAAGTACACATACGTTATGTAGACATCTGTATGCACATATGAGAACTGCGATTTGTGAGGGGGTTGAAAAAGAGGAGGAGAGAAGAGATCTAAAAGATACAAGATACGTTTACCATTTACCTTTTTCAAGTTTATTGCATTGCTGTTGGTTTTTTGGCCAACAGTTGTTAGTCCCCCTACCCTCCCCTACTTGTAGAACCTCCCCCTCTACAGAGCCTTTATACTTGTCCCAAGAAGTTGCTTGTTTTTGTTGTTGTTGTTTTTGTTACCGCCTCGAAAATCAATGTGTGTAACGAAAAAGCAACCGAAATAAATGTTCTGTGAAGGAATTTCGACTGTTTTTGTTTTCACTGTTTCTGGTTGCATCCCCGCAACAGTTCCCCTCCCCCTCCCCTCCCCCTTTTCCCCTACAAACAGCATTTGTTCTGGCCAGGCCGATATTTGTTTGCCGGTTTTGTGTTTATACCTTTCGACTTATTTAATGCCTTTCGCATGAAATGGGAAACAGAGCCAAACCGATGCAAACCCAGCCAAACCATGGTCCCTCCTATGCCGGAACAGACAGATTCGACAGAAAGACGGACAGACAGACAGATAGACGGGCAGACTGTCGAATACAATGGAAGTTGTTTTGTTCGGTTTATTGATTTAAGTTTATTGCACAGACATTGAGCCAAATGCCACATGCCACATGCCACAAATACTATATGTATACATATATCCAAATGGTTTCTTATTATATGACAGCAATTGCAATTATCTAAGCTAAGGCCAACATTATCAGCACTTCAAAGATAAGTTACAGTTGAGAAATTCACATTAGCTAATTGACCATTTAATTAAATGAAGTTTAATAATACATGTAAACAAACAGTTTTGATTCATTGGGAATATATGGTAATATTAATAATAAATATGTCTCTCGTTGTTTAATTCTTTTCAACTATTCCTAAGAATATTTTGATTGTGTATTGTGTTGTAACAATTTTCCTTTTTCCAGATAGCTAACTCATACTTTTAAATAATTTTTAACAGTTTAAAATAAACAAATACTTTTAAAGATATGGCATTAATATTTAATATAGAAACTAATGAAACTATTAATAAATTATCTATTGAACAGATTGTTATTTGATTAACTATTACTTGTAAAATTATTTCTCTCCCAATTAAAATTTTTATTGATTAGTTTTATTTTCATTACATCAACTTAAGTTTAATCATCAAAAATTGCCCTGATATTCCATCAAGTGTAGAAAACTCATTTGTAAAGTTAGAATGGATCATCAGCAGGATATAATGGGTGGTTTAGCTGATGTTTTACAGACTGGAACTGGAACTAAGTATAGTATATAAAGCCGAACCGCATCGAATGCCAATGGAATAATATGTTATGGGCATATATTAGGGCGGTTCACGAGTGCAAAAAAACAAAAAATAAAAATAAAAAAGAAATAAAGGAAAGACTGAATGGGGAAAGACAGCAATCAACAGGGGAACAAGCAAACAAAACTAACGAAACACAAAAAAAAAATACTACAAAACTAACAAAATGTGAAATTCTGGGAACAAGAAACAACAACAACAACAAACAGAACGATCCAAAACTTAGTATAAACAATTGACAGATTCATAAATATGCAATTTACTCAACTTTTTATTTCGCTTTGCTGCATTTCCTGTTTCCAGTTGTAGTTGTTGTTGATGTTGTTGTTGCAGTTGTTGTTGTTATTGTTGGTGTTGTTGTTGGTGTTGTTGGTGTTGTTGCTGCTGGTAGGTACTAAAATTACCCAACGGCAACCAAATGGCAACACATGCCCATAAATTAGCATTTAGAAAAAATACAACAAAACAAAAACCAAACTCATGAAGAAAGAATCGCTAACTAGGCATGGTCGACTATTAAATATCCTACAAAGTTTATATAAGCAATTATACTCTTCAGTAAGTATAGTAAATTATTTTAAAAGTTTATTCAGTGAGTATAAATAAATATGATTAAATTTAGTGTTTTTAGCGACCTTTTTACTTTTTAATTTGTAGTTTAAAATTAAAAAATCAATAAATCAATATGGTTATCAAAGAAAGGATTTTATTTTTTTCAGCATAGAAGATTAGTTGTTAATATTTATAAAGTTAAAATAAATATTTTTTTAAACAATATTTATATTTTAAAGTATTGCTCCTACAGTAATTAGAATAAATAAAGCTTAGAAATATGACAAATCCAACAAAATAGCTAATATCTGATAATTTAGATTAAAAAACATATTTATAAAACATTTCAAATATTCGACACTATTATAAATTGTTATTATTGCTGCAAGAACTTTATATTGATAGGCTGAACTTAACTATACAAAAGCTACAGTATTTTCATTATGATTACTTTGTATTACAAAACTAATAACAAAATCATAATACCTCATGGTACAGGGTATAGAAAAAGGCAGCAGCAACAGCAGCTACAAAGCGAATGCAAAGAGAAATGTAATTCATGCCCCAACAACAACAATAACAACAGCAACAAATGGAGCGAAAGGAAGATGTAGAAGAGTAGTTAAGAGAGGGAGAGGTAGAAGCAGAAGGAAAGAGAGAGGGAGTGCGACACACAGAGAGAAAAAGCTTATGTAGATTTGGCTTAATTCGATTTGGTTTTGCTTCTTGTTTTTCGCTTTGAAGTAAAGACCAAAAAAAAATAGAAAACCAAAAATAAATTGGACTTATGCAGCAGCAATAGCAACAACAACAACAACAACAATTGTTGGCCAATTTGTGGCAAGTTTACGTTGCCCCGTTGCCACTTGAAGATAAGTCGGGTCAACTACACAACTTGCAACAACATCAACAATAGCCAAGGCAAATGGTCTGCGGTTTAACATGGCCAATTTGACTGCGATTTTTGGGTTTCAGGTTTCGGCCAGCTTCGAGAATTGGGCCGGAGTATTAGGTTTAGGTTTAGGTTTAGGATTGGCCTTCTTGTTTGGGGGTTCCCTTACGGCTTTCGGCTTTCGGTTTCGGATTTTACATTTCGGTTGTTTTATCCATCTAATACTCTGCTCTCCGGTATAATTTAGCTTACTAAATGGCCTCTAAGTGCGATAAAAAGACATTTTATTCAAATTCAAGACCGTGTACCCACACCTCCCCTCCCTACATTTCTATCCTCTCCTCCTGCTGTCCCTATATCATGTGGTTGCCAATTGACTTTTATTAAGAGCTCTGTCGGTTTCTCTGTCGCATTGGATTGACCATTTGTTGGGCTATGATTGGCATCGGTTACAGTTTTCTGATCTAATTGATGGTTGCTGTCTCAAAGCACATTTGTTTTTCCCTTCAGTTGGCTGAGGAAAGAGGCAGGAAGTTAGGGGTCCAGGTTCTCCCTTGGGATGTGGTCAGAGTTTAAATAGTTAACGGATGGTTGGCTATTGCTTAAGGCTTAGTTTAGTTAGGTATTAAAAATATAATTTCATCAATATATTACAGTCCCAAAACTCGAATATTAATCAAATACTTTAGCAAAGAAAGTGAAAAGGGAAAACTAGAAAATATTTTCTGTAAAGGGTTAAGAAATATACTTTATAATAGTTTTATGGTTCAACAAATTTAAATAGGTATATAGATAGAGTATTGCACTCAGCGGGATTACAGAAAGATTTATAGAATTGAGTTTTGTACTCCTAAGCTAAGTTCTTAACATGAATTTATATTTATATACATATTTATTATTGTGTAAGCTAAAACAAGTAAATTCAAACTTAAAAGCAAATATATAATACTAGTAAGTGTTTGAATTAAATTACATTTTAATATATTTCAAAAATAGTTAATTAATAAATATAATTAATTAATCTATATCTAGCATTAGTTTTATAAGCTAAAAGAAGTAAATTCAAACTTAAAAGCAAATACATAATACTAGTAAGTGTTTGAATTAAATTACAATTTAATATATTTCAAAAATAGTTAATTAATAAATATAATTAATTAATCTATATCTAGAATTAGTTATATATCTATTATTAATTTTTTTTACCCTACTCCTACAATTCTTAATTAGTTAAATTGTGATTGTTTCTCACAGTGTGCGCACATCACAGTGAATACATGTCAGTAGTCATGGGTTGATTCATGCCACACACGAGTATGAATTTCTGTATATTCATATTTCGGTTGCTCTTTTGTGTTGCAACAATGCATTGTCATTATATGTAAATCCATTCCCCGCAGATCCCCCAGCACAGAAACAAAAAAAGTGACAGAATACAAAATTTAATAACAGCGTTAAAATGCGTTCAGCTTTTCTTATTTATGCAAATTGAGTGCAAAACAAAATAATAATATAAATAACAAGCGAAAATTCGCAATAATGATAGACACGCTGTGCTGAACTTGGAATCAGTTTGGAATGCCAATCAAACAGTGTATAAAGAAATGTTTTAAAGTGTCTGAAAGATTGTTGTTAATACAACTTAAATGAGATAGGGAAATACATAATTAGGTTTGTTATAAAATTCTCTTTCAGGAATTGTTGAAGTTCCTTAAGAATTCAGAGAATTGTTAAAATGTTAAACTGTTTAAGCTAAATTAATTTAATTAATTATTAATACTATTATTAAACTGACTAAATTTTAAATTAATTTGTTAATAAAATATATACCAAAAATTATTAATTTAGTTGAGACTGGATTTCTATGGATTATTGTAACTTAACAGATTGATTTAATGAAAGGTAGATCTATAATAAAAGAGGAAGCATATCCCAATACAAAAGTAGGAAGCTTTCGTCCTTTCGTAAAGCCTAATTCCTGACAGCTTTTCAATAAATTGCCGCCACTTGCGAAATTCGATATCGAATTCGTACAAATTTGTCAGCTTGATTTTATTCCCTAACCGGGAAGAAGGAAGTGGGAATTGCCTGGCTTCTTGATTGCCAACGGAAGCTGCCTAATAAGCAGCATTACCAAAGGCACACCTTACTTACTCTCTTATTCTCTATCTCTTTCTCTTTATATCTCTCTATCCCTCTCTCGCTATACATCCATATCTGTCTATGAATCATGCGCAGCTTTGACATTTATGGCCTCAATTTATTTGATAAATTTCCCACGCACGTTATCAATTGGCTGGACGAGTGTCTCATCCTCATCCTCGTGCTCAGCCTCAACCTCATCCCGAACCTTATTCCCAGTCCAAGTCGCAGCCTCTTCATCTCCAGTTATGGCAATAAATTTTGACGGATTAGTGCGCTTATGAGTGGCATTTGGTAAAGGACTCCATACAGAGAGGACAGTCCTCAGGACCAAAAGAAACTATTTAGGATGGCATCAACTGTAATAATGCCTATTATTATTTATTTTTATTTCGTAACGCTCTCAGCAGGGTTGTGGAAAGGGGGATGAAGAGGGGATGGGGGGTGGTATGCGTGTAGGCCGTATCAATTTTCATAAAATATCGATAGCCGGTTATTGATAACCGTGTCGAAAGTCATTTTCTATTTCCACTCGCCTGCCAAATGATGCCCCGAGTCCTATCACTCTCTCTTTCTCTCCCTCTCTCGCTTACACTCTCCCCACTCCTTCTCTTGATTTGATAAATATCAACTTATCAGCCATGTTTATAGGCCGCATTTATCAATTCCTTTCTTGCTGTAGCAAATTCATGAGAAGGTCCCCCAATAATTGCCAGATGCTAACCACAAATAAGACTCATGTAGGGCTTACGTGATATAGGAAAATTATTATATTGATTTTGTAATTATGTTTATGATCATAATCCTTAATAGTTACGCTATTAGCAAATTTATTTACTTCGTTTTACAACCACCTCTCTTTTACTTTAGTCTGTTTTTGCCAAGTTATCAAATGCATTATGAAGATTATTTACTGACGAATATAACTAAACTATTTAATTTTTATATTGTTAAGAACTAAAAAAATATTATAATTAAATATAGTTCTCTATAGCTACGTTATTAGAAACTCTGTTTAACTTGTTAAATATCCATTTAACTCTCTTTAACTTTAGTCATTTCTTGCCAAATATACTATAATAAAGTTTGATATATTAAAATCATCTTCCTACACTTTAAGAACTAAATCCATACAATTATTTATAAGAATCGTCCAGAATTTCTATAGTATCCTTTATATCTCTCTTTTACGCAAGTCTTTTTATGTAAATTTTTCAATTTCATCCTAAAAGATTCACGTATGTTTAAGGTTATTTTTTTCCTTTCTTAGCATCAATAGATTTTTTTAAAAGTAATACAAGATCATTATTTAAGGTATCTAAGTACTTTCCTATTAAATATGCATTTAATATATCCTTTTATCCATATTTGTTTCATTCTCCATTACTTTAATTTGAAAACCTTACCCATATAATTCTATTTTTATAACTCTTAGTCTGAGTTCGTACCCTCCATGGTTACATAATTTCAACAGAACAGAATCTGTTCTGAGAGTCAATCATTAATCTTGAACACCTCCTACGAACACGTCTTCGTAGAAATCATTTGCTATTCCCCTTTCAGTTCAATAATTTCTCAATTTCCGAATAAATGAATCTTCCCAGAAGCTGTATCCTAACTATGTATGTTAATGATATACGAAATAGGAATCAATTATGCGGCCAAGTGTGTACACACTTAAGCCATTCAACGGACAGTGTAACCCAATAATAATCCCAGAAATCTGATGTCTAATTATCACCGAGTGGATACTCATTGACCCATAAAATGAAATGAAAACATTTTAACACAAGTATCGCATCAAGATGAACTGCAGACAGAACCATTGACAGGTACGAGATGTGTGTGTACGTGTCCGTATGGAAATTCCTTATAGACGCGTTGTTATCGCCAAATATCTAAATTCAAATCCTCAAAATTAATTACACACACCTCGGCCTGTGTGCAGCCATTCATAATGTGTTTGTTCTTTTTACCCAGAAAATAAAGAGAAAAAAAAAACATAAAACCAAAAAAAAAGAACTGAACAAATGAAAATATTCGTAGACGTTGGCGATGCTTGAGTCCAGATAGGAAACACAGCACATGACTGTAGATAGAAAATAGAGAAAATATGCGATAATAATAACAACAACAACAGAGAAGAAGTAGAATAAGAAATGTGTAAAGTCGAAGCTTAAATACTCTAGGGTGAGAGAAGTATGTCAAACAGAAACAGATAATAATTATCCCATTTGACTGATGGAAATAGAAAATAGAGTAGTTTCCTCTGAAAACTTAAATGGTATACTCCTTTTACAATAACTAAATTTTCCAACTTTAATTTCTATTAAATTTACATTATAGGTACCCGATTAAGCTGATTCTTATATATATATTACCTCCAACAATAAGAAGTAGCTATACCAACTTTCATCAACATAACTTCAAGGCTAGCCGAGTTCACATAGACTGTTTAACTTAAATAAGGTTCTCATTTGTAATTTTTTGGCGTTACAGACCTTATTGAGTATTGATTGAGTATACCCTCCACTGATAGTATTATATGTAGGATATAGATATAAGTATATAGTATACAAATTTTCATCAACATAACTTCAAAGCTAGCCGAGTTCACATAGACTGTTTAACTTAAGAAAAGTTCCAAATCGTCTTATTTTCTTGTTTCCAACTTTATAAAAAAGTGAGTATACCCCTTCACTAATAGTATTATAGGCAACACCCTGGAAACATGGACTATAGTGTGTCTTCTGGGTTGAGTTCGTTCGTTTATGCCGTTGCACGTTTCGATGGCTGCATCGTGATATCGCAAAGTGGAAGGTGGCAAGTGGAAAGAGGGCACTTGAGAGGCGAGTACATGTAAATTTGTACCGAAACATAATTGGCCTAATATATTTTAGCTTGGCTTTTGTCCTAATGTCTGGTCTTGAGACACGTACGGCGTGTGTGAGAGGCCCAATAGCCAAAAAGAGGTTGAGTCTGAGCAGCTACTTCTCATCTTTGGCTTATGATTTTTATCAGTGTTTGACTAACGCACCCAAAATTTATTTATTTATTTTTTTCCTTCTTTCCTACTCTTCTACGAAAAATGGGTGTGTTGGCCTGCATTGCCCAATGTTGCCCAGAAACTGAATCCGAAACTGAAACCAAAACCAAAACCAAGACCAAAACCAAAAGCCAAAACCGAGAGACAGACAAGAAGTCCAAACGAGTTGAAACGAGCCCAAAAGCCAAAAGCAAATACAAGCAATGCATTAGACCTCCTGCAAGTGCTGTTTGCTTAACTTTTGATATTTTTCAGTTAGTTAGCTTTAACTGTAAATTGCTTTTGCTGTCGGCCAAATGTGCGAACCTTGGCATTTCGTTTGAGAGCAGGTGCACAAGTTTATGATCTGTTTATGTGGCAATCCACATAATTAACCTGCAAGAATTGCATTCAGTTTGTCTGTGAGCAAAGCAAACAAGTCCCTCATAGCCCCTTTAAACTTTTCTATATGCACTTTACAGCACTCAACAGAGTGACAAAAACTTATGGCTCAAGAAACGATATGTTAGTTTCTCAGTAGAAGTTTTTATAATTTAGTAACTCCTTCAAAATTTATTTAATTCAATTAAAATATTTTGAGTATCACATTACGTTTTCATTCAAAATTAAAGATTTGAGCGGTCTTTGATCTATGTAAGTAGTAGAGTACTGTTTAACTCTGCTATGATTAGTTTAAAGTCCCATCACACGGTCCATTTTTTGTGCCACTCTTTCAGCGATGGATTATTTAACTAATCACTATTCGCATCATGAGCACAGCATAATCGAATAGATTTTTGTTCTCATACAATCTGGTCACACTCTGTGCAACTCCATACAAAAATATATGAACAAATCTACTAGGCGAGAGCTGATAGACTCAAAAAGCGTAGAACTATTTACATCGGTCTAAAATTTCTTGTGTTCGTTCACATGATAAAGTTGACTGTTTAGCAAAAAGTGGCACTTTAAACGGACCGTGTGATGGCAGCTTAAACCTGGATTTTTATCGTTCGTTCTGATCATTTCCATAAAATATAATATAATACTATTTCCTGCAGAAAAAACATGATATATTAACTCGAAACCCTTTCAAAGAGAAAAGTATAGTGACCAAATTTGAATACCGTCTTTAAGAGAATAAACAAGCAATCTATGAAATATTTGACATCTTACAGATTTAAACCAAACCAAACTAAGCATTATTTATAGGCATCAACAGACATAAACACTTCTTAAAATGTCTGATAATTACGACAACACAGAATTCAACTTGAATGAAAGAATTCAAGTGATCAGCTCGAAAAACATGGATGAATTGGCTGAAGACAACTTGGCTGCTGGAGATGGCTGTCACATTGAAATTCAGGCTGCTGAGGACAAGGAAAAGATAAAAACATGTTCCAAGACTGAAGCAGAGCTTTCTATGGGTGATCAAGTTGATCTAGAGGCCAAGCCGAGCAACAGATCAAATTTAAGCTCCCTGGAACTCGAAGAGCGTTGGAAGTTGCGACTGCAAAAGCTCGCAGAGTTTGAGAACACACAAAGTGAGCGAGACGAAAGCTCTGTTGAAAACGGGGATGAAATTGAGACAAAGCCAAAAACATGGCAAGAATTCTGGCATAATGTAGAGCAGGAAAGTTGTCAAAACTCCGAACAATAAATCAACAAACATGAACACGAGCTATAAAATAAATAAAAAATGATTAATGATAAAAAAAACATATGTGATCGATTAATCGAATTTAAGTAATTGCTCTGCTTCTTCCTTTTTCAACATGCATCGATAAATTACTCAAGTATCGATATAAAGGATACACAAACTCCAGGTATCGATATACAAAACAACCCTGAATCGATATTTTCACACACACAGCTGCCAGCTGATCAAATTTTATTAAATTGCAAAGCATCAACATGGCATGTAAGTAAAATTGATTCCTTTAATCTGTTTTTAACTAATATTTATGTTATATTCTTAGTGAAATGGACGAAACGAGAGATAATGCTCATGCTAGAGCTGTACTTGAAATATAAAGATGATTTTCGTGGCCATGGCTATAAAAATTTAAAGATTTGGCAACAAATTGCTTGGGAGATGAGCGAGCAAGGAATTCAAGCCGACTATGTAAGGCTGGACAGGAAACTGCGTAATATGAAACGTACCTATGTTTCTATCAAGAAAAAACAACTAGATGCACGCCCGAATTGGGAATATTTTGATATTATGGAGGAGATATTCGGTGGAACCCTCAATCAAACTACAGATCTGACGACGACTTCTGAAGAGGAAGAAACTGTATGTGAACAAAAAATGGAAGTCAAAGATGAACCCTTTGTGTTTGCGCACGAATTAATGGATGAATCAAATTTCACGGATCTCATTTCGAATAAAACCACTAATGAAGATCAAGATGTTGATGTAGACGGTGCTTTTGTGAATCTAACAGAGGAATTGGAGTTTCAGCGACTTGAGGAATTACGTGTCATTCGCATAACACTGCAAGAGTCCAATTTAATACAAAAAGAGCGAAACCAGATTCTACAAGAAAGAAACGAACTCATGAGACAATATTTGTCATCCACATTGAAGAAATAAACGTGTATAACATTTTATTCAGCTGATTTTAACAATTTACTAATAAAGAATAGCTATAATAGAAGTAAACGTTTTTTCTATTCTTAACATATGAAAGCAGGTAAAGGTAAAGCTATGTTCAGGTAGCAACTGGTTTGAAGGTAGGTTTTACCATTCTCAGGCAGATGCAAGCTGAACGGTTCTTTGGTTTCAAAACCAAGACAAAGAATCGAACAAACAACTGATGCATCATTAAATCGTGCATTAACTAAATTAATTTAAACTGATTTATTAATCTGGCGACATCGTTCCATCGATCGAAGCCGTTGTATCGTGTTGACGTCAGACAGATGGTCGAGACACTCTAAAAATGCGGTAAAGATACGCTAAGTGGTTAGCTAATTAGCGCAATTAATAAGATAAATATAAAACCCGGTCACTAAAACAAGAAAAATTGAGAGACATGCTAATGGAATTAACATAGCGTGGTTAATAGTTTTACTAAATTTGAAAACAAATTTTCTTCATCTTTGCATGCGTCAATATTTGCCTGGGCCTATGTCTTTTACAGCTACCGGATTTAATATGTGCAAACAGTTACCGACAATACCCTACAATTAATGCACTTCCCCATAACGAACTTAAAAGCTTAACAGCCAGTGAAGCGTTAAGAATGAGACTTAAAGTTGAAATGAAAACACAAAGGTAAACAAATGAGAGGATGAGAAGCAGAGAGAAGAGCAACGTGTTCAGTGAATAGTTACGAAATAAGTGTTAAGGATATTATATTAAAAAAAATACGAAAAATGATAAAGAGAGAGTATAGAAGAATGGTCAATGAAATTTTATAAACCAGCCTTGTCCTTTTACGGACTAATTTGTCCTACTATAACAGAAGAACTTTAAGAGCTTCAAAAGATTTTCAAAATAAAAAAAATGCACCAACTAAATATTTTTTATTATATGATAGTAAAAAAATAAATATTGTAGTGTATGCTTTATTCGTTATTTCGCATGGATATTGTTTAAATTTGTATTCTAGTTTTATTTCTCTGCTAATTGTCATTAACAATTAATGAGTCTGACAGAGCACGACTTTTAGGCAGCGGAAAATTACTTAGCCTAAGCGATAATTATAATTGGTAATTAATGGGGAAAGTGTAGGGGTGAAAATAGTGGAAAATTCTGTAAGTATTTGAATGGATCCATTTAACTTTATTAATTGAAGTAAGTAGAAATACTTTGACAGGTTTGTCTCGATACCAAATCATACAAGTTAATAATTTATCTGTAATTAAAGGAGATAAACTTAAATTCCTGAATAACTAACCACATTAAAGACATCAGACAGACATACAGGTAAAGATAAAGATACAGATAATAATTAATATATAGATATAGATAATGATGTAGATATAGACATAGATATATACATATATAGATACAGACATAGATATATATATAGATGTAGATATAGATATAGATATGGTTATAGAAACAGAAAGACTCCATGGAATTTTGGTAGATTTAATTTATTGACTAATTGCTTAAGAGGGAGGAGGAGAAAGGAGGTTAGTGGGATAGGGGAACTACTACTTCAATTAGACTTTCTCTTACAATTTGGCCAGTTGCACAAATGTCTGACGGCGGTTCTCTCATTAACTCAACGGTGCGGACAGAACGACCTTTCGTATTTGGTCAGCATGGGTGGGGGTCAAAAAGGGGGTTAACAGGACTCTTTCTAGGCTTTGGCATGTGGAGAAGTACGGAATTTTCTCTGGCTTTACCAATTGCCATTGCCAATTTCCGGGGGCAAAAACGGCCGTTGGGCGTAAATTAAAATTAAATTCAAATGGAAAAGTGTCGTAACACTCAATCTCTCTTTCACTCTCTCTCTCTCTTTCAATCTATCTGTTTTTCTCTCTGGCTAGGACTCATCAGGACGAACGACCATTGGCCATTGGCACGTCCTGTCGGATTCGTTTTGGAGTCAGGCAACATTTTAGCAATTATATTCGCGTTCGGGCCACATTACAACGGCAATTACACGCAGGAGGCAGCCGCAACGTGGGCGACAGAGACTGGCATGGTATCCTTGGCATCCTTGGCATTCCAGGCATCCCTAACATCCCTGGCATCCTCGTCAGTGTCACGTGAAGCGGCAATGTGCCCAACCGACTGACTCACCGTCTGTCTCTCAGTCTCTCTGTCTGTCTCTCTGACTCTATGACGCACAATTCTCTGATGGACGACAGTCAACGCTGACGTTGATGTTGACGTCGACGCTGTCAATGACAGGCAACCTGTTCCAGCTCCTACTCCTGCTCCTGCTCCTGATAATATTTCCACTCTTCCTGTCCGGTTGCCAGGCTTCCTTTCCCAGCCAAAGAATTCGAATTGCAAATACCTTGCACAATGTCTTGTATAATACTTAAACACAAATTGTTTGCTTGACACATTTTCTTCAAATGCCCTGTAAACCATTTAAATACAATTTGTGTTTCATTGCCAATTGTTCCTCTATTTTAGAAAATTATTTCATGTTCATTTAATAGTTAAAATAAGAATATCAGGTAAGGTTATATCTTTTGCATTTTGAAATAAAACAGATATCATAGAATATCTGTGGAAAGGAATTCTGTTAATGTTCTCTTAATGGTAATCTAAGGATAATGAAATGTAGAACAAATAGTCAAGGAAAATAGGTCATAACTTTTACATTTTGGAATACTTTAGAATATATTGTTTTATTACCACTAATTTTCCTTGAATATTTGTCAATAAAAAGGCTTATGGAAAGGAGTTCTGATTCATTCCATGCGAAATTCGGAAACAGAAAGTTTATCATCAAGAAAATAAACGAAGTTAATACGAAGAATTTGACATTATCAATTGTTTTATTTCATTAACTCTTGTTATATAATTATAAAAATTATCTAACACATAGGTTCTGTCTTTCATTCATCTTATTAGCTTAACTTCCCAAATAAGTTAGTATACTTTGAATCAAAATTGGAATAGAAAAATCTATCCTATTCTTTCTGTATCTTCCTTTATTGTATTTCTACCTGATTCTTACGCAAATTGATCGACTCTTATCTTTTATTCAAGATACCTATTATTGACAGTTGAGGTATTCCCTTATCTTTGGAAAAAATTCACTTTAACTCTATTTCACATGTCACGAACTTTATTAAAAATGCACACGTTGCGTATACTCTACAACTTACAGAAAAAAAAGTAGACAGCAAAAACAAAAATATGAAATTTCCGCATGCAGTGTGTGACGTGTGTAATGTGTGTGTGTGTGTGTGTGTATTTATGTGTATTTGTGTGTGTGGGCAAATGAAATAAAATAAATGTATAAAAGCAATAACCAAGCGACATTACATAAAAATCTACTTGGGCCAGCTCCTAATGACTCTTGTCCTGGTTCTGCCTCTACTAAAGAGCGAGAGAGAGAGAAGGGAGGAGAGTAAGAGAGTGAGAGAGAAAGGGAGAGGTAGCGAGACGTGGGCCTATTTAGGCTTACATGTGCGTGTGTGGAATATGGCCGACACTTCCGTTCGACATGTTGCACATGTTGCTCCCGTTTCCGTTCCACCAACACCCCCTTCCCCCCTCCACCACTTTCTACTGCTTTTCCTTTTTTCCACCACTCCTTGCCAACCCCCCTTACCTTTACTGGTCATGTGACCACTAGCATAAAATACAATATATATACAAGATTGGTTCTGTTCCAATTGTTGTTGTAATGAGTATTGCCATTTATTGTTGTTGTCGTTGTTTGTTGTTGCTGTTGTTGTTGCTGTCGTTGTTGTTGTTGTTGGTCACGCATGGTGTTGCCG
The DNA here is from genome assembly GCA_035044365.1 of Drosophila neotestacea. Taxonomy (NCBI): domain Eukaryota; kingdom Metazoa; phylum Arthropoda; class Insecta; order Diptera; family Drosophilidae; genus Drosophila; species Drosophila neotestacea. The sequence continues at coordinate 1,513,716 of JAWNMD010000332.1, forward strand.
CTTGCTGTTTTTATTGCCAACGCTTCCTGCCGCTCGCTCGTTTCATAATTAATATCCTTTCACACATTATTATTACGGAAATGAGAGGAGGATTCGTATATACCTATATTTGTACTTATGTTTATCTACATACAGACAGATACCCTGTAATCATAAAGTAGAATAGGCAGCAGGCATCACTGAACTTAAAGAAAACTTGTCTACAAATTAAATAAATTTAAATTCTCAATTGAAAGTCAGGTCTATCTTCAGGAATGTCAGTCAATGTTTGAAGCGCTAGCTAACATAAGAAAACTATGGTAGATAGATAGAAAGATAGATAGATAGATATAGATATAGATATACGAATTTGACTATTATTAATATCAAAGAAATTCACTTCCGAAAACCTTGCCGAAAGTGAAAACAAAAACACTCCTGTGTATCTTAAAGTTATCAATATTTCATAGGGTATTTCACATTCTGCACTCTCTAAATGACAGCATCATCTGTCAAATCTATTGTCTAGCATATTTACATATATTTATACGTAATCAATCTTCGCATTTTAATTTACATGCTAGTCTATCTTCATCTCAGAGACAGTTAGGTGTATCAACTAAGGTATATTAGCATTTGTATACCCTATACAAAAGTGTTCATCAGCTGCACTTTTCTCAATTCATTTAGATCAATTATATTAATACTTAATCAGCAATCAAATTAATCTACCCTCTAGGAAATCTATTTAAATCGAATCAAAGAGGGTGTATCAGCTACAGTATACCCTATACAACTAATCACATTGCCATTGATTAAATAATAACGATAATAATGTTAAATTTTACTGAAATTCTCAGTGTGCCATTCATACCTTAGCTGCAATAAAAGTCTAGTTTCTAGAATGTTGCTGGGAAATTTATTAAAAGTGAAAAATGCTTTTGGTTCTCGGTCGTTGCATCTGAAAAGACGCGAGGTGTACCAGCAATGTTTTCGTATATTGGGCTTACATGAGTCCGTTGATCAGGATACAGTGCGTCAAGCGTATTTGGATTTGGTTAAACGCGTGCATCCGGATGCAGACACGGATGAGGCAAGTAGCGAACGCTTTCAACAAGTTGACGAAGCCTTCCGAATGTTGCAAGAGAAGTTTGCCAGAGTCAGGCGCAACATAAGCGAGAACGAAGAGGAGGATGTGGATTTTAATATAAAACATACAGTGCCACAGCATCGTCAGTATCTGTCCAATGATGGCATTGGAGTTGGAACTCCATTTCAACGCCAGAAGCAATATCAACAGGTGCGTGCAATGAAGGCCCAAGAGCGTGTCCTGGAGCATCGCATCGAGAGAGCAACAACTAGAACTGAAGAGACTACTTTGATGTGTAAAGAAGTAGAAGGAGTAAAGTATGGGATTGAACGTGTCGTTGAGGATCTCATTCAGGAGGCCATGTCCAAGGGAGACTTTAACAATCTGAAAGGCGAAGGAAAACCTCTTTCAACCGCTCAAATACAGAATCCCTACTTGGACTTTACCACACATAAAATAAACAAGATCCTGGCCGACAATGGCTTCACTCCGGAATGGATTACATTGAGTCGAGACATTCGCGAAGGAGTCAACAATTTAAAAAAAGAGATTCGAACTGAGCGTAGATTTTACGGCGATTGGCCATTGACCACCAAAGATCAACAGGCATCGTGGGAGTTCTTTACTGAATTGCATTTGGAGAAAGTGCAACAACTTAACAAATTAATCGATAAATACAATCTAATTGTTCCCATTCTAGAGAATCAGTTCTTTCGCTTGAGAATGAATAAGCTTGCTGAAGGTATCTTTAAGGAACCAGATCTACCACGTGATCTTCCACGTCCTCAGCTGACGAGCAAGGCAAATAATGAAGGCACTGCTAAGGATAAGAATTTCATGGCAAATTTATTCTCATTCCTCGGATCTCTGTCTCATTAAATGTGTTAATAATTGGTGATATAAGTTATGCATAAATAAATGAATAAAGGGATGCCTAAGAACAGTTGCAATATTGTTTATATTCGTTTGGTGTATAAAATAAAAATTGGTTGAAAAGTATTTAAACAAAGTAAATTTTAGAATATTGAACAGCATAAGATGATGTACAATTCAAATCGCAATTCTCAAAACATTTAATAAAACTCTAAATTTATTGTATTAAATTAAAATATTTTCTTTAAATCAATAAAATTGCATAAGTATATTTGAAATAAATTTATTAAATGTGTAAAATATATCGCTTATTTGTAATTTGCATCTATCTAGAAGCTTTTAGATACTAAACATATATTGCTTAAACTCATCATTATTATTATTATGTATAGTAAGGTTATACTTAGTTAAAACTTGTGATCTATCTTAGGGAAAGCATTGCATCCAAGGCCTTCAGTTTATATAAGCTTTATATATCTACTTTAAATCTCAGAAATAAAACCTCACTCCTGGCATAGTTACTTCCTTTCAATTTCAATCCTTATTATAGGGTATCTGCCAGTTAAACACCTTTGGACCACACTCTCTACGTATGTTGGCTTGTTAAGCATTTTATGCGTTTGGTTTTTTCATAAATTTCAAACAGACATTTCCGGACGGACACTTTTCGGTCTCCGGACCGAACTACGGGCTTGTAATTAAAAGCTCATGAAAAGTGATTAAAAAGTGAACTGCGGCTGCAAGCCCATCCGCCGTTATACACACATGTGCCACACACACACACACACACACACACACACACACCACACACACCCACCCCACACACAACACTTACTGCTATATATTTATTAAATTGTTTTTTTGTTTTTGTATTTTCATACTTTTCCTGCCATAAAAATGTCAAAAACATTGGGGGAAAAACTGGATAGCCAGCTGCTAACGGTACAAGGAAAATCCATTGAAAATTAAAGCTTTTGACCAATGAAAATGTAGACAAATTTAATATGGCAACTGAAATTATAATGAACCTATGGAAAATTATACATTTTAAATTGCAAATGTTTAAAAATATATTATAATTACAAGTAATTTTGAATAAAAATTCAATGCAACTGTAAAAAAAGTCAGTGTACATTTTAATTCATTAATATTTAACAATGCATATAAAGTTACAAATAATTTACTAGTAAAATTAAATTCAACTCTAAATTTCTCCCTCCCTGGACAGCGTATAAAATATTAATATTCTTTTTGGAAATATTTTAAAGTAGATTTAAATTACGTGCTATTTATTAATATTATTCTTAATAACAACTTTAAATAGCAAAGCGCTTCAATTTGTCCCCTTTAATTTCTCCCTCCCTGCATTTATTATTTTAGAAATATTTAAAAATTGATTAAATTTACATATACATAATTTATTAATGTAATTAAATTCAACTTGAAATAACTGCTATTTAATTCCTCCCTCTCTTGATAGTGTTCAAATTATTCATTGAGATAAACGTAAGGAAACCACAACCCTTAGTTCTTTTGACAGCAAAGTAAGATCTGATATGAAGAACAAGCTACGTATATTCACGTTATAAGATTGTTTTCTATGATACCTATTCTCAACAGGAATATAAATTTTTAGTTCCTGTAATGTATATATATATTTATAATATTTATATAATCCCTGTTACATATATGTCTCCATATATAAAGTGACCACAACCGCAACAATGGCTCGCCTGACCGATTAAAGGGGGTTAAGCCTAGGACGCTGACTCATAGAGCTGCTACCTCATATACCATATATAAGGATATAAGGATTAGCATTTAAGAACGCATTTATGGTATGCATAAAGATATTTAAAGTGCCTCAGTTTTACACGCATGTGTTGCTCGTCAAGGATGACGCACGACTTAATGCTGATAGGGATACGAGTACGAGTACGAATACGGAGGGAAGTGTAGGGTATGGCGGGTATGCTGAATAGGGTGTTGGGTGACAGCAACTATCGCGTATGCATGAGTGGCATTTTCGCTGTCATTTCCATGGGCTTTGCGTGTTGCGTGCAATTTGCGTGTAATTTTTACAACAAGAGAACACAACAAAGAAGGAGAAGGAGTTTTTGGGCCCGTTTGCAACTGTACGAGTACGTCCTACGTCCTACGTCCTACATCCTGCGCCTGTTCCTGGTCGTCGTCCTGTGTCATCACAGCACATAAATCATAAGCAACAACGCCAACTGCGTCGCAGCGAAAAGAACAAGAAACAAAAAAAAAAACAGCAACACAAAAATACAAGGAACATAAAAATGGAAATGCGTAATTTATGCTGCGCAGGACGAGAAGCCAGCATAAAGTCCTGGTGGTTGCTGCGTCCTCCAATCCTCCAGTCCTCCTTTACTTCTGTACTTCTGTCCTCCTGTAACTGTACCGTTAACGCACGTAAAGCTTGCAGTTTTCCCAAAGAAATGAAAAGACACCACTTTGAAAGCAATCGCTTATATTTTTGAGACGCAATTCGGGAAACTGCGTTTGTCTTTTGCCACATCGAAGAGTATTGCAACCCTCGGAAAGTTGGAAGTTGAAATTCGAAGTTGGCTGTTGGAAGTTGGCAGTTGAAAGTTAAAGCGAAACGAAGCAACCCTCAAGTTTACGCCTTGATTTTCGTCCTTGGGCAATGGACTACCGTTCGATTTTATCGCCTGTACCAAACATCGGTTTGTTGCCATTGTAATCCTCTGCCTGGGCAGGACTTAATTCAATCAAACTCTCGCTCTCTCTCTATATATGTATATATTTCTCTAAGAGGGTACAGTTTCAATGGGCGTTGAGGAAATCCTTATCAAGAAAACAACAACAAGAAGCAAAATACCAAATGGATTGCTTGTATATTGTTTAGAAAAACAATCATACTTAGAAATCGCCTGCTGAGTGAAGACATACGTTCAAGACTTTACGGATTTCTATTAAAGGAAGTCCATTTGTAGGGTATATCAAATTCTAAACAGTTATAGAGCTGCCTACTTAATAATTATAGTTACGCTTGAATTCCTTTTAATTGTTTAATATTTTACAGATTACAATTATGTATGTTCTGATAGTGTAAAAATATTTTTAAGATTTCTCTGAGTAACTTATAGACAGAACCTATTAAGCCCACAAATTGGCAGTATAAAGTATAATTTTAAGATCACTCTGAAAGAAATTAAAAATTCAAATGATTTCTTTTTGATTGCTTATTTATTTATTACTTAAGTTCTTACAGGATATTACGAGAAGCGTAGAAATCTACTTAAAGATTCTAAGTTTGAATAAACCGTTTAACTTCAAAACCAAGGTAATCATAAGAAGGAGATTTTAGCCTCTATTTCTTTAAGTCATCACATTAAATAGTTAAAAAGAAAACAGATTCTTAAAACAATGTATAATATTTGAACAAAGGAGCAACTTGATGATAGATACACTTTGTAATTACTTGATAATTATCCAGGATATTTATTAAAATACTTTCTCTTTGAAAAGACACAACTAAAGTAATTTCAAATGTCTGAGTGTCATATTAAATATATTTGGAGATATTGAGTAATAAGGAATAGTCTTATGGATTGTTGGCTAACAGATAAATATCCTTTAAAACTCGTATTGGCTCCTCTTAAGATACCTTTTATACTTTAACAATTTTCATCATCTACCAAGTATCGGAGATATTTATTAACATACTTTCTCTTAGAAACACAGACAATCAAAGTTCTTTTTGAAAGCAGCCTGTAGATCTTTTTAAATATTTTTAATTTACTTGTACTAATAAGGCAGCTTAGGAATACATAGTCATCTCCCAGATAAACATTCTTTAAGTTTCGTATTGGCTGCTTTTGAGTTTTCTAAATGTATTACCATTAACTGTAATCTAACATACTATTTATTTCAATACTTTCTCTTAGAAAGGATACAGTAGAATTCAAAGCCAGTAACCTCAACAAGTTCTATCGTGGATCATATTAAACATCGATCAATAAATTGTGCACTCAACTTGACAACAGCTCCAGTTGCAGTTGCTGTTGATGTTCATGTTAGTGTTGATGTTGCTGTTGTTGTTGATGTTGATGTTGCTGTTGGTAAATCTAAACCAAGTTCGTTGCTGTGTCCACTTGGGACTCGGTTTTATTTTCCCAGTTAGCTGACACACACAATAGTGACAGGTCGGTCAGTGGAAAATATGAATACCACTTGAACATGTTAACCCCGAAAGGCGTTTATAAAACTGTCCAAAGCTATTAATATCAAAAATTCTGCACACACAAAGAGAAAGAGAGAGATGGAGTGACAGGGGGAAGAGTGAGAAAGCAACAACTGCGCAGTTGTTTAGCGCTGACAGGACGGCCCCTTCTTCTGCTTCTGCTTCTTCTACTTCAAATATACAATATATCCTGGGGCCAGGTCAAGCTATGAATCCCAGCTAGTAACTGAGAGACGAGCAGCGAGTTCCATGTTTGGCGTCCATGAGGCGGAAATGAAAAGCGCATGGCAACAGCAGAGGGGGGAAAAGGGGGCACAAAGGGGGGTCACTGGTTGGAGTATTATCAACAGGCATATATATATATATACACATGTGTGTGTGTGTGTGTACTTGGTCAACATGAAGCGACCCTCGAGGGTGGCCCAAGCTTTTGTTTGGTTGAAAGCTAAATGCTATACGAGCATCTACGCGCCATGTGTCCTTTGTTATTTATGATTAAAAGCGCAAGGACTCGTCAGTTCACACACACACACAAACACACACACACACACCCATCTATTTACATATGTATATGTTTGGGTTTTTGTATGCTAAATATAACGCTGCATGTGTCCATACACGTCCATCACTTAATCACGCCACCACACTCACCAGTTTTGCTTTTCTTTTCTTTTTTTTGCTGCCCCTTCTTCCCTGCTCTGGCCTACCCTACCCCTTGGTTTTGACACCACAGCATACCCTACCATTGAGCATATGGGTTTTTATCAATCAATTCATTCATGTTGATGGAAAAGCCAAATAAATAGACAAAGTTTGAAGCTTAGTAAGTTTTCTGGTTTAGTAATATGTATAACCAAATGATTTTTCAAAAAGTATCTTTTAAAGAGCATATAACAGGAACAAATTTACGAAGCTAAGTTCTAAAGATTAAGCAAACTTTAGTAGTTATAATAAGTTTTTATAATACAAATTTGCTAGTTCGAAAACTGTTCTTTATTATTTAACAGTTTTTAAGAATGTTGTGTGGACTTTAAAGAGTTTTTAGGACAGCTTTTAAACGGCCTAAATTAATTAAAATTTAATTATTAAATTATACTGTATTTATAAACACATTTACTGGTCAAGGACAAATTCTAGATAATATGCAGTATTCTGAAGAGTGATTTGATAGTACTTTAAATACCATACTTTTTTAACATATTATATATTTATAGAAACTGTGACATGATCTAAGAATGTTTTACACTACAAAATCTTTAAAATTAAGGCAATTTTGTAAAATCTTTATAATATACAAATGAGTTGTATATATCATATACAGTTTCCTTTATTGGTTATTTCTTTTAATTTAAAATTATTTCTATTCAAGATTCATTTATATAGCCAAGAATTCAATTTCTCTATTTATGTCCATCCTATAAATAATCATTTAGTTTAAGATCACTCTATACTTTTTAACTTTCTAATGTAGATCATCAAACTGTTCGTACAGGCCGCATCTACAGTTCTGTTAGTTGCACTTTGTAGGGTGCTCAGGGGATTCGCGGTGTAAAAAAATGAATGGAAAATAAAGTATAAAAATTGCGTGTGAGGATTTCGCAATGTTCATACGCTTGGTTAAACCCCGCTGCACGCACATCCTTGCGCACATCCTGGCGTGTGAGTGAGTGAGTTTTTGGTTTTTATTTAATTTCAGCTACATGAATGTCCATGTCCGTGTTCCCACTTTCCTGTTCCTTGTCCAGCCAGCAGCATATCCTTTGCTCCCTCTCACTGAAATATGCAAATAAGTTAATTTTTATTTATTCTGCTTTTTCCATCTACCAAGCTCTCTCTCCCTCTCTCTCTCTCTCTCTCTCTCTCTCTCTCTCTATCTCTCACTGTATCACTGTTTCGCTCTGTCGCTGGCATGATTCACTTTTTGGGTTCATATCCTTAGAATTTATGATGCAATCTGGGAGAGAAAGAGGAGAAGAGCTCACACATTGCTGGCAGGTATCCTGGCGGGTATCCTTGGTTTCAAGTTTTCGCATTATTATGATCTCTATTTTATGCGGTGTCCTTTGTGAATATGTGTGTGTGTGTGTATTTGTGACTATGTGTGAGTGTGTGGCATGCAGCAGCCGTCAACGTCAACATCAGCGTCCTGTTGTTGCCAAGCAGCCCTGGGCATGTCCTGCATGTCCTTCTGCCATTAAGGGTAGGTTGGCATTGTCGATGCCGCCGGCGTTTACTTCGGCACTGGACAAAGCATTTTATTTGAGCTTTTTATTCGCCTCAATTCGGTTTTTTTCTTCTCTTCCTTTATTTTTTTTCGACTCCTTTTTTCTGTGTGTTGTTGTTGTTGTCCTTGTTGTTTGAGTCCTTTGTTAGCAAAATGTGTGTCAGTGCGTCAGTCGGTTGAACTGGCACTTGGTTCAACTATTTCCGGTTTTAATATGCGCACTGCCTTCCTTAGCCTTAGCCTTTAGTCTTTGTCCTTGCCGACGATGGATGACGATTGCCTGCTGTCCTTCGAGGTACAGTTTCCACTTCCACTCTTTTCCCCTACCAGTCCTCCCAGTTCCTACCCTCCCCTTCCCCATCCCTCTCCCTTTCTCTAACTGTTGCATGTTATTAACTTTGGTTCTGGCTTTTGGACTTGTCAGCCAAAAAAAAAAAAGAGAAGAAGCCAAAGAATGGTCTCATTTGGCCTGATTTATGAGCTCTGGAATGTTTAGATAGGTGCTTTGCCCCTCCCCCTCTGAACTGATCACATTGACAGCTGTCCTTTGACCTCGTTTCTTCGGGTTAAATTCTATTATTTTATTATCCACTTAAAGGTGCGAAAGCAAAGGTTATCCGACATCATTGAAGTGTATAAAATGTATACTTACTAAAGTATGTTTATAAAATATAGTTTAAATTCTTGATCAAAGGATTCACATGATCTATTCAAATAAATGTTGAATTTTTTGTTCTAAGTCTTAGAGTATACAAAATCAAATTAATCTGAACTGTAATCTTATTGAACACTTTACAATTTTAAATTTTTGGGTAACTATATTTAAAGTTTTGAAAGATTTGTATGTTTACTTAACATATTATAATACAGCGTGTAGTTTATATTCCTGATTATTCGACTGACATCATCTACTTAAAAAAAATGTATCATTTTATTTTCTCATCTTGTCGGTAACTTTACAGATAAATTGAAAACATCGATGATATTCAGACCCAGTAGTTAAAGTTAGATAACTAATCAAATGACTTAAATTAAGTTTCTGTATTTTGAATATTGTGAAATTGCTATACAAATGTTTATCTCGTTCAACCATATGCTTCAAAATTTTTATGTAATGTTATTAATGATTGTAGTTTGCAATTAATTAACACAAAGTTAATTTATAATATGACAATTTCCATTGTATATGCTTTGTTATTCTCTGTATATAAATGTAACTTTAGCTACAATGATTAGTTTTAATATTATAGACCAATCCTCAATCGACAGACAATCTGTTTTTGATGGCCTAGATTTATAGATTCTATCCACAACATTTCAGCTGATAATTGTGGCTTTCATCGTTACAAATCATGCGCGGCAAATTTGAAATCGAATCGAAATCAGAACCATTCCGATTACATAGACAAGATCAGGATTTAATCGCGCTGACCCGACAGTGAACCCAGTGAAAACATCGAAAGAATGAAAGAATTGTAAATGTAACATGGATTTGGAGCGAATGATCATTCAAAAGCGGTCTTCAAATGGACCTGAACCAACTTTAATCGATCCAACGAACAATCGATCGATGGATTCAAGAAACAATTTGATGCACGACAGATTACGAAGAACGATGAAAGGAAATCATTGAGCCGTGAGTGAAGAGAGAGAGAGAGAGAGGAATGGGGAATACTGTGGCAATGTGCCATCAATTAAAGTAATTTAAAGGAATCAAGAGATAGAAAACTGAACCGACGTAACTAGATCCACAAGCTCAAAATCAATCAGGCTGAAAGTTCCAGTTAACATCAAGTAGAAGACATTGCAGCTGAAGCCTATTACAAAGAAAAGGTAAGAGAACAAGCTCAAGAAGAGATACAAGACAAAAAAAAAAGAAAAGAACAAAAAAAACACTAAAACAGTAGCCAGAAAATCGATGGAAAAGACAAAGACGAGAAATATTGGAAAATAACAGACAATGCACAAGTCATCATTAACCCAAACAGTAGCTTTAGTCAAGGGGAAGAATGATGAAGAGAGCAGAGCAGAGCAGAGAAGAAGAAGGTGGAGGTAGAGACAAGAAAACACGATTAGAATGGAGAGTGGATAAGCGTGTCTGCGAGCTATAAAAGTGTAATATCTGTAACTCATTAATGACAGCAATTTAAGACACAAAGACTAGAGGCACCCATAACCTCAGTCTCAGAGTAGACTTTAGTTGATTTGAGTTGAGGATGTTAGAAAGAAAGAAAAACTAAAACAAAAACAAAAACGAAATCTGTAAGAGAAAATAACAAGAAATTCAAATAGGCTTTGGCTTTCCTCATTATTAACAGCATGATGATTGTCATGATGATAATAATGATGGTGATGATGATGATGATGATGACTGCGACTGGTTCCAATCAACTGCCACTTAACTAAATGACTGTGCGCCTTACCCAGACGCACCAGACGGACTCAAACCCCAAAGACCCCAGACCCCAGACCCAAAGATAGTCTCTCTCTGACCATATGTAAGTCTATATGTATGTATGTTTGTACCGATTTTATCACGAGTGACTGATGAATATGCCATTAAAGATATACGAGTACCACGTACCACAAGATATACACACACACACACACACACTCACACACACTCACACACATAAACACTCACACACACTCACACACACATTGGTTATACATAGTGTGACAGTGTTAGGGGTAAAGAGGTAGAAACGGAATATAAAGCAGACACAGAGGTAGACAAATGACCAACTGACAATAATGAAACTGATTTGTTGCTTTTGTTTTTTCTTATTTCACCTCTTTGCGCTACAATTTGACAATTGAAAGCGGGTCTATTGATTCCAAAAGTAATTTGTGCCTAAACTACTTTCAAAGTTGTTTCCCTAACAAACTAATTGCAACAGAAAACTGAAAACTTACTATAATAGTTAAACGATGGCATTTAGTTTTAGATTGGTATTAAAACAGCTCATGTGAAATACTTTTAACTGAGAAAATAAATAGTTCAACCATTTTTAAGGCAATGTATAATGTAGAGAATATAGAAAGTGTATAAGGAATTGAAAGAGTCAATTGTTCCATAAACAATTTAAAACAGAAATAAGTAGACAGCCAAATACATAAGTTTAAAATGGTTTTTTGATTTCTGATTTTATTAGAATGTAAAAAACATTTTAAGATAACAATTTAAAAGCAGTAGATTAATAAGTACTTTAATAATGAAGCAATCAAAAATAAAGTTAGAACTTGAAGTTGGAATTCATTCTGCAACTGAGCAAAACAAGTTTAAAGCCAATCAAAGGTTTCGGGCTTTGATACGTTTGACTTAAGTACTGTTCTACTTTAATAATATAATGTCAAACATGAAGTAATCCTAAGATACTATTATCAAACATACTTAATCCCTATTTCAGAAATGTTTTAAAATAAGAACGCTCTTCTTTTAAAATCACAGTTAAGTTAAAACATTAAAATTAAATATGTCTATGAAGAGGAATTGAGTAAAAGTTTGAAGAGGTAAATACTATCTACTAAATATAATACATTGATTATAAAGACCAGCATATGTATAATATAATAGGTAAGTTTAATTGGTTGTTTGGAATTTTGTTGCACTTAATATATATTTATTATTATTCTGAACATATGTAAATATTCATAAAAATACAAGTTATATAAATATTATTTCAAACAACACATAAAGTATATATTATTTTAAATATAAATAATATTCAAAAGTTTTTAAAAGCAATTCAAGTTGAACAAACATACTCTAGAATTCAATTGAAGGGTCAGATACTCGTTCCATCTACGTAAATCACTTCCAAAAGGCAACTTAATAGCGGAGCAACCACAACAACTGGAAAAGAGTGAACCTCACCCTCTTTTTGGTCAATTTATGATTGCCACACTAATCACAGTTGGTTTCAACGGGTTCGACAGGCCGTCGTCGTCTCTTCACCTTCCACTCCCTCAAAAGCCAACTAAAAGTTGTTGGCCCTTTATGCAAGCCATGGATACATGCATGACTTTTCGGAGTAGGAACAGTTAAGAGGGTGGAGCAGAGAGGAAGAGCAAGAGAAAGATACTATACTCAAGTGGCTACTGTGTCTTGTCTTATGTCCATTCGTTTTGGGCCCTTCATATTATTGGGCTCAAAAGCTATCCCCATGTATGAGAAGAAGTACAAGTATTCATTTTGTTTGAGTTTCCAACTCCCAAGTTTGGAGTTGCCTTTTTATGGTCTGTCTTCTTCGATGGACAGCGGGAAGGGGAGGGAGGGGCCCTCAGAGTGTGCCATTAATTGTTTTTGGCTCAACTTTGGGCCAACTTTCGAAAATGTTCGTTAGTTTTTCGTTTTTTGTTTTTTGTTTGATAAATGTTGCGCTTTGAAATATTAATTACACTTTGCTTTCGGGTGTTGAATTTGCTTAAGGGGCCATGTCTCAAAATTTATTGAAGACAAACACAAGACACTTTTAAGCAGTTGGGTCTACTACCTATGTATTTCCCCTCCCCTCCCCACCCCTACCCACCATAGTTCCCCTCGACAGAGATTTATTTCATTGTTTTTGTTTCCGTTGAGAATATATTCGGTTCGCAGCTCCAATGATTTGTTAACTATTTGCTTTAACTGGGAATAACAAATTGAACGATGGGCGCCAAGTGTAAATTGAAGTTTGGAAGCTCAAAAACAATAGAGAATTGATTCGAAAACTTTGAAATTTGCATACAAGTTGTTATCAAGTAAAATGTATATTTAAAATTGATGTTGAAAAAGAACAGAACGGAATTATTTGTGTAGTTTTCTACTTTAGGTTTACTTTTTGATTTTAGAAACTAGACTAAGACAAAAGTTAGTATTCTAGTAATTGATGACTGCATACTTTTTAAGAATAGAGTATAAGTCCATATATACATTTTCTTTTTATTTATTAATGTGTTATTTTAAATAATTCTAACTATAATTCTTTATTTAAGTGTGTATAGATTTTATTCTTTACTAAAAGTACTTAATAATTTTATGTTACTGTAAAAATTTAATTATAACTAACTAACTTAGTTGTCAAATACTTATGTAAAATATTTAAGTTACTGATGCATACTTTGCACAATGTTAAAATGTATTTTTTTTACTTTTTTTAAATATTTATTATTAAATATTGATATTGTTTAATTTAAATAACAATATTAGTGAAGAGTTTTATGTGTTATTTTATATTTTATTATAAATTATACAGCTTAATAATTGTAAGTAATGTATAGGGTATCTAGTAGTCTACAATCTTTTGTAATTTGTCATTATCGGAGTCTGAAGCATACTTCTACCCTTTTGGACCCAACTAATTAACTGGGTTAATAAAAATTGTATTCGTTTTATGAACAGCTTGAGTGTGTGAATGCGTGTGTATCTCTCTCTCTGTCTCACACACACCTACTATCTCTCCCCCTCTCTCTTTCTCACTGTCTCCTACACTGTGTCTGCATATTGAATTGCATAGTAAATGTTTATTAATGCTAATGAAACGATGCAGCATTAAAAGGGGCAAACGAGCGTGTGCATACTTTTGTGTGTAACTGTGCCCGTATCAATAGCTACGAGCTGCTGCAACTAACTAGTTAACTAACTAACTAACTTACTAACTAACTGAGGAAACTCTCACACATCATTCATTCATTCGTTGGCAATCAAAAGTTTCGATCAAATGAAATGCTCCTTTGGGAGCTGTTGTTGATATCCTCGTTCAGTATCCCTTGTCCTGGATGGTCAATTGCAGAGAGAGAGAGGGAGAGAAACAGAAGGATAGAGATAGAAATAGAGTGTGTCCAGCCACTTTTCCCCCTACACATTGCCATTGACTATGCAACGAAGTGTAAATGAGCAAAATATTACGCAAAATTGCAAAAATATGCCCGAAGCTACAGAAGCCACAGCAAATGAAATGATCTGTGGGGTAGCATCGACCATATAGTAAATATGGTTAGTGTTGGTGGAGGAGGAGGAGGAGGGAGGACTGTTGCTCTCTGAAATATGATGCCCATCGTCATCAATGTGTTGTTGCCTCTGTCAGTGGAATAATCGAATGCAAAATAACTTTTTCAATTTGAGCGCCTGCCGCGTAACTCCTCTCCCTCCCCCTCCCTCTCATCCCACTCATGCTCTCTCCCCTCTACATCCCCTACCCTTTGTTGTTGTTTTGTGCTCACGTTTGCCACATTTTCCACGTTTTCCATGTTTAATTATAAGCCTGATGCCGCTGCCACAACCACTCTCAGCTCTTTCTGAAGCTGCCACAAGGGAAATTTGCGCAAGGGCAATGCACAGTGGTTACAAATTGATAAAAACACTCATTCATGGGAAATATATATAAATAGATATAAAATTACTTGATAGAAACAAAAAAAAATTGTTAAAATATATGAAATTATTAGAAAATTATATTAAGTTGTTAATATTTATAAAATAAGTGTGCAATAATTAAACGAAGTCCTTGTTGTTTAGGATAAAATTATTTAAGAAATTAAATAAACAATATATTTGTATTATAAAGAATAAATGTTAAATAAAGTTAATTAACGATATAAGCAAATTGATTAACGTTTTAAAAACCGTTTATATTAAAAGTAAAGAATTTCTATTACATTTGTCCAGGTGGAAAATGGATTAAAGGTGTTTAAATAATTCAGAACTTTCATTTAAAGCTTCTTGAGTTCTTGAGTATGTTTCAAAAAATACTCTTTCACCCATAACAATTTAAAATTTATTGAATAAATTAATTAACTATAATTTAAGCTAAATATAAATGTATAATATGCGTTCAAAATCTCTAGAGAGATTAATATGCCATATGCACCTGTATAATTGCTTATTTCCTGGATTTATTCGACTCGATTAACGTAGTATTGAACCAGTGTGCAGTCATAGTATCTGCAATTGGTGCCCTGTATATCCTTTGAAGCTCATTTCATCGGCAACAGGAGCCGCCGACCTGATGACTGGCAAGTGTTTTGCCCAAATTGAATATTGATTATGAAAATAATAAGCAAAAATTGCGTAACTTTCTGCCTGACAGCAACAGCAACAACAACAGAAACAACAACAACAATAACGGGAGCAACAACAATAACAGCAACAGCAGCTAGAAGAAGAACAACAGCAGCCAAAGGACATTCGCCCGGGTGTCGAGTGTGCGGACTTGACGCAAGGCTCAAGTGTCCATTGATTGACTGCCATTAGGGCGTATACGTAATAAGCAGGCAGTAGGCAAGCAGGCTAATCAAAGAGTGTTAATTTTCCCAAAGGACTTGCCTCGCATTACACTCTCTCCCCTTCCCTTCCCTTCACCCCTCCCCCTCTTGTCAATCCCTCCCCCCCCCCCCTCTCTGTTGTACCATATTTTAGGCATATTTCTCGCAGGCAAAAACTCATTTGGGCGTGTGCGAAAATTGACGAAAATTCAGTGTCTGTGATGAAAATCAAATTTGTTGCGTAAGTTTTCCCTGTTCCCCCCTCCCTCTGCCTGTCCTCGCCTCTTCCATCACAACGAAGTGACAGCTGCTGGTTTCGAATGAGAGACCGAGTCCTCAGTTGTTTATTAATAAATTAAGCAATTAAATGCCTTTGGACGGTATTGTTTATTCTGATGAAAATCTAATAAATTCGCACGTGAATTAAACTGGGACAACACGTTGGAAACGTTGCCACTTCGTGTGGCAAGTCACGTGCATAATGCATAATTTTCATACCCCCAACATGTGGCAGATGCTTAAAACAACACCAGCTGCTGCTGCTGCCACTTGCCACAGATAATTACCACCACAGCAAAATTTCATAACATTTCCCATAGATTATGAGCAAAATACTAATAGAAAATTTAATAATATATATAGAGAGAAGATTTCATAGCAATCTGTAAACTTTACTCTTTATGTATTGAACTTTTTATACAATTAGTTTATTAGTTGAATAGAATTAAATAAAATTACATTATTAGAATCTACATTTCCTTATTCTGGCTTCTGTAGTCGCTGTCTATAAAATGCAAATAAGTGTAGATAAAATTAACGATACTTGCACAATAAAAAAAGACAGTTTCCTCAACATTGAGCGTAATTAGTGGTAATTAAATTAATTTCGATATTGCTTAAGCTTTGAGTGAATACAGATTTTCAATCGTTAAAGCTGGCTAAAGTTTATGATTATGTCTTTGTGCTAGCAGCAACACTTGGAGAAATTAGTGATAGATAGATAGATAAGGATATATATTTAAATATACACAGGAGGGAGGTTGGATATAAAGGAACCCATTTTAAAGTAATTTAAAAAGTTTTTTAATCAAATCTAAATTTGTTTTGCAACTCAAGTGGCATTTCTCTCAGTGTAGCCAATAAATTTCTCTGTTTACAGGCCATGTATCGCTAATAAGCTTATGTCAGCGTTAAAAGTGACTCATCAGGCTGAAATGGGGCTATTTGTCAGTTAATAGGCAATTCGCATAAGAATAATTGCATCTTTGGCAGGAGTCCTTTAAGGAA
Organism: Drosophila neotestacea; assembly: GCA_035044365.1. Lineage (NCBI taxonomy): Eukaryota > Metazoa > Arthropoda > Insecta > Diptera > Drosophilidae > Drosophila > Drosophila neotestacea. Next base: position 1,530,645 of record JAWNMD010000332.1, read on the forward strand.
AAACCCGCGGCTAAATACGTATCATAAAGAACATATATGACTACGTTGGAGTGGGCAATGACTGGGGTGTTGGGTTACTTAATGTTATTTTTATATATTTTACAGCATTTAAATTGCTTGAGGCTAATTTGGAAAACGCTGACAGAGCATCGGATGTCCTCGTAAAACTTCTATGCAATTATTGGAAAAAGAAAAAAGATAAATAGGGAATGGTAATGGGAAAAGAAAAACAATGTAGAAACAAATTAAAATAAAATATCTAGCAAAAACGAAAGTCAATAAAAGTTTCAAGTAATTTCTGCCTATTTTAAATAAGAGAACGAGAATTCTTCACATGCATGTCAGGGTCTCAATTACAAGGGGAAACGGGGAAGAGATTTGGACGAGAGAGTGTAAGGGAGGTTGGGTTGGGGGAGAAGAGACTCTCTTTTTAAATGAGCCACGCCGCAGGGGAACAATTAAAAAAACGTAACGTGATCAAAATTTAGAATTTCTTTTGAAGGTCCTTGAAAGTCGTTTTCGCTATGAAATTAGACAAAGTGCCGGAGAAAGGGAAAGAGAAGAGAGAGAGAGAGGGAGAGAGAGAACCCCCGGATAAAAAGACGCTCACAAAAGTCATAAAATGTGAAAAACTGCGCCCAAGTTCGTAAAATTTTAATGAGTTTCCCAGCATTTGGTTACTTTGCCTCGGCCTCGGCCTTTTTACTGCTCAATTGACGCCAAAAGAGGAAAAATCTTAATATAAATTTATTTTAGAATTAAAATGTTCAACAACAAAGAAATAAATTCGTTTAGAAATTTAAGAAATCAGCCATTACTTCAGAAAGTCCTGGCATGTGAAGTGGGCACAAATTGTAATAAAAGCGAAAGCAAAGATTTATTTAAGCGGAAAATTTCTATGAATTGTTCTATAAAAACAAAAGTCAATATAAAAAAATATATAACTAATAAAACACTTTTATATTTTAATTATGTTATTCACATTTAAAACTTAGATTTAATATATTTTTTACTACTTACTTTGACCTTCAAAGTTGATGCTTACTGTATTTTGTGAAAGTCGAGACAAGAAAGTATATAGAATTTAAGTGATTTACTGTTAAGAATGGAACTATGTATATAAACGACACTTTTACCATAACCACAAGTTAGATTTTGCGAAATCTGACATCGTTATATCCAGATTTTAGGATTGCGAATTTTAAATTGAATACTTAATAGAAACTGTGATGAAAGTATAATGAGGAAAGAAAAAAATTGAATACATTAATGATGTAGAACTTAGTTGGTCAGATCAGACTATATAAGGCTTCAATCCGACCTAAGCTTCAATCGAAGATCAGTCTTCATTCTGAAGAAATGAATTTAAATTGTGCTGTGTTTGTTAATTTGGCCATAATACTGGCCATAAACTGTGCAACTTTGGCAACTGGAAGTTTCGACACAGACCTAAATTCCATATTGTAATGTTTTAATACAACATTTGAAAGAAAAGATAATGAAATTAAAGAACTAAACGAAAATGTGTCTCAATTACTACTTAAAGTTTTGGATAATGAACGTAAAGGTGAACTTCTAGACTTATGTTTGTCGAGTGCTGCGATTAAAGCTAAAGACAATGCAGCTTTAATTGAAGAATTAAAAATTCGAATTTCGGAATTAAGGGAAGCCAACAAAATCCACAAAACGTATTTTGATATATTAACAAAAACATCCTTATCGAATCCAGATCAATGTGTGTCCTTCAAAAAAGACATTGATCTCAATTCCCAGACAATTAAAATACAAAATGCAGAAATAATATCACTCAAAACACAAATCGAAACTTATGCTATTAAATTGCAAAAGTATGAAAATGTACAAAAAATAACGCAAATTGAGATCACGCAAGTTGGTAAAAGTCATAAAAGTTGCCTAGACTACGAAAATTCATCGGGTGTTCATTCAATTATTATTCCCGGCATTAATGCATTCCATGTGCAATGTGATAGTCAAACTGCTGGATCTGGTTGGTTAGTTATACAACAAAGGATCGATGGAAAGGAGAATTTCGATAGGAACTGGACCGATTACAGAGAAGGCTTTGGCTCCTTTAACGGGGACTTCTTCCTTGGACTGGAAAAGATTCATCGATTGACGAATAATCAACACTACGAGCTCTACATTCACATGGAGCGATTTGATGGAAAGGTTGAATTTGTCCAATATGATTATTTTGTTGTTGCCAGCGAATATGATCAATATAAACTGATCTCCTTGGGCAAATTCTCTGGCACTGCTACCGATGATCAATTAACATTGCACGCTAATCAGAAGTTCTCAACTCCCGATCGCGATAATGATGTTTGGAATGAGGGAAATTGTGCACAGATTCGACCAGGTGGCTGGTGGTTCGATGATTGTCTACACACGTAAGTATCTAATTAAAATAATTGATTTCTTGATATTATAATGAGATTTACATAAAATCTATTGTTATATTTTTAGTTATTTGAATGGAGTTTACTATAATGAGCCGTCTGACAGTTACGGTTCTATTTATTGGACATATCCGAATACTCTTAAAACAGTCAAAATGATGATACGTCCAAAAGCAACAATTTAAAGAAGAGTCTGGTAACAAATTTAAAAAACAATTTTAATTTTAAACAAATTAACTTAATAAAAGTAACTTATGAATTCTGTGAAATTTCAGTACTATGATTTTAATCTTTAAAACTATCCACAGTAGCTGTTCTTTATAAGAAACAAAGTGTTCTAAAGAAGGGTTCTCCCCCTGATTTAAAGATTGTTCAAAATATTAAATCTTTCAATCAGCCCTTTGATCTTAAATTAATATAAAACAACACTTAAAATATCTGAATTCTACCACAAAAAAAGGACAACAAATTGAACTTCTAAAAATATCATTTCAATAGTGTTTCCTTACCTTCCTTAACTTCCCTGACTTTGTCTAAACTGAACCTAACTTATACAGAGTGTCAATATTTGATATTAATTGATTGTCAAGTTTCAAACTTTATTTTATTATTTTAGTTCTTAAAAATAATCCCATAATCAATAGCAAAAACAGAGCTTAAAAAGTTGTGTTTCAAATGTAACACTCTTAAATAATATCTACTTCAACATTAGAAACTCAGATAGTTGCTGAACAAATCCTATAAATCCAAAATACACCTAGGGGAATTCATTCTCATAATGTGGTTTTATGTGATAATTACACGAAGGTGGTCAAGAAACTGCATAGCAGGTAACTTCAATGGCTAACAGGTATGGCTGACACGATTGTAAAGAGGGAAAGGCCCTCATCAAATGTCAAGTGCATAATTGCCCACTAAAAAGTGTTTCGTGTGTCCATCTCTGCCGACAAAGAGCCAAAAATAGAAGTCAAACAACACAACACAACACAAAACAACAACGACTACGACAGGTCAAAAGGTAAGGGTATATTCGACCCTTGTGTCCATAGGGAGGATTGAAAGTTGAAGTTGGGGTTTGATCCTAACACACACACACACAATGGGACCCTCATGGCTAACAGAAGACAGAGAGAAAGAGAGAGAGAGAGAGAGAGAGGGAGAGAGGGAAAGACAAGAGAGAGAGAGAGAGAGAGAGAGAGAGAGGGAGAGAGGGGAAAGACAAGAGAAAGTGGCACTGGAAAGGCAAATAGAGCAAAGCGAACAAATGAGCAACAACCAAATGGCCAAAAGACAAAAGGTTAATTACAACAACGACAACAACAGCAACAACGAATACAACAATCATAAAATGATCAAATTAATAAAGAGCAGACAATCAAAAGCGAACAAAAATATAAAAACGAGTGCAAGAGTGTGAGAGATGTTGAAATATGGATACACTGAGAGAACAGTTGGTACATGTATATTGTATACACATTTTTAAATAAAGAAAGGAAAAGTCTTAATTTGAATATGTATATATATATATGTATATGTTTAAATATTCTTATTCATAAATTAGAAATGTGTGAACAGTCTTAACTATGTTTATGTTCTCTGTTATCCCTTTGAAGCTTGAGATAATATTGTGTTTTGTAGACTATACATATAGAAATAGACTAAGTTGTCTTATAAAAAATAGTTCAAAACAGTTAGACCTTAAAATAAATAAATATTTAAATAATAACAGGAATAAATATTAAAAGGAATATATTTCCCATGTTATGATAATATGCATATAACTAATTTGATTACAATTTTAAGGAACATGTTTAGAAATTTATGTAAAGTTTAAAATATCAATTAGCTAAACATTAATTGGACTATGTGGCTTAAACACAGTATGTGAATCGAAAAATACTCTTTGAAAAACAAATGAAATCTTATCTAAAAAGAAATGTTAATGAGTTTTATCTTTATAGTCGGTCTATGTAGGAAACGTTCAATAAAAATATGCGTTAAAAGCAATCAATTATTTAAGAAATTACTAACTAAAAAATCATAATGAAGCCAATTAAAATAGTCAAGAGAACAAGGTTCATAATTAACCTTAACCTTAACATATTTACTCTAATTTCTCTCAGTGTAGAGACTGTGGTGAGGGTAGTTGGTAAAAGTGTTTGGGAAAATCGCATAGGAAAAATTACAAAACACAAATGGAAACAAATGTGCACACGCAGAGGTGAAGCGTACGAGGGGGGCCGGGAAAAGCGAAAGGAAGGGGAAATGGAAATGGAAGCAAACATAAATTTAATTTATTTGCGTGTAATAAACCACAAAACAAAACTCGTGAGTCTCAACTGCCACTTTCCTCCCCTCTTCCCTCACCCAACTCTCTTCCCTTCAGCTACAATTTTCGGCCAGCTGTGTTTCCCCCTGCCCCCTCTCCCACTACTCACTGCTATTACCATCCCACTCGAAGCAAAAGCCTGGAAAATGCGAATGGGTGGAAAAAAAAAGTTATTAATAATAATAACAAAAACAACATTTGATTGTGAAAATTAAAAAGATGATTTCTCACACGCGCTGCTGACGTTGCCAACGTCATTCACATCATTCTCATTCTCATCAGTCCCATTCCTCTCATCATCATCATCATCATCATCAACATTATTTTCATCATTGTTATCATCATTATTATCATGGTTGCGTTTGCTCAAAGCAAGAAACGCGAAAGAAGCAACGCTAATGGGAATAAGTATAGAACTGAGATGGAAATGAAAATGGGAATGGGAATGGAAATGGGGATGACGATGACGATGACGATGACTATAAGGATGGAGATGGAAATGGAGATGAAGATGAAGATGACGCTGGGTAAGCAAACTGGCAATTGACGAATGATGCTGACGTGGCACAGTGGGCAAATTTGCCAATGTGCTATATAGGAACATCATATCATATTCTATACACAAATATAAATCAACCAAAATGCTCAGATAAATGGAAATTTAAATTAATGTACATACTTATATTTATTCAGCATCCTAGTCACGAGTAAAGTTATGAATACACCCATTAAAGTTTTATATATTGTTATCTATTTAAAACTATGTTCCTATCTTTTAAGCGAAAATAATCTTTTAATTTAAAATAATATTAAATAGCTTTAAAAATGTTAAATTGTAATTATGTATTGTAAATTTTAATAATAAATTTTACATTTCTCCTATTTTACTTCTATTTATATATAAAATTGTAAGAAATTGTATGAAAATTAGTTTGTAAGGATCAAAATAAGATCTTTTCTTATGCACCAAGTAGTATTTATAAAAGAATGTTTCCAGTGTTGCACCAATAAAAATAAGTATAAAAGCTTGAAGTATAGTTAAAATAAAGTTTAAAAACTCTGTTAAAGTATCAGCTAGTTATCAAGCAGTCTCGATTATTTTGTGAAAGAAATTAGAGAATTTATTAGGTAATAGCTTTACACTTCTAAACACAACATTCTTCTCATTTGCAATGATCATTCCAGTGGAAACATTCCGTTGTGCATAAGTCAGTTAAATGTTTAACAAATTCCGCGACTGAAACCAATTACGAAGGAAGCCAAGAAAAAGCTAGAAATAGGCGTGTTTACCTCCATCTATGAATATACATATATGTATCTGTATCTGTAACTGTCTGTAGCTATATATCTATTATTTGCAGCTTTGCCCCATGGTTACGTGGCTGGTGGCAAGTTGTTTGTGCAGCCGCCGTTGCATGTTGACAGATAAACAAAAACAACTTTTCGGAATGAATAGGGAAACCAACAACCGACAGGAGTAGGACCAGGACCAGGACCAACAGCACACGGTGAGCACCCTGTTAATGCTTATTACACAGCAACAATGGGCAGCCTCCCATGCCACGCCTTCCCATCCCTCAACCCTTGTGCTTCCCAGTGTTCCAATGCATCCCGTACTCCTTGTGTCTGGTGTCCTTTAAGCGCAGCGAGTGCGCGTGATTGCGTGCTACTACAGTGAACTCTCTACATAATGCCAACTCACACTCTCTCACTCTCTCTCCCACTCTCTCGCTCTGCAGTTGCTCCTTCAAGTGTTGAGCGTGTCGAGCGAATCCTTGTTTACCGTTGTTGCAATTGTTTTTGCCATCATTATTATCGTTGTTGTTGCTGTTGCTGTTGCTGAATATTACATGGCCAGCATTGCCATATCCTTCGTGTTGCGTCCTTCGTCCTTTCGTCCTTCTTGGCAGCTTGTTAAGCGCTCAAGTGCTGTGGCAAATTCGTTTTGAACGCCACTCCAAAGCGCTCGTCCAGCCACGCAGCTACCTCGACAAGAGGTACAAGCCCACCCCACCCTATTTCCCCTCTCTTTCTATACATGCAACACCCTCCACCCCCAACCCCCTACCCCCTACCCTGACTGTGGACGACCTATGGCGCTTTCAAGCACTCAAGAATCTCACAAAAACAGAACGCAATGCAGCCAAAACAAGTACGAGGACCCGCAGAATTGTGGAAATGGCAATGTAATTTGTTCTTCACTTCATCTACAAAAGGTCCACCCTACCTTACCCCTCCCCCAACCCCTTTACCACTTAGCCCCCCTTTAGTTCTATTTTGGTGTTTTTCTCCTGGGTATTACAATTACATTAAATGTATACTTATATGGCAAAGTCTGCATCATACTCGACTTGAAGAGTCTGAGTTTCCACTTTCTATTCACAAATATGAATTACTCGTATACGAATGAGTATGTCGAGAGAGTTTAAAAAAGCTCTTAACTCTCTTGGCAGATAACCAACGAAAAAGGGGCTAGGAAACTAACTACTCAAGGAAAAACTGTGGAATTGAAAAGGTTGAAAAGGAAGATATTAAAAATAAACATTTTTATATATGAAAATATTAAAAAACCATCCGAATTTTCAGTAAAATAGATATAACGCCAATTTAAAATCAAGTAATATAATTAAATATACTTATATATCTAGTAATAAAATATCCAAATTATAATCTGCAAAAGTCATTTTCTTCTTTCAGTTTTCTTTTTGAGATTCCGATATTTATCCCATAAATACTTGGCCAAAATCTCTTAAATTTCATTTAAAACAACTCCCTTAAGATGTTTTCAGTCCCCTATCAGTGTTTACCAGCCAAACTATAATATATACTAGTATCTCAAATATGTAAGTATTTAAAAACAATCAGAGTTTTTAGTTTATATAATAGTACAACAGATATAACGACAAATACCAAATATAAATCTAGCAATATTAAATAACCAAATTATAATCTGCCAAAGTCATTTCCTTCTTTCAGTTTTTCTTATTTTTTTGAGATTCTAATATTTATCCCATAAATACATAATCCAAAATCTCTTTAATTTCATTTAAAACAACTCCCTGAAGATGTTTTCAATCCCTTATCAGTGTTTACCAGTTTTTTCCCTTAAATATATAATCCAAAATCTTTTTAAAATATGCCAATGCCCTGCAGATATTTCCAATCCCTTATTAGCGTTCACCTGCAACAAATGAAAGGGAAAACCTTTTCAATTACAGAGTTTTCTAGGGAGAAAAAAGAAAGAGTAGAGAGGGAGAAGTAGAAGTAGAAGGAGAGATGTAGAAAGATAAGTAAGGAAGGAGGGCGAGTAAAAGCCAAGTTTGTTACCTAATTAGCAGAGGTCACACAACCCGCTGACTTCGGGGCAATTAAATGCAAAGATGGAGTGCGATTCCAAGAAGCTGTCGACCATTTAATTTCCACGAAGCTGGACACCAAATGGGCAAAAAGAGCAAGAGGGCGGGGCAGAGTGGTAAATTGAATAAGGCTAATGCTTACCAACTGTCAAGTGCAGTTAGACAAACACGGCAAAAAAAAAAACAAGACGAGAGAAAAAACACACACAGGCAAGACACAACACAAACAACAACAATAGTCAACAACAACAACAACACATGCGACACTTGACGCTAAAAGTAAACTCTGGCGACGCCATTAGGCGCAACTTGGCCTGCAGCAACAAACACCTAACCTCCATTTTACCCCATCCATCAGTAAAAAAAAAAAGCCAAAAGGCAACAACAACAACAGCAGCAACAACAATAGAGTCAAACAACATTGAACATATTCGACAAACATGTCACACATTCATATGGGCAACGCTCAACGCCCCCGCAACAGAGACCCCTTCGAATAGAGCACTAGCCATGGCACAGTGGCACAAAGCATGTTTAAAAGGAACGAAAACGAAGTAATTGTGCTGAAACTAAAGTAATACATTGTAGACCTAAGACTGGGACAGCTTTAGACAATTTTTATAACAATTTGCAAAGTATGATAAAAGATATAATCCTGAAAGCAAAGCTACAGTACATAGTATCCAGAGGTGCTAATTACACAAAGGGCAAGGCAAAGTAACAAAGGATAAAGAAAAATATCTTATTGAATTTAAGAGAGTGATTGCAAATATTAGTCTATTTTTACAGTAAATGCTATGAAATATAGTTAATGGAAAACAAACAAATGAAATATAATTTAGATAATATATTGCACTCATTACCCAATAATTTAACAAGATTAAGTAGCTGGCAAGTCAAATTTTGTGTCACTTAAGGCATAATTATTTTTAAAAAAATATTAAAACTATTCAAAATCGAATATGGACTCAAGTTGTATAATAACTTGGACAATTTGCACTAACAATAATTAAAATGAAAACTCGAGATTAAAAAAATTGTAATTTCTTTTTCAAAAAATGACCTGTATCAAGATTTTCTATGGTTAAAATTATCCGCATGAACATTAATTAAAATTTGGCAGAGCTGTCTTTAAAGTCTGGTTACCTTAGGACTGGACATTTAGTTCGCTTAAACTTTTGGATATGCTATATGTTTAGCTTATCAGATACAAACTAACTAAAAATAGCCCTATTTTATAACTTTTTGTTGTATTCGTGCCACTGTGCGGCACTTGACACCGTCGCTCTGCCTCCAAACGGGACCTAGCAACAGCGTCAACATTTCGTCGTACCGCTAACGTGTCGGAGGTACTGCTCTTCCTCCTTCCCTCTCCCTCTCTCTCTCCCACAATCGAACTGTTCGTTCGATCGAAATCGAACGTTGACGTTGACGTCGCTGCCAACGTTGGCGTCGCCTTCATGCGGCCCTTCAATCAGCTGTCAAATGAAAATGTCAAAATATCAAAAGTGAAAAAGGCAAAAGTAAACTTAGGCCCGGTCTCGGTCCCGAGTTCGAGCCCATTATTGTGTTTCTTCAACGTTGCTAGCCTTTTAAGAGGTCGACGTTGTTGTTGTTTGTACTTATGTGTGTGTGTGTTGATGTGTGTGTGTTGTGTATGGCATCGTTTGGTCGGTTGATACGTTAGTTTCGTTAGTTCGTCATGCAATCAGTCAGTCATCTACTCAATCCGTCAGTCCGACAGTCAGACGAATCCAGTGTCTGTTGGTCGAACAACAACAACAACAATGTATTCTCCTCTAAGTGGCCCTAAAACACAACAAAAAAAATAATAAGAGAACAAAAAAAATATGTATATATCTAAAATAAAACTCAAAATGCATGCAGGTCGTAAAACCGAAAGAAAGGAAAGAATAAACAAAGAGATAGGCATATAAATAGCCAGAATATAGAAATATATTGGAAAGAACAAGTTGAACTACAGAAAGAAAGAAGCCTTAGGAACATATTAAAAATATTAAAAAGAAAAATCCCATCTGAGAACTCACACATCAAAATTTGATTTCTCTAGATCTTAAAGTATCTGAGATCAGTTGGGTTGACAGATTTACATATGTATATGGATGTATAAGCAAGCAACTGAATGAAAGATACAACTATATCAGAATTCAAATTATTGAGTAAGATTAAAGGTAATCTCCAACTTATCCTATTAAAACTCTATACACAATGTCTTCTACTTATTCACTTTTGTTCATTTCAACTGCAAGTAATCTTTAATTATATCTATAGGTAATATATCTATAGGTAAGTAGTTTGGGCGCACAATTTCGAAATGAAATTTGATTGTTTTCCAAACACGTCCAGCCCAAAAGTTAATCAAGCGAAAAGGCAACAAAAAAAAATGTCGTCGCAGCCAAAAGAAAAAATGAAAAGATATAATAGTATTGGAAACGAAAGTGAAAACTAGTTTTCCGTCTCATTTTAGGTGTGACAAGAGTCAAGCAGGGGATGGAGAAGTAAATGGTGGATCAGCAGAGAGAGTGAGAGGGCACTAAACAATTGGCAATGGTTATGGACACGTTTGACATTTGACGTTTTGATTTTTCTACTATTTTTTTTATTTTTTTTTTTGATATTTTTTTGCGGCTTCATTTGGCCCAGATCGAGTTTGGCATTGCCAAATGGATTGCCAACAACAACAACAACAAGAATAACAATAACTCAGAACCCAATTTTCGGGTAGCAGGAGTATCTTATGGATACACATAAGTTTCTATGGAGCGTATAGAGCTTAGGCTCGATACAACAACAGACTCGTTTCGCTTTATGGGGTTTCTGGTGTTGCTGCTTCCTTAATTCTGTACACCTTTTCTCTATGGCTTTTTACGATACCCTGTACTCTGGGGAATGGCATATACGTGTTGGCAAGCAGTATGTAAATTAAGCTTAGGGGTACGCTAAAAAATTCTGCTATCTTTTTGCATTTAAAATTTCACAATGATTGCTCTATAAACATAGGAGTTATAGAAGGTTGAATTTGAAATAGGAAAAGTTCGGCTACAGTCTGAAATGCACTGCTTGCAGTGGGGAAGCAGTTTAAGTTTAAGTCTGCTCACTCAAATAATTCTGCTATCTTTTTGAATTCAAAATTTCACAATGATTGCTCTATAAACATAGGAATTATAGAAGGTTGTATTTTAAGTAAGTTAAGTTCGGATCAAAAAAGAAGTCTAAAAGGCACTGCTTGCATTGGGGAAGCAGTGCAACTGCTTGAGTGTGTCCTTGCATTTATATGAGTAAGCAGTAGTTTAGGAACATTCGATATTGTTCTACTGGGTGTCAACTAGTCGAGCACACTCTAGTATAGCTCTTGTCTCTTTTTTGATTAGGCAGCGTCACAAATCAATAGCATTGAGAAACGCACGAATGAACCAACGCACAAGAGACCATAAAAAATACTTCAATGTATCTGTATCTGAGTGCGCGTGCATGTGTGTGTGTGTGTGTGTGTCTTTGTAATGCCATTTATGGGCTGAACCATTGTATTACCAATATTTTTTTGGCTCTTGCTTCTTCTTTCCTTTATATTTTTTATCACACACACCACTCGTATTTGTATTTGTATTTGTGTGGGTGTTGCTCGTGCGCTTAACGGGTTTTCATGGCTTTAACGGTTACTGCTCTTTTACGACTTTTATTATTATTATTAATGCATGTATTTTCCATTTTCGGCTCATGATCTATTGTTAACGCTAGCCGCAGAAACCGCTGAAATCCGAAATTGGTTTCTACTTTTTTTTATCTTTCTTGTTTCGTTTTTTTTTATATTCAACTTGAAATTTATGCATAACGATACAAAACGCTAATCAAATTTGTAGACAATTTCTTGGCGCCCATATCGAATGTCAACGAAGTTATTTAAATTTATTCAATTCGAATTTATATAATTCAATAAATATATTCATGAACATTTTTGCTCAATCAGAATTTTCAACTATGTTATCAGAAAGGAATCGAATTATCAACGATCTGGCAGCGCTACTGCAACTAACTACGATGGCAACCTCCTGTGGAATTATCGATAGCGAGTTTGGACATTTGAACAATTTTTAAAAACTTGTTTCGTATTGAAAAAACAGTGCATTTTTTGCATTTTGCAAGCAATTAATTGACAAACTGAAACAACTTTTTATACCCTTGCAGAGGGTATTATATTTCTGCCACAAAATATGAATGTAACGCATTGAAGGATGTGTGGCAGACCCCTAGTATATATATTTATTTGATCAGTACCACCAGCTGAGTGGATATCCGACTGCCTTTCTGTTTGATTCTATGCAAACTAGTCTCTCTCAGTTTTGAAGCTAGCTTAAAAAAACTTGGTACAGAGCGGTTTTGTTGATGCACGCAGTACATGTGTAAAAAACGGCCGGATCGAATCGCTGTATCATATAGCTACTATATGAACGATCAGTTCGAAACCTACCTTTAATATAAAAAACTTTTTTGTTTCTTAAGATATCTGAACAAAATTCACATATGTTTGACATAGTATACAGTATATACATAGTATACATATATACAGCCAGGCCAAATCTGAATAAAATCGGACTACTCTATCATAAGCCTGTTATCTGTTAATACTTGAATGCAGCTCTGTTAAAGGGTATACAAACTTTGGGGTGCTTAAGGTAGCTTGCCTTACCTATTCAAAGCGGACTTTTTTTAACGGTCAAAAGTTGGCAACACAGACTCTCCCTAGAATATATGTATGTATATATTTTCATTTTATAATTACAGAATATTGTAATTAAATTCGATTCGTTTCACACTCTGTAGATTTTTGGTCATTTAATCGCATTCAATGTCGCCGTTTTCCATTACTTTTTACAATTTCCGTATTGGAAATTAATTTCTCTTTTCACTCCCCTATCCCCCTCCACCTCGACCAATGCTGGGAAATATTTAAATTTGTAAATCTGATGTGTTTACTCGACCAACAGGCGATGCAGAATTTTATTAAAATGTGGAAAAGCTAAATGACAAGGCGCAAGCAGAAGCCAAAATTCACGATGAGAACTGAGAGCTGAGAACTGAGAATCGAGAAAGGGAATGGAGGTGGAGGTGGTGAAAGAGGATGCAGAGGAGGGGCACAAATTGCGGCAACTCATGGCGCAATCGTCAATTATGGGCCGACAAGAAGTAATGGCGAAAAAAAAAACAAGGAAGCGACAAAAGCGGAAAAAATATTGTGTTCGATAATCAAACCGAAAATGTGCACAGCTTGAGTCAAAATAAGGCAAACACAACAACAGCAAAAAACAACAACAATGTGAGTGAAAAAAGGGGCAGAAAAAGCAGGAAAAAATATGTGTATAACGGCGGATGGAGGGACGGGACAGGACAGAACGGGACGGGACAGGACAGGACTTTTAAACAGCAGGATATGCGTACAATTTTTGGCAATTTGCCACCCGCCGCCGCACGCGTCGCAGTCGCCGCCGACGTCGCTGCCCAGGCCGGGCCCATAATTAAATTACATACAACACACACACACAAACAAACACGCATTTTCAGTTTGCTTGCACGTGTAAGAGAAAGAAAGGGAAACCGATGGAGAGAGAGCGTGAGAGAGAGGGGGACAGAGTGAGTGTGTGTTTTGTTACCGAACGCCTGCTGACTTGCTTTTCTTTTCTTGATTTCAAGGCCTGTGTTTCCCGCACCCCTTCCCATAGCAACTACCCCCCTCCACCTACTCCTTCTCCTTCTCCTACTCCTACTCCTACTCCCAACACATCCGGCATCAGAGAATTGACGACAGCGAAAAACTTGGAAAATGAATACGCCTTTTGCCTTTTGACTTGGCGCCGTGTGTAACTGTAAAATATGTAATCACCGAAATGTTGTTGTTTTTGTAATTTAAGTAATTACGTTTTTATTTGCAGCCCACACACATGTGTGTGCGTGTGTCTGAGTGTGTGCGTGTGTGAGCTGAGAATATACCCCAAAATTGTTGCAGGACCATACAAAATGCATTTGCTCCCTTCTAATACATTTCTTTATACTTATATTAATATGATTTTAGGTTATTCGAGTACCTGAGAGAAAGTTATACCTGTATAACTAATGTCTTTTGTTTTCCCATTTTCCACTGATATCAGCCATTACAGAATAAATATAGCATAAAACAGAATACAATAAAACAGACTTACCCAAAGTAATTTGTCAAGAAGTCTCTCAGATTTGCCTGGAACAAATTAAGGTGAGAAAATTGAAGTTACAGGATTTATGTTATAAAATATTGAGTAGTGTTTATAATTATGTGGTTTAAGAGAGTAGAAAGAATAATGTCCTTTCATTTGGAGCGATAAACCCTACTATTATATAGTAAAGTGGATCAGACCCGAAGTAATTGCTCAATAGTCTTCAAAGAAAAAACATTTTAAGGAAGAACTATGGAAAAAATGGGATTTAGAATTAAGTATAATAATGTAGTGTGGAGAAGATTTTGGATTCTCAAAGATTGCCTTTAGAATCACAATTTTAAGCAAAAAAGTTAAGATACCTAATTTCGAATAACTGGATAACTGACTGTATTTTGTTTTTAAAATATATAAGGTCTCAAATAACTATGTAAATGATATTTTGACGTAAGATGTATGAAAATTCATGTAAAATTCAACAAAATCCATCAAACAACGTTTTTTTTAATATGAAAAAACGGAACTTAGTGTAGTAACCAGTGTAAATCGTTAAGGAGTTTCAAACACTGTTTCTTAAAAAAATTACAGCTAAAGTCAATAAGTTATGGAATATTTAGAATGTGAGCATATTAATTTTTGAGCATAGAAAAAATTTCTTAAGTTATTTTAATGATTAAATAAAACGAATTTAGTGTTGATTAGATTTATCAACCTCTAACCTTAAATTACGCTTAATTACATTAATTATATACGTAACGAATGAATTTGCTTAAACACATATTAGCTTAAGATTTCTTTATAAAATTATATGAAGTCCATAATTGTAACTGCAGTTTGCACTCTTCGAGAACATTAGGAATCATTAGTTGCTCTTCAAAATTCTAGATTTGTCCGTGAAATTAAACAACCCGAACTTATGTGTAGTACTCGACCCTGGCAGGCAGAATCGTCAAGGTTAAATCGGAGGCAGCTGAGTGGTTAATTGTATTTTGTAGCAAGCAGCTTGATATGAATTGTGACCTTGAATTCGAAATGAAAAGAATCGTCATCGTCATCATCATCATCGTCATCATCATCATCGTGGACATCAAGCAGTGTCGGCGTGGAATCATCGAGAGATTGAGGGCTGGACTCGGATTACGAATGCGCGGCGCGTGACTTCCAGTTAAGACCTAATTATGTCAGTTACTCATACGAGATTGCCGGCACGGGCAACGGGTAACGGGCAACTAAGCCAGGATAGGTGAGAGGAGTACGACCCAAAGGATATACATATATATTCAATATAATTTCGAGAAGTGAGTGCGATGCGTGCTGGGCACGTTCGTCACTCAGTAAAGGGATGTTCCGATGATGATGTCGAATGACGCAAATTCAGAAAAGATTTGCAACCGATAAAATTAAAGGTGCAGCAGCCACACGTCGTTTTCGTCCTGGTTGTTGTTGTGGTTCCTCGTTGTTGTCGTTGTCGTTCCTGCTTTCAATTGTTTTTCGCCCCTTTTTTTTTTGAGGGTTGCTTTCCTTGCCTGCCACCCATTCAAACAAAAACCCATCCGAGGCCGAGGCAGAGGCAAGCATTCATGCAGCCGGCTCGTCATTCATTTCGTTTAAACAGATTTTTCAGCTATTTTAATGATGCGATTTGTGCAACGGTTTCTCGGTTATAGAACAACCCCCAATGTGTGTGTGTGTGTGTGTGTGTCAGTCAGTCAGTCAAGCAAGTCAGTCAGTGAGTCAGTGGGAGAGCAGCCCATGTAGAGAGTAAAGGCAGCCCACTCACCCAGTTACGAGTGTTAGTCCTCCATTGTATGTACTACATATATCCCTGCATGTCCTTAGAGCTGCTCGCTTAGCAACAACCGATAAAATTCGCCCTTTTTTTTTCTATAGGTAAAATAATTTCGCTTTTCTCTTCTCGGTTGTCGGTTGTCGCCCGGCATCTGGCGATGTCGATGTGGTGAATGCACCCCCGTGTTATGTTGATGCCACATCAACCCCCAAAATGAATGCCTGCAGCTTATGGAAAATTCCATGCGTTCTACTCAAGCTCGTACTAGAAAGTACTCGGCGAATCTATTCACCATGGGTATTCACTCAGTAAAATGATTCATCGAGTTGTTGATTCAGATATTTTTCATAGGAAATATATTCAGTGGATCCAGTTAAGATCAGACTGTTTTTCCAGTAACTAAAGCTTTTCATTCGCATTGCAGCTGCTTTCCCAATAATCAATCGTTTAATTGGAAATTCCCTGGAAATCCAGCTATATTCTGTGTGCCAATTTATTGGAATTCCAACTGCTTATTTCTAAGTAATTCCCTCCAGTAAAAGTCAATCTGTGCTTTCACCAAGTATTTATTCCTTGGAAGTTGTGCTATAATTCCTTGACGTTCTTATAACGTTTCTCTATGGAATTTCAGCTGTTTTTTCTTAGATGTTGTCATATCTTAGGTTAATTGAAGTCTTTTTCATAAACAAATCGTTCCCTTGGGAGCCTTTTCTCAGCTCCTAGATTCTCCCCTTCCTCCAGTGAGTCTTACATCTTTCCCTTTTCTTTTTTCTGATTATAAGACGTTGCTCGCAGACTCGTCTCCTTTTTCATAATCATCTTAATAATTTCACAACTCATGTCTTTATTACATTTCTTTATATACATATATGTATATTTCTTTTTTTCGCTCTTCATCCTGCAGCATTATAATGTTCTCTGCTCTCCATGGAATTTTTTAATTTAGACAGAGCAAAGTATCTCATACATTACAACAGAGCTGAGCTGAGCTGAGCTGAGCAACTGAAAAGTATCTCATGCGTGAGCGTTGCAGCGCATTTCCACAATTTCCATTTCCATACTCGTACTCGTACTCCTACTTCTACTCCTACTCCTATCTCCTGCCTTCCTCCTTCCTTGTTCCTCCTTACACCTTTCCCCTTTTTGCTGCCTTGGAGGGATTGTGCGTGCCGAGTCTGCCGCTTTGAGCCGACGCATTTCATCAAAGATTTCTTCATTTCCTTTGGGGCGGCAGATTTACGTGTCTTGTCTTGTCTTGACTTGTAATTTAATCTCTCAGCGATTTTCATTTCAGACATTTCTATGAAAAATATGGCGCCAAATCAGTGCATTTCCCAGCCAGTGTCAGCATTTACTCTTTCAGATCCTTAATGATTGCGTCGCTTTGCTAAAGGGCTTTTCCCTGTTTATCAAACCATTCACAATACACATCCATCATCTTCAATCAAAGACAAGGATGAACGAGGAAAACTTTTAATTAAACAACATTGAACTGTAATAAAATTACAAGAGTTATCGGTATGCAGTACTTCTCATTTTAATTATCGATCTGAAGTGCCTTCATTTGACACTGTTGCCAATTTTCTCTTTAATAAACAGTTTTGTTATTTTTAAGATTCTTAAAGGTTCTTTTTGGTATTGAAAATATATCTTATATATCGATTTTATTCATATTTTCAAATCTGTCTATTTTTAACTGTCAATTGTTTACAACAAAGCATTTGCATTTGCCTCTGTCTGTAGTCTGGCAACGCTGGCAATAATCGATGTTATAAATTTAGTCGAGCCTTGTGTTTAGCTGTTTTTCTCATGTTGTTTCGTAAACTCATACATAAATTCATAACTTGGGATAAACAGTGCCTACTTATTGTATGTATTTAAATGTTCATGTTTATTTGTGTCCTATTAGAGACCAATATGACACGATCTCATCTCTCTCTACCCCACAGATTCGGTGTTTAATTTTAGAATGGCCTTCTAACAAAGCAAAATCAGTGGAACAGGTTCCATGCGTCGTCGCATTTCCGATCCCACACACACACACGCACACTCGCACACACACTCCATTAGCTGTGCCGCATCCTGAGGGCAACTGTGCCCCTCCTGCCACATGTGCCGGCAACCGAACAAATTTTTAAAATGCAGAGAGCCCAAAAATATATATTTCAAGGTCCGTTGAAGGCATCGTCGACTGCCTGCAGCTGCATCAAATTTGTAATTAGGCGGTGAAGACGGCGACTCCTCAGCTGATTTAGTGCCCACTTTCTCAATGTCGCCTCCGTCTCTGTCTCAAATAGGGACAGGTTCCCTTTCCCATCCCATTCCCATTCCATTCCCATACCAATTCCCCTCCTCTCTCATCCTCATTCTCTGCACATTGTCTGCGTGTCAGGGGTTTGTTTCCTAAGCGAAAACTAATAATCATAAACAATTTTATATCACTGAAATTATCACAAATAACAAAATATTTTTATTAATGTCAGCTCGTAAAATGCGTCAACTCGAAAGCACGAAAAAGTGCCGAAAAGAATTGGGGTAAGTCATTTTGAAATCAACTATATATCTACCGATTCTATACAACAATTTTTATATGCTCTTACTAATGGCAACTACAAAATAAACTAGTTATATGGAGCATTAAACTAATCGAAAACGAGAGTTTTACTCACGAAATAGTTTTTTTATTGCTATAAATTAATATAACTTTCTGTTACTCATGTGAACTTTTGCAAATCCTAATCAAAAGTTGTAAGAAGTTACTTATAAAGATGTACACCAAATTTCAGCAGTAAATCTTTAAGATGTTGAGAGTTATGACAAGTCTATAATTATTTACAGATCGCGCGATTTCCATTGTAGTCGAGACAAATGATTTAATATAGTAATAAATATAGCTGATGGCATAAATCTGAATGCACGTCATATATCACAGCGCTTGGCAACAGGTAACAAATATCTCTATATAGATTTATAAATATATACATATAATGTAATATAACTTGATAATTTAACGATAGGTTTTTTGTAGCTTGAGCTCAAAGTTAATGGCAACATGTGGAAGTTGGGAAGTCGGGAAGTCTGGAGATCGGAGAGCCAAGTGCAGACATTTAAGAAATAAAAATGTATTTTCGAGGAGGAGTCGAGCAGTAAAATGAATCTTTAATTGCCACTTGACGCCCAATGGGGCTGTCTTCTTTTATTTTCCTTTTTTTTTCTTTTTGGTTTAAGCATCGATTTTTATATTCGATTTTCAATTCCATTTCAGAGAGTTGGCAATTGGAGTTTTTTTTTTGGTCCAGGCTCGACGATGTTGCTCCTTGACTGCCAACTGCCATTCAACGCCCCACGATCTTGTTGTTTCTTTTCTCTTCTGTATATTTTTTTTATGGCTCTTGAGTGTTGCCAGCGGCAATTTAAATTATGATTATGGCTCTGGAGCGTAACCCAAGTGGCTATTGGGGGATCGCAGAGTATCGTATCGGATACGATCGGTTGGGATCGTGGATCGTCGATCGTATGTTTTCAAGTGGTTCGACAGCAATTAAATGCGCTCCCCAAAGCAATCGATTTGCGTTTTACTTCTCTCTAATCTAAATGGCCTGAATTTTTGTAATTAACGCCATCCAAATAATTTGCCCCATTCAGACAGAGTGAATTACTGGAGAGAAGAAAACGATCGTAAAATGGGAAAATGAATAGCCATCGTTTTGTTTTCTGGTTGCCACAAATTGCAAGCAAGCTACTTGAAAATTGTTTTTAATGAAATATCGTATTTGTTACTGATGCAGATACAATGCGTAATTACATAAACGTTTCCAACTACAATCCATTTCGTGCACAATTATAAATCTTGAGCTACGAGTAGCTTGTGTTTATGGAAAACTCATAACCATAAAAGAGATATCTTTGCAAGAGGCAAGCTAAAAAGTCACAGATATAACTACAAGTATGGACATATATCCCAACAGTTTGATTCAGATATCTTAAGACAAAATGTAACTTAAGTTGGCTTATAACATATTTAATAGTTAATTGTTTAAACTCTTCTATTTCTTCCTTAGGCAAACTTGCACTCACATATGTTTAATCTTTAAAGTTGAGTTACTATCTGAGTATATTTATCAATACATATGTGGAACCATAGTTTAAATATAGTTTAAACTTTAAACTCTTCTATTTCTTCCTTAGGCAAACTTGCACTCACATATATTTAATCTTTAAAGTTGAGTTGCTATCTGAGTATATTTATCAATATATGTGTGGAACCATAGTTTAAATATAGTTTAAACTCTTCTATTTTTTCCTTAGGCAAACTTGCACTCACATATGTTTAATCTTTAAGTTGAGTTACTATCTGAGTATATTTATCAATACATATGTGGAAGCATAGTTTAAATATAGTTTAAACTTTAAACTCTTCTATTTCTTCCTTAGGCAAACTTGCACTCACATATGTTTAATCTTTAAAGTTGAGTTACTATCTGAGTATATTTATCAATACATATGTGGAACCTAAGTCTAATTCCTTATCAAATTCTATTGATTGTAACTCTATGCTTTACACTCAATCGAAATGGAGCAACTGTTTACCTTTCTGTGATTTTGTATACAGAGAACTCAGTCAATAAATGATTGCAACTACGACGCGACATACTGAGTTCTTTATACGGATCGTTGCTTAATATACCTTCGATTACATTTAATCTTATACTATATCCAATATAATTTAAAAGTAGTTGGTGTAAAAATCTATTTAACTTTTCACTTTCAATTGCTTATTTTGCAAATGCAGATTTTAATTGTCAGTAATTTTGACCTTAAACATTGTTAACTGAATACTTGTGCAATTTTCTTGTATAATTTTTGGTTACTAACCAGTTTGGTTACTCAAAAGTTTAGCGAGAGATAAATAAAGGTGCATTTGAAAAGTATCTGTAGACAAGAGAACATCAAGTTTGTTATGAGGTAAAACAATTAAGATAACCTGTATGTAAACAATGAAAACCACAGTCGAGTGTCAAATGAGAGCCGCTAATCACTATCTGTGACCCAAATCCGACCCACGCCGGCGCTACTCAGGAACTCGGAACGATTCTATTGAGAAGACAATCAGTAGCATCTCCAAGTACGAGATTCAGTTGTCTAAGCGGTCTCAACGGATGAGCAAGCTCTCACTCTTTTAGCGGTGATTTGACATAATGCATACGCTTGATTTGGGAAATATCACGGGTCTGAGACCCGTATCGTCATTGCCAGTGGGAATTCAACCGTGCTTTAGTTTTACCAGCAGTCAGCAGGAACTATCACTGGCGGATCCAAATATTGCAGATCTTGTGGCAAGGAAAACAGCAAATAAGGAATTCTTTTATGGCATCGAGATATTGGCACATAACGAGGGCAAAGTCACTTGTGTTAACTTCAACCTCTTTCTGCCCATTCTGCCATCTCTCATTAGCATTGTGTGGTCAAAGCAGTTTTCCGAATCGATTCGTAGTACACATATGAATCAAATAACTAGCATGCAAATGATTCCTCATCTGAATACCCGCATACCTGCTATGCCGCACCTGTCCCTTTATCGCCTAACCCAGAAAGATCTGGATGCATTTTTGGCCTTGAACCTCACTAATGTGCTTGTTATCCGAGGGGATTATTTACACGCGGAGCAGGAATATCGTTACGCCTATCAGGTGGTTGAGTACCTAAGACGTGCCAGGGGAAGTAAGTATTGCTAAACTTAATCATTTTTATTATCAGAATAATATTGCGATATTCCCAGATAAAATATCTATTGCTGTGGCGGGTTATCCGGAAGGATACACAAGCTTGACCGCCGAACCACAGGATAAGGTTCAGAACATGAAGTATTTAAAGCAAAAGGCAAGTTCCACTGCTTCATTTAAGAACAAAAGCACATTAACTTAGGCTTAAAGATCTATTAAAGTAGGTGATTAGTATTAAGTAAGTACTGGGGATAAAGTTTTAAGTTGGAAAACACACAATGAACACTCAGTATAAGAGATTTGTTTTAAAAGCACATTAAATTAGAGTTAAGCTTGCTTTAAATAGCGCTTAGGATGAAGAAAAGACTCTTTCTTTCATTTCTTTCTTAATGACAACTTAATTTTAAAGAATAACCTAAGCAGCACACTAACCAAGATTAAATGCAGCTTAAAGCTGTCTTTAAGAAGCTTATAAGCATTAAACGAGTAGTTAGGACACAAAAGCTTACAGATCACATAAAAATCACTTAATATTAACTAAACTTCCTTAATTGCATTTGCTTAAAGCACATTATGAATACTTAATATTTTAAAAGCACATTATCTTAGAGTAAAGCTAGCTTAAAGCGCTACTAATGACAATAGCTGACTGCGCGGAATGAAAAGCTTTCAAAGCTATTTATATGCTTGCTTAATATGCAAGTTACAGATTCTTATCAGCCAAGCCCTAGTGTATTTTAAAATTTGCTTTTATTTTCAGATTGATGTCGGTGCCAATTTCATTATCACACAGCTGTGTTACTCTGGCGATAAGATTGTGGAATTTATACGAGGTGCTCGCAACGCGGGGATTACGGCTCCCATTGTGCTAGGCATGGTTGTTCCTGATTCTTTTGGGAAATATCTGATAATTGAAGGCATTACAAAAGTACGTCTACCGCCTGAAGAACGCAGCGAGGTGGAGAAAATTCAAAAGGATAATGCCAAGATTAAGGATTATTTTGTCCAACTGACGGTGCGCAACATTCAACAGGTCATGGATGCCGACCTAGGAGTATATGGCATTCAATTCTTTACCATGAATAGATATGAATCTATTGTTGATGTACTGCGGGAACTACGGACTCGGGGCATACTCAAGGAACCATCAACCGATGATTCCGTTGAAGCTTAATTAATAGTTAATTATATTGTATATTATTATCAAAATATAATACATAATAAAGTCGTGGTTTAGTAACCAAAACAATTTCAAGGAACTTTTCCATCTTTTCGTTAAGACTTTGTCATTTTATTAAATCGAGTGAGTTGAGTCACCTCGTAAAAAGAATCAAGTGAAATTGATAATATCACTATTATTATTATAAGAGATACTGTTGCAACGAATAAATACAATCATATAAAAAGATCATAGAATATTAATAACAATGCTTTCAAATGTTGTAATGCAACCTCATATCAATAAGCACAGATTAATGACGTTGCTTATGTTTAGTTGGTACATTCGTACCAAAGGTACACTTACTTTGGTACTATTATCAAATATGGTACATATTATGTTATTATGTTATTACTGTAACAAAAGCGATGTTTATCAACAATAACCCAACTTAAACAGCAACAAATGTTTTTTGATCAGTAATAACTTGGGTTGATTGGATTATGGAAGGTTCTTCCAAAGGACATGGACAATTTTTTATCCCGATTGTTGATGATGTTAACACAGAGAAGGTGTCGGGCAGAAAATGATGACAAAGCAAGCGTTGTGGAACTTGACTTTGTCATGAGTTTTAAAATAAAATAAAGTTCACATAGGTAAACAATTTAGATAAACTGTAAGGTACTTTACATTTTCATAAGAAATAGGAAGAGCTAATCGGAATGAGTCTTAATCTAAATAAAATAAGAGCAAGTCGAACATTACTCAGAAACATAACGATGTTGTATCAGAAGCACAACCATCAGTCTTATAATCAGATTCAACGAATGAGCAGTTCAGAAAATACTGAACCTTTGCCGTGGCCGTTGATCCTTGAGCCGTGCTTTAAGTTTACAGACAGTCAGAAGGAGTTGTGCCTTGGGGATCCTAAGATAGCCGATATCGTGGCAGAGAAGACGTGTCGTAAGGAATTCTTTTATGGCCTCGAAACAAAGCCACTTGAAGAGGATAAAGCTGCTTGCCTGGACTTTAATATGTTCCTGCCCTATCTGCCCGACTTTATAAGCATCGTGTGGACCAAGAGGTTTTCTGAGCACATTGCAACTACGACCATGGAAAATGTGCCCAACGTACAGTTGATACCTCATCTAAATCAAAATATTCCTGCCATGGCACACATTACTGTTTATCGTCTAACTCAGCAACACTTGGATGATTTTTTGGCCACGAATCAAACCAATGTGCTTGTCATCCGTGGAGACCACTTTGAGGAGGGACAGGACTACAACTACGCATATGAGGCAGTGGAGTACCTACGTTGTGTTGGAGGAAGTGAGTACACTTTTTTTCTATTAAGAACTATGATATCTTAATGATATTCTGCAGAAAGACTATCCATATCTGTGGCGGGCTATCCGGAAGGCTATACGAGCTTGACTACTGGAGAAAGGAATAAGGAAGAGGACATGAAGTTCTTGAAGATGAAGGCAAGTTTCAGTGCTTAGAGTAATACAATCTTAGATCAGAAGAACAGTAATTTGGATTAAAGATCTCTTAACTGGCCCCAATTGAGTGCTTATAATCTAATAGGATTCTAATAAGACATAAAAGGATTAACCGCTTAATACAACTTTAATAGCATTTTAATTTATATAATGCCAGCTTAAACCTCTCTTTGCTTTAGCTGAGTAATAGGGTATAGATATTGCTTTTAAAGCTCACCTGTATTCAGTAAAAGAAAAGATCCACAATCTTAACTCGAGCTTTCATTGAGCTTTTTTCACTGAGCTTTCATTGAACTTTCATTGCAGGTGGATGCTGGCGCAGATTACATTGTGACCCAGTTGTGTTACTGTGGCGACACAATTGTGGAATTCCTGCGGGATTGTCGTAATCTTGGCATCACCTGCCCCATAGTGCTGGGCATCCTAATACCACAAAGTTATGCCAGATATATTCGCATGACTTCCTTTTCGAAAGTAGTTCTCGCCCCTGACCAACTGCAAGAACTGGAACAAATTAAGGAGGATGATGCCAAGGTTCAGAAGTACTTTGTAGATCTATCAGTACGCAATATTCAACAGACACTTGATGCTGATTTGGGTGTTGCTGGCGTCCATTTCTATACCTTAAATCGTTTCCCGCCCGTTCTTGATGTCATCTGTGAGCTGCGCAGATTGGGGATACTTAAGGCCACCGAAACAAATAATTAGATACTCGCGATTATGCTTAGTCATTTAATAACTTATTTAGCCAAATTTAAGTGTTAATTATAAGAAAAAACGTTATTTCTATTGTTATTCTTTATAGTCCCACATCCAGTGGGTACACACTACCGATAAACTGCAATCAGAAAAGTATCGCGTAATGTCGATAGCAACGGGATCGATAATTCTGTGACTGCTACTTAAAAATATCAGTGACTGTGACTATGACTGTGACTGTGACTAGTATTTTCAACTGCATGAATATTTAAATAAATATAATAAGGCCAGAAAATATTGGAAAGTGAGTTTTTTGCAATCAGCAATGAAATTTTGCCAGCGCTGTGGAAATAATAGTAAATATTTGTTTATTTTTCATACAGCTATCGATAACAAATGCAGGTAAAAATTAAAAGTTTATTAAAAAATGGAAAATTAAACACGATACTAGCCCTTATTTAGCAGCAAAAGCACACAAATTATCAAACCAATTTGAAACTATCGACTGCTCAGCGAAAACATCGATAGTTGACTTCAAATAACACAGCGATAGTATCGATAGTTGTTTGAACATCCCTAAGTGTGCGGTCGTGCGTGCTTCTTCTTCGTTTTACCAACAAACTCTACTTAGAATTATTACAATTAATTGTAATTGGACTTGACAAAAGCGTAACCTAAGGTGGATTCTAAGTGAGTAAACGACGCCTCTTCCCCCGCTTTCCTCCCTCCTGACGGTGCAACAGTTGTTGTTGACATACATAGAGGTAAACATGCCAGAGTACAACGACTTGGATCGTCAAATTGAGCAGCTAAAACGTTGTGAAATGCTAAAAGAGAATGAAGTGAGATCCTTGTGCTTGAAAGTGCGTGAAATTCTTGTGGAGGAGGCAAACTTACAACTCATCGATACACCTGTGATTGTTTGCGGTGATATCCATGGTCAGTTCCATGACTTGATGAAGCTGTTCAAGGTGGGCGGCAATGTGCCCGATAAGAAGTATCTATTCATGGGCGATTTTGTGGATCGTGGCTATAACAGCGTCGAGACATTCCAGCTCCTATTGGCGCTGAAAGTGCGATATCCGGATCGGATTACGTTGATACGTGGAAATCATGAATGCCGGAAAATCACACAGGTCTATGGCTTTTATGATGAATGTCTAAAGAAATATGGCTCCTTATCCGTCTGGCGCTATTGCACCGAAATCTTTGACTATCTCAGCTTGTCGGCCATGATTGATGGCAGGATATTTTGCGTGCATGGAGGATTGTCGCCTTCAATACAGTATTTGGATCAAATTCGTGTCATTGATCGCAGACAGGAGATTCCCGAGGAAGGTCCCATGTGTGATCTACTATGGAGTGATCCAGAGGATCAAATTGGCTGGGGTTTATCACCCCGTGGCGCTGGCTTTCTATTTGGTTCCGATGTTGTAGGACAATTCAATCTGGACAACGATATTGACATTATCTGTCGTGCCCATCAACTGGTAATGGAAGGCTACAAATGGCATTTCAATAAGACTCTTCTCACTGTTTGGTCCGCTCCCAATTATTGCTATCGCTGTGGCAACGTGGCAGCTATAGTGGAAATCGATGAATGCCATCAGCCGGACTTTATCAACTTTAATGCTGCACCACTGGAGGGTCAATCAATACCAAAGAAAAAACCGCAGGCTGCTTATTTCCTATAAAATATCTGGAAATCATTTTACGAAGTTGACTTCATGATTGGACTACGCTTATGTTTGTGGATAACTTATTTATTGTCAAATAAATTTAAATTAAATTACCAAAGACCAATTATGCTAGCTTTAAGCGTGATCTTATTCTTCTATTTGCGTAGGCGGTAGGGGGCGTGATTCAATTCTAAAACAAACTTGATCTGGGCAAGTTATAGATGTTTGGTGTCTCTAGCTCTTACGGTCTCTTAGAAATAGGTTTTAAAAAAAGGGATAGGTGGACCGACAGAAAGAAAGGGCTAATACGACTCGACATTTGATGCTGATCAAGAATATATATACTTTATGCCATTTGTTATGCCTTCTTCTGCCTGTTGAGCACATATTTTTTAACAAACTTAAGACTTAACTTAACTTAAGAGACCTTGAAAAAAAAATATCTAAAAAGCATAACCTAAAAATAAATTAGCTTTTTAGCTAGTAAAATGCTAGGTTCACATTGCACCACAGAGCATGGCACAGAGTGTCAGGGTTGCATTTGGACATCTGAGCTTCCGAAATTTGAATTATCGGTTCTAATGCCCAAATGCACCCCTGACACTCTGTGCCAGGTACATCGATAATTTCAAACGTATTAAAAAAATAATCTGATATTAAGTTATTTAATCCAGTTTTTAATAAAGAAAGTGCTTTTATAGCAACATTGCTTTCAAAGCACGTTTTTACATCCCTTAATATACATATTAAAAACTGATTCTCTTTTCACTTAGCCTGGTCATCATGGAGAGTACAACTGTTGGGAATACTGGAGAAGAGGGAAATGTAGATCATGGTTCTATTTCCCCCGATATCTATGCACGATTTCTGCAAAGACACGAGGGCGTCATACGGGATGAGGAAACCATGCTTGGCTTCAAGGCGGCAATTGAGGCAAATGCAAAACTCTTTCGTGGCGCCACAGTTCTTGAGGTGAATTGCGGCAGTGGACTACTATCATTGTGGGTGGCACAGCAGGGAGCAGCACGTGTGGTTGCCTTGGAGCCCAGTGACGTTTGCCAAGTTGCACGTCAATTGGTGCGTCAGAATCATTTGGAGCATGTGATCGATGTGTTGCAGGGCAACGTGGAGCAGCTGCAGCTTCAGTTGCCTGAGGTGGATGTCATCATTTCCAAGTGGATGGGGTAAGTAGCTAGGTTATTATAGACTACGTTGACGTATATTGTTATCTATATTTGTCATCATTTTTATTGTATTGTATAAGTTTTCTTGAGGAGTTACATGTGCTGATTTAAAGTCCATTCTCTTGATAAGTTATAGGAATTAAAAATATTTAAATATAGCATAATAAGTAATTAAGTTTGTTTTTATAAACAATTCCCCAACATTATCCCTTTTATAGATTTCTAACTAATTCTATTTGATTTTGTTTTGATTAGTTCAAATACAAAAGCTTTATTATGATTTAATTCTTCGATAGAATAAATTTCGTAATATTAAATATATAAATATTAAATTTACATTAAATACAAATTTGTTTATAACATTTAAATCCCTGCCTAGTCACTATATCTGAACTCTACTCTAGTAATCTTTAGACTTACTCCAATTTTTTATCCTGCAGTGCCTGCCTGATGTACAGTTCTGCTTTGGAGGAAGTGCTTTTTGCCCGGGACAAGTTTCTGAAGCCAGGTGGATGCATCTTTCCTGCCATTGCCAATCTCTATATAGCTGCCGCAGAGCAACCCATAGATCAAATGGCCATGTTCAGCTCACCATTGCAGTATTGGACCAGTTATTATGGCCATAATCTTTCGCATGCCTGGAAGATCATAGAACGGACACCTCTAGTCAGCTTTATAGATGCCAGCCAGTTGATCACACAGTGGCATCTGTTGCAACGCTTCGATATGCACACTCTGAGACTTGATGAACTGAGCTTCACTGTACCATTTAAGCTGCGCTCTTTACGCCAATGTCTTGCCAAATATTTTGTGCTCTACTTTGACTTCTGCTTTCCTTGTCCTGCCGCAAATCCAGCTGATTTGGAACGGAAATCCATCATCATTAGCACAAGTCCCAGTGCACCTAACACACAATGGAAACAAACACTATTCCACATCGATGAGCATCTGCCAATCTGTGTTGGCGACATTTTCGCTGGTCAGTTTCAGGTCATTCGTAGTCCTCGACATTTGGACTTTGACATCGCCTGGAGTTTCCAAAACAAACTGACAAACATCATGTTGCACACACAAATGTATCGCATGCAGGGCGAGGCAGTGTCTATTTGAATATACATATTAATGATGCCATTAATGAGGAAAATGGAAATTAATCCATTATCACATCATTGTAATGAAATTTCTTAGTAATTATATGAATTGTGGCAGACTTAAAGTGTGTACTTTAATACCAAACTTAATTTCATTATGCAAAATTCGAATACAAAATTAAGTTAGTTGCTATTAGTAATTTATAAAGTTGCTATTAGTATATTTAAAGAAGAATTACTCATCATGCTAGACCCTTTTAAAATATTATATCATCAATATTATTATTGAGGACACGATTGTTGTATACTAAGTGAGTTGATATTGAATATAAAATTCGAATTTAAATATTATATATGGCTGAAATGGATTTAAAGACATATGTATAACTATATATTTCATTATATTAATTTAGTATTATTATTGAAGATAAAATATTCAATCATTGCATTAAATACTCTCAAAGAAAGTGGGTAAAATTATCAACAATTTAAATTTAAACATTTATAATTAAGAAAACAAACGGAATTAAAGTAGTATCAATCTGGTTTTATAATCATATCATATAGTACATACATATTTCATATAATAGTAAGGTTCACTGGAAAACTGTTATTTTTTTATTTTTATTATATAGTAGTTTAATATTAATAATTACATATACTTATTGTTTTAAGACAGCTTGTAAATAAATAAATGAAAGAAAAAATTATATATTAATATGAATACATATTTCAGATCATGTAGGAAAATAGATCGCTATATGTTATAAGCGGCTATAAAAGACACAACTTTATTTTATATGATGTACATAACATTTCTGATCAGGAGATACAAATATTAACATTATTAAAGGTTTATATATTTGCTACATATGTTGATGTTTGGTACATCTGCTCTGTATTGATGTAAGTAGGCAGAATAACTTTATATTATGTGTAATACATTATGTTATATGAACTCAGTTAAATGTAATGAATCTTAATCTCTTCACAGTAGCTATTACTTCTAATTGAATCACCTCAATGAATCCTCTAGCTTTATCTCTATATCCGAAATATTTTGCAAAGCTTAGAAGGAAATAGTCAAGTCTCGTAGGAGGAGGAGGAGAAATTGAGGATTATTGGGGAAACATTTCGGATGGACAGCTGGGAATAGTGCATTACAGAGGCAGCTGACAGAGTTGCCAAGTGTCCATCATATGATGGCTTTAGCATATGCGAATCTTGTTGAGAAAGAGTTGACGGAAAGGCGAGAAGGGAAGAGGGAAGAGAATGATGGTTGGCCACTTTCTGCGTCATCATCGTCATCAATGTCAGTCAATGTCAGGAACGCTTCAAATCGTAATGCGTAGATATTTTTGCGTAAATAATAGAATTGTTGCGTCATGGCACCTTTACTTGGAATTCCTATCTGGGCAACTGGAACTGCGGGTCTGCGGGCGAAGAGAGAGGGGGTGGGGAGTTAAGGGTTGCCCTGCTAAGACGTCGCATTGAAAGCCTTTTGACAAAAACAACATTAGACATTTGTAACTTGCGGTTGATCAGCCATGGAGAAAGGATAAACGCTGGCTCCCCCTCTAGCCCCTCTACTCCTCCCTCTGCCACCTTCAACCGAACTCTCTTAAGGGTTGTCTCCGGCGTTGATGATGTCTCTCTGGTACCGATGACGTGGCAACACCACACACACACACACACACACACAGAGACAGAGATTTGAAAGGTTTGCCAGCATCACGCTTCAAATCCTGCTCGTTATTTTTGCAGCTGTTGTTATCGCTGTTGAGCTTGAAAAATGATGTGCGAATTTTTGTGTTTTTTTTATACCCTTTACTCGAGAAGGCTGCCAGGGTATATTGTATTCGTTGTCATTAATGTAACAGAAAGAAATAGGCCTATCTGGGGCTCTAAATTATATATATTCTTGATCAGCGTTAAACTGGATATGACTATGACACTATGACTTTGTCTAGGATCTATTCATAATCCTATGATCCTAAGAGCTAGAGCAACCAAATTTGGTACCTATACTTCTTAAAACCCTTTTATTTTTTCCCTTTTTTTTTGACAATTTTCTGTCTTCTCAATTCAATAGAAATGATAAATAAAATGATAAAAATTTTGATTATCCGAATCGTATTGAACTATTTTTTTTTAAGAATTTTAAAAAATTTAAAAGGAAAAATCGGAAAAGCACTCACCCTTTTTTAAGTTGGTCGGTTTTTTTGTATGATCCACATGAACTTTTATTAATATCAATCATTCTATTTAATCGCATAAAAATTACCTAAATATAACCGTTAGAATATCCATTTTAAATTTTCCAAGTTATAGCTAAAAATATCTTAAATAGAATGAATATTCATATTTAAATTCAGTAATGGGTATCTCATAGTCGAGTACTAGATTTAAGAGTTTCCTGTATTTTATTCGTTTTGTTTTCTTTGCGACAACAAAAGTAACAACCACAAACACACACTCACAAACATTGGGCTGGTTGTAGTGCGCACTTTATACAATTATTTATCGACAATTAAGCCAAACAAATGACGCCGTTAGAAAGGACAATGAGTGCATATTACGCATACGACACGCTGTGCCATATCCTTATGTCCTTGTTCCTGTTACTGTTACCAAATGCTGTCGTTCCTCTTTGCTATCTGCTCTCAACTAATGGCTCTTCATATCACTATCATCATAACATGTTTAATTGCTCCTATTTCATTTAGTTTTATTATAAATAATAAATGTACAACTTGAATAGCTTTAAGATTCTTTTAGTTGCAAAGTATTTTATACATTTTGTTAACTAAAATTACCATATTTAATGCTCTTCATAGCACTATCATTATTTCAGACTTTATTATTATGATTATTATTATAGCTAAGTTTAATTCAAAGCACGTTTGAAGTGTTGCCAGACTGTTTAGTTTTTTTATTAACTCATTCATTTGCATTTAGTTCGTTTATAGTTCCTTATTATTGTGCCAAAACATTTTAATTATTTTGATAGCTTAAAATTAACATATTTAATGCATAAATTTAAGCTACAAACAAATTGTTTTGTTGTGAATTCAACACTTTTATTTTTATGCATTTTAATAAATATATCGTAATAATTTGTGGGATGATTAGACAAAGCTTCTTAATCAGAAAAGCGCATAAATTAATTTGCAAACAAATGCAAATTGTTAAACCAGTTGATAGAGTTTGTTTACTAGACTCTAAAAGGGGCTCGTTGCCAGTTTTAGTTTTTTTTTTTAAATTGATTTTTTACCTTATATAGATATTCTTATCTGCGGAGCAATTTTATTTAATTTAAAAAACCCCAGTAGCAAACATGGAAGTAATTTAGCCTGTACTTTCTATATAGATCATTTAATCCTCTTCCTTTGTTATGTTATTGGGACACATAAAAGTGGGTAAATTTTTTTCAAAAATGGTACATTATTTTTAAATATATTTCCCTTATTTTCTAACTGGTTGCAGTTGAAAATGGGCTTAAAGAACAAATTAAATAAAATTAATTAAAAAATTAAAATCTATTTGGCTTAATTCTTTTTAAAAATCCCAAAATATATGTACATATGTATACTTCAACTTTGCAACACTAGAGGTTCTGAAATCCTTAGTAAAGGTATTCCTATGTGCGGTCATATGTTTCTTTGTTGTTTGTGGCTTTACCTCTTTTTCTTTCTCTTGACTTGTGTCGTTTAATTTGATTGCAAAACAAATCAGCGTAAAATGAGGAAACCGACGATAAATAAAATCAGAAAGCAAAGCACAAACACAGCAGAAGACAGGCCTATGAATTGTATCCGTATCTGTGCATCTACATACAAACACACACATAGGTTTGTATGTATGTATGTATGTATGTATAATAAAAACAAAGTTGAAAGCAAAAACAACAACAACGTCAGCAGAGCGACAGCACTCAAATCATTCGCTGCGGCAGAGCCCCCATGGGAAGAGCCAGAGAGCCAAACGCAACCACAACGAAGACAAAGGCAATGAAAACAACAACAAAACATAAAAAGCACAAACAAAATACAAAGTTTGCACTGGTGTTTGTTGGTAACGGTGGCGGGGTGGGGCGGTCGATGGTGGCCAGAGAGGCTGGCAAACGATCGGCCGAACAAAGGAGCGGTAAGCAATGAGCGAAAAAACAACAACTACAAAATGTTGTGTATTTATGGCACACAGAACGCAAATACTCTTAATAAAAAAAAAGAAGGAAAAATAAAAAACAAAATGAAAATGAAATAAAGGCGAAGTCACGTTCACGTTTCGTTGGGTCTCGAGCGATCTTTCAGCAGCAGCAGCAGCTGGACCAAGCAGCGACGGGGGCTCGAATCAGCTGGGGCAGCAAGTCTGTATGTGTGTGTGTGCGTTGAGTGAGAGAGGCACACTTCAAAGAGTAAAAGAGCAGTGCAGAACAGCGTTCTGCAAGTTACTTTCGTTGAGTTCCTATTGAGCGTTAAGAGAGCATAGACTAAACAAAGAGCGCTTGAGTACAAGCGTAAACTGAGAAAAGCACTCGTCACGATCGTGAGAGCGACATAAGAGAGCGGGAGAATGAGCAATAGGTACGGTCTGTGCTCTTGAGTGTGTTTAATATGCGCTCTGCAGCGATCGCCGGAGAGCACGCTCGCGCGAGAAGAGAGCGACTGAGAGAGCATGCAAACGGCAAACGGGTTGAGATACATTTGTACATAATATTAAAATCTATGTGTGTATGTAAATCAACCTAAGGCAAAACAAAATATAAAAAGCACATTTGTTTACGACAAACAATAAATAAATGCATTTGGCAGGGGAAGGGGTAACGATGTACATAGCACATATAAGTGTGGTATATAAATATACATATATACGTACACAGGGACAGCATGTGGCACGTTGTCGTAGTTGCAGCTACACATTGATTTTTATAGTTTTTCTTTTATTAGGCATACATATGTAAATGTAAATATGTGAGTATGAGAGTGTTTAGCGCAACGACCGATAGCACGCTTATATTTGTATATGTACATATGTACAATCATGTTTTTAGCTACATATGTATAGCGATTTAGCTACTTATTTAGCCGTTTCCAGCTATAGCCATGCTCTTGAACAATTTGCGGGCGCTAGAAAAAGTCGTTGCGCTATTTTGCGACCTGCCTCACACCAATTTGCATACGCGCGTTCGTGTGTGCGTATTAAATGAACCAACACTATTACACTCTCTCTCTCTCACACACTCACTTGCAGTCGGCAAATAGATATCGAGTAAAAGAGAACGAGCGAGTGAGGGAGACAGAGACAGAGAGAGACAGACACGTATTGAGCGCATGCAATGTGCAAAAATCATGTGAAATTGACGTGAAAATGAATTAAAAAATAGAGAAGCGAAAAAAAACTAATAAAATGCGAAATTATCAATTGCACACACTTAAAATAGGTATCCAAATCGAAATAATAATTCAAGTATTGCATTTTTTGTAGATACATACATAAACGCATAAAAATATATGTATGTGTGTATTTGCATATATGTATGTATTTATGTATGTACAGTGGGTCATTTCTATTTGGCTATCGATCAATTTGGCAAGCGTGATAGTTGTGTTGTATTTGTTGTCGCATATACCCTGTGTTAATAAGGAAGTTGCATGACAAATTTGTGCAGAATTCTGATGAATAAATAAACACAAATAGATTGATTCAAATTTATTTAATATTTGTAAATACCTTAAAAAGAAACCAAATTAAATATATTTAATAGACACCTTTTAGTTAATATTTAATTGCAATATTTTCAAGATTATGCAGTATATATGTACATATATCTTTAGTCAATTAAAACAAACGCAAA